>QZFA01000010.1:0-319501 GCA_003614995.1 Cladosporium phlei
GAGTATGCTCGGCGGCGCCACAAACATCTCCCACGGCAATGATGAATTAAGTCAGCGAAGTTGAGCGCCAACTCCTCTTTCCTGCACTCATGGAGGCACGGCCTGCGTTCACTCGTGGGTTTGTCGTCATCCGAGAAGCAGGATGGAGTTGTCGCAGTGATAACGAACAACTATTCTGAGCCTCATCATCGGCGACATCTCCCACGATTTGCGGCTTTTTCAAGAGACAGACGGAGGCTCATAGCTTCACAGACAGGTACGCGAATCTCTGCGGCACTCCCGAACCACGGCAGTGATGAATACCGGTGGGCTGAATTGAGCACCAACTCCCGCTCATTTGCACCCTGGGAGGCACAGCCTGCGTTCACTCGTGGGTTGTTGTCATCCGAGAAGCAAGATGGAGTTGTCGCAGTGATATCAAACAACCGTCGCTTCTGAGCCTCATCATCGGCGGCATCTTGCCACAGTTCGAGACTTGCTCAAGACAGACAGAGGCTAATAGCTTCGCAGGCAGAACAGAGAAGCACCTTGCCGTCGCAAGCACCCACAGCACATACGGTAAGAGCATGGTGTCGTGCCATCGTGAGATCCAGACCTGGCCGCCGCTGATGATGAACACCGAAACGTTGATAGTTTTCAACCTAAGAGGCACCGCTCCGCCAGGGAGACACAGGCTTACTGTCGTCATCCGGCGTGTAGCCGCCTCAATTTGATGAAAGCGTTCTTGGAACGGAAACAGATCTGAACATGGCGTCGGCTGGGCTGCTGATCACACTCCGCTCGGATGAAGCAAGCCAGAGACATGCTGACATGCTTGTAGTCCTAGTGACAGCACCGGCATGCCGCCGCGAACCCACCAAGTCCGGCTGATATCAGAAGGTAACGACATCGAGATCTGGTTGCCAGGTACCATCGGCCGAGAATAGCAGCCTGCACTTGTCAAGCCTTGCGAGCAGTAGTCTCAAGCAAGCATCAGGTAAGAGCGACGAGGTCCCGCCCTTGATTCCTCAACTTCGGACCGATGCAGCAGTGATGAAGTCCCTCGACAGAGATCGAGTTCCGTTTCCGGTACGATGATTCGTCGACAGTGGGTCTGGAAGCTGCGTCGGCCGAACAGGTCACAATGAGTATTCCCATGGAAGCGAGCATGACTGACATTCTCGCTGCACACCAGGCAACAAAGCATCCACACACGCAAGCGCAGGCCGACCGCCGCGACTCGACGGGACAACTCGCTTTCGCCCTTGGGGCTCCAAGAAGCATACCGAGAAGACCCAGCATCTGTTGGGCTGCCGCCAGCTTGAAGGACTTGGAGAAAGAGCTGCGTTGACAACCCAAAAAGACAGGTGACAGTCGGAGGACGATTGCAATCCGGGTGAGTATGTGCCAATATCGCTGCCTTTGACCTTTCCGGACCGACGAAGCTTGATGATGAAAACCTCTGTATTTTCGACGAGATGGTGGGGGACACAGCTTGCATTTACATGAGCTGCCCACCTGATACTCAATGGGAGCTGTTTCTTTGCATGACCATGCAAACCAGCTGAGGGCATTGCGTCGGTCGTCTAGAAGGTGGCGTAACATCGTGAACAAGAGCTTTGCTGACATCTTCAATCCCAGGAGCGAAGACATCAAACATCGGCCAAAGTCCTTCCGTATTGGTCTTCACTGATGGTGGTCTGGCAATCTGCGCCTGAGAGGTACAGCTTGTGTTTGACTGATGGGCGTTGTCGTCATCCGGCACAGGCCCGACTGCGCTGATACCGAGTTTGGTATCAGATCCACATCTCTGTGCAAGCTTCGCTGGCGCCCAGAGGCGCGATATCGAGCGTGGCCGGTGTTGACTCGACTGTGGACAGGACTCGCAGCCAAGTCCCAACACATTCCAGGTAAAGTCCGATCCCACCAAGAGCCAAAGCGATTCCATGATGCAAAAAACTCTCTCTGATCGTCAGATCAGTAGCCTGGTTGGCGTGGGCCAGTGGCTTTCGCCATTGGACTGCGGTCAGCCGGTACTGATCTTTCGAGCCAATGCGGAAAATACAGATACTCTGACTCGGCGAATAAATGAAGCATCAGTCCAAGCAACGATTTTCCATGAGGGCAGCGCTAACATCGTCGCACACAGCAGGATATTCCCCTGGCAGCAGCAATGTCTGTTTCTCGTACTGCAGCCCCCGCAATCAAGGCCCGACCGAGTCCAGGTAAGATTCGATTCCACCAAGAGCAGACGGGATTTGCATGATGAGAAACCCAAACACTTGAAAGCTTTTCTCACGGGTCGCGAGATTGATAGTCTGGTTGACGTAGTACAATGTCGCAAGGCGTTGGGCTGCAGCCAGCTGGTTATCGATCTTTCGAACCAATGGGGAAAAAACAGATCCTCTGACTCGTCAAATCATTGAAACATTTATCCGATCAACACGTAATTGACGAGAGCGGTGCTGACATCTTCGAACTCAGCAGGTGTCCACCTGGCTGTGGCGATGGCTGCTATTACTCGCACCGTGTCACATCTACAAGCAATTCGGCATCCAGGAAAGGGCCGCAAGATTGCAAGCGAGTCCGCCGGTGATTACGTCGACTCAGTGCCGCGGTGGTTGGCTTGTTCAGGCAAAGTAAGTACCATTCTTCCAAAGCACAAGGCGATGATGAAACCAAAGGCAAGGTATGCATTGAAAGCCGCTGGTTTACTCCCTGGAGTTAACCGCGACGGTCAAGATGATACATGTAAACAATCGGTTCTGAGCCGCCGCAATCTCTCGATTACACACGACATTCCTTTCAAAAGCTCGACTGACATGCTTGTTGTTGTAGGGCGACTTGCAGCATGCCGCGTACGCACGTCATCCCTTGCTTGTTGGAAGGCGATGGATGGTAGCGAAGACTTGAGTGCGGACAACAGCGCCTGGCACAACTGGACTTCGGAGTTGGAACGGAAACGGACGTCTCATTATTCTTTCGGTGCAAGAGAAGGACCGGTTGTATTCATCTTTTATCTTCAAGGCGCGCGGTCATCCAGCATGCCAGAATTTCCCACCGAGCAGCGCTGCTGTTGTTTTGCGCAAGGAGATTCGCGATGAAAACGATGTTGGCGGCTAGGTCGCAGCACCGCAGCGCACTGGAGAAAGCCCCAGGCCTGGAAGACACAAAATGCAAGTTCCAGTGTCAACAAGCCCTGCCGCCATTGAACTCCGGCGTCCGCATGTCAACGAGGACTCCGGGTACGCGCTCATCATCTCTTTGCGAACGGACGAAATACCGTTGCATGCCGACCGGGTGGCCGGTCCGATCGCGCTCTCGGACTCGCCGTATTATTCCCATGCTCTTTATTTACCAGATTGGCGTCTGGATTTCCAAAAGACCGATGAAGCGAATTGTCGGCTAAAGCGCATCTCTTGATTTCAACCCCGCCCGCCAGTCATGATCTGGAGTGGAGGAAGACCCGTCCGTGTAGTCGCAGAGTATGCTTCTGAAGTGGAGGTAATGTTCAAGTTCTTCTATCGACCAAGTCATCTCTACTGGGTTCGAAAGGACCTTGGAAGCCTTCAGCGCTCCTCTGGCGGCCTCCATGCGAGGCGTAAGTCCAGAAGTCGTGTGGGATCCTCCTCGGCTATTCTTCATCGGCTCTGTGGGTCCAGACATGCTGTGTTGGCGTCCGGTCTGTGTCGGGAACCATCTCGGTGGACTGCATTCCAGAAGCGCAGTGTGTTCGTATGTCTGGCATACTACCGAAGAGCCTGTAACACGCGACAATATCCTGGTGTCGTCGATGACATGAGCATGGTTCTGTGGCTGTCTGCAGATCGCCAAGCTTGATGCAGAGACCCACCCGGATCTACGGCCAGCTTCTCCGGAAAAGAAAGCCGGTCCAAAGTCTATTGGGACTTCAGCTGAGAAGGCCTCTCCTCCTGTGTTCTCTGTCCGGCCAACTCATGCTTTACATTCCTCATTGTCGACTCTTTTGGCACAGTGTTTGCGTCTCCATCTTGTTCAGAATCTTTCGTGGTCCGGGCACTTGTTACGGCGTGTCCTCCCGCCAGCGAAGCAAGCATTTTCGACCATCGGCTGGAGCAGCTAACCACCGCTCATCTATCCTGGAGGGGAGGGCTCTTGACTGTAGTCTTTCCCATCTTGTATAGTGTCGTGTTGTGTGAGAGTCCTTCGCTCTTTGAAGAGGTGTTTGATCGTGGGTGGGTGGTGGAGGGCGGTTGTCGAAATGCCGGTGCCGCGCAGAAGGCTTTTGCTTCGCCCGAGCATGTACTACACACAAGTTGTCTACTGCCATTGGTAGTGTAGCAGCTGTGGGGAGTATGCTTGGGTAGTCGCTGTCGTCGTCGTCGATGCGCAGTGATGCATGTCGTCGTCGCATGGTAGTTGGCCACCGGCGGGTGGCTGACCACGAGCTCGTGTTCGTCCTTGCTGTGTTTGCGGTATGATCAAGAGCCCTTGCCACCCTGCCGTCGAAAGTTCAGGTTGTGCTTGCAGTCGCTATCGTCGCAGAAAGCCGTCGCTGCTGTGGTGAGGGATGGCCGTGCTCCTGCCTGGGCGGTCTTGCCATGGGTGCCCGGCCTTGGACGCCAATGCCAGAGCTGCTGTGCACATACGCAATGTCTTCGATGGCTGTTGGTCTCCGGCGATGCCTCTGCTGCACAAAAGCAGATGTCAAGGAGATCGAAGGAGGTGGTGGTGCGAGAGTTCGCTGATCAAATCACAGAAAGCAAGAATGCTCCTCACCAAGCAAGACCGCCAGAACAACACCCGCCAAGCCTCATCCGAGCGACGGCTGCAATACACCAATACCCTCAACAGGCAACACCTCAAAAGCCACGCATCTGGACCATTTCAAATCGAAGACGGAGCCTGCAAGCACTGGTACTTGATACATCTGCTTGTCAGATTGTCAATACATGGCCTACGCAGCTCGGCACACAACTGTGGCCGAAACCGATGTTCCCCGGGACAGCCCGGCAGTACAACCTTCATATACCCCCATCGCGGGTTTACCAGCACCCCTCTTACAAGGGGGGTACCGCCTGCCGCTGCCGCTGCCTTAATCTGGCGGCAAGATAAGTCGATTACGACGCGTCCTTATACTAACAAATTCCAGAGGCTCTGGGTTCAATTCTGCTCATTCCCTACTATCTCCAATAGTGCGTCGGCGCACCCACCCACAGTTCCAATATGCGGAGGCGCAACACAATTCCAATAATGTGTGGGCCGATTCCCACACAGTACGGAGGCAAGGCTCCGATCTTTTTGCTTCTTTTGGTCCTTATATTGCCCTGATATTGTGAGCATCTCGTGTGTAATGATGACATGCTCATTCACAAAGACAATTGGTTGCGTTGATGCCTTGCACAATGTGCGGTAGTGGCCTCCTGCCAAGAACATTTGGCTTGACTACCTCCCACAGATCTTTTGCAGACCACTCATTTGCAAGAGATGATGCTTGCCATACTCTCCTTGAAACGACTTTTTGCATGAGAGTAATTCTCACAAGTCCTGGCAGTGCATAGGATTGATCACTCGTACACGCTCTCAGCTCCGGTAGGCGTCCGTGAAAGTCAATGGCCCAACCCTCTCACGGTTCCGAGCACGTTTTGGTTCATTGTCTCTACAACTGTGATCTAGTATCGCACGGCTGCTCATGCGACGACGACCACGATGATGCAGATCAGATCAAACCAGATCAAACACTTACAAAGAATAAGAAGGCGGCTGAGCATCTGCACAGGAGACGGAGACATTCCAAGCGCGGATGCGGACCTTGCGAGCGCAAATTACAAAGTTAGTACTGTCAGAACCCACACACTCAACCTGCCATCAAATCAAATCCACCAGACTACAATCATTTATTTCACCCTTTGACCACGGCAGACTTGGCCAAAACGCAATGCATTGTAAATGCAGAGCAACTCACGCAGAGAGCTTTTTGGACGCACGACAAAGACTCCACCATGCGGTGCCTGACCACAACACAGTCGAAACGACAGAGTTTGTCTGCCGGGGAAACCTAACCAGGACACTCCTCTCATCGTGATAATACACAAACCACAGGCGACAAAGAAGTTTTTTCGTGGCTGGTGGCAATCAACTGACGTACGGGATAGATAAGAGCAGTGCATCGCGCCTGCTTCGCTCACAATCTCACAGACCAGATCTACCCTCCGCTCTCCCTCCCTCACCAGCCGCATCAGCTACGACGACATTTGCATTCGATACCAGCTCGATTTGCCACCCAGCGCAATCGCCCAAGGAAGAAGACCACCTCGCCCGGGCGGCATTCGAACCCGCCGCCATGACCGTCTTTGAGCGGCCTCACATCCCACTCGAGATCCTAAGGCGCCGGACTCGGACTTGAAACACCGGCGGACAAGAACATACAAGGGCACGACCACGACATTGGCATTTGCATTGCGCTGTCGCTCCCGAGAAACACCCCCTTTTCCTGTTGATCCCTTGCTTCTGCTTCGAGAGACTCAAGGACTTGGCGGTCGCACAGCCTTGACGATGGATCTGCCATTGTCGGCTGCAGTGATAGCTGGGACACAGCACGGTAAGACGCAAGCAACACTGTTAAGAAGAGTTTTCCTAAAGCGAAGTGGGATCACAGTTTCGGGCATGC
This sequence comes from Cladosporium phlei, assembly GCA_003614995.1. NCBI lineage: Eukaryota > Fungi > Ascomycota > Dothideomycetes > Cladosporiales > Cladosporiaceae > Cladosporium > Cladosporium phlei. The sequence continues at coordinate 6,629 of QZFA01000010.1, forward strand.
CAACGAAGAACCTGAGAGCAGAACATTGCCTCCATGCTTTTACAGAACTCCATCTGGTGCCCGCTCTGGTATCCTACTACGACGTTGACTGACATTAGACTGCTCTAGTGCTCTAGTACGCTGTTCGCTCGCGGAAGTCTCAAGGATCAATCGTAGAGGCTTGCAAGATGCCTCTCGGGCCGTGAAGAGCACTCTTCCTGCCAATATATACCTACTTTGTAAGTCCGCACACCACTCTCCTGCCCTCGACGAGGAGGGCCGATCCATGAAATCAGAACTGCTGTCAAAACTCGCGTCTTGGTCTGCATTAACACCTACCCCTTACTAACCTCTTTGCAGTTTACATCCCATCCGAGAGCTTCTATTTAAGATGGCTTTCGCAACGTTTGGTTTCGAAGTGGCTGCTTTCCATGAAGCCTTTGGATCTCGAAGTCAGACCCTCGTGTCAAACCTCATTCTCACTTCGCACACCTCACCCGGCCGCACTTTTCTCGTAACCTGGTCAGTAAGTGACGGAAGACCATCAGTTCTTGGCATCCACGCAACCCAATGTAGCAAGTCGCGACTTCGACCCAACTCACCACCAAAAGTCTCACCACTGATCACCTCGTTTCCACCGTAAGTACGGTCACTACTCTTCTACTACAGGCGCGCTCACTGACAACCAAGGGAGACGATACGCAATGGACGTCAACTCTCCAGAGCAGGGTCAGCTGGATTCCGACACCCAGCAAATCGTCGGCGGTCTACGTCGCCGGCAACAGGCGGCGCCATCGACCAGCGCCTTCCACCAGCAAGGTCCTCCTTCAAGCCAATACCCGCAGAATCAGGCCTATGCAAACAACCAAGGCATGATGTCTATGGCGAACTCTTCTTTCGCCACTCCCCCACTCGCACACACTCCCACCCTTCAAAAACCACCGACAAACGCAGGTCTGGCGTTCCAATCTTCCTCCCCATACCGCTATGAACAGGCACAACAGCGCGAATCGACATACATCCCTTTTCCGGACGCACTCTCAGATTCTGACTTTACCCTCAACGACTCACAAATCAACCCATCTCAGAGCGAGCAGCTCGCACCGGCATATAATCCTTTGCCGTTCACACATCACGGTGCTAACGCGACACAACCGCAAAGCATGTCGAGTGTTGCGGAAGGACCGACTTCGGCTTTCATTGGATCGTCATCACCCCTCGACAACGCTACCATAGAGCCTCAATCGATGACTACGGTGCCAGCGCTAGGAACTGACGGTTTGAGGTTCAGCTTGCGCGCAACCGCGTCTGAGACTTATGACCTCCTCTATCGTGAGGTTTTCGAGATCAAAGACGACGACGTCATTGAGGTCGAGCAGAACGAGCGACAGCACGTCAAGTCGTTTGTCAAAGCCCTAAACCACAAAGGGTTTATGGCAGCGCCGGATACTCGTATGGTTGGAAGGGGCGTAATGAAGACTCTCAATGCGACCGAAAAACAAGCTTGGGGTCATTGGCAGATTGGAGCATGCAAGAGTGTCGAGACGCGGATGTCTCAGCCCAACGCGGACGTGAACCTTGAGCGCCGTGCATGGGAAGTTTTTGACGATATCGTCAAGGCACACAAAGTCGGATTCCGGCTATCGTCTCTGACCAAAGACGATAAGTCAAAGTGTTCACAACGCATCAAGGAGGCGCTGCAAATGATTGAGAGCCACGCAATCCTTCGTCAGAAGATCTTGGACGGCGACAAGCTCTCAGACTTTGCTGTAAACCCGGAAGACTACGCGCGCCGCACAAGGACCCATCATTACAACAATGCTGAAAGAGCCGCAAAGTTGAAGGCGGAAAATGAGGCCCGCGAAAGAGCTGCCGCAGCAGCTGGCCAAGCCGGTGCTGGCAACACGGGCGGCGGTCAGAAGGTCCCAACAGCCGGCCCTGGCACTCCACATGGCCGCCGTGCAGCGTCATCGATGGGCGCAGTAGCGCGTCGCTCAATGCCGAGGAAAGACCTCAGGCTGTTGAAGGGAGCGCTGAAGGGCGAGAAGACCGTGCCTGGCGCGAAAGGCACTGGTGATGGTGATGGTGAAGGGCCGCCGAGGGCTATTGGGGCCGCGAGCGCGACGCTTCCTGCGGCGGCGGCGGAGGAAGCAGGCGCCTTCTCTGACGGGAACGACCTCCGTGACAGGCCGTCTACTCACCCTTTTTCTGGATCCTCGTCCGATCATCCTGGCATGTTCCAACCACAGCCTACGCAACTCCAAGTCCAAGAAGTCTCGCACTCACCAATTCCTGATATCAGTGAACTCTTCGATTTCTCCAGCAACTGGGACGTGAGCTCTGCCGTGTCTCCGCTGTCGCTCGAGGTATCTCGCTACGATACCAGCAGTGTCGCCGATGATTCGGACCTTCGTACTTCTGGAATCGGTGGTGGTGACACTTTCGAACACACACATGCGCCACTCAGCACCCCGAACCAGCTTCGCTACGGAGAAGTGGCCGGCCGTTCCAACCCGCGCGCCGCTACCACCCACGGTTTCTATGGAGCTGGCATCTTTAACCAAGACACCCAAGCTCTTCCGAGCATGCAGAGCCAGCTCCACCGTGGAGAGGTGCCCGGCTCTCCAAATCAGCACGCCACCGCAATTCACGATGCCCGCGGTGCCGTGCCCACTGGGGGGTCAACAGAGCAAGCCCAAGCCTCGGTCAGTCCCCTCACTCGCAAGAGGCCCAGGATCGAATAGTGCTACTCTGGCTTTGCGACAACCTCTCGCAAGTCATCTTGATCAGCGGCGCAGTTCGTCAAGTAACTAGGTCGCTGCCACTGCACTTGCCCCATCTCTCCTTTTCCCAACATCTTTTTTGGTATCCTTCGGGTCTCCATTGTTTGCATTGGGTTGGCTTTCACGACGTATGGCGGAGAATTGACGAGAAAAACTGTCTTTTGTTATTTGTTGAGTGTCTTTCGAGCGTGTTTCGAGCGAAGCATGCTAGCCGTCTTCTTTTTTTTTTTTCCCTCTCTACTCCCGTCAAGACTTGGCTGCTACTAACTAATCCTTTTGCATCTGCAATGATTGGCTTACTTGCTACGTGCAACACATTGTTCAGAGGTGTGAGAGGCGAGCTTCTTGTTGTGTTTCACTTCTTTCTTTTATACTTTCTTACTACAAACGAACGAACGGATTAATGAACGTGACTGTACAGATGAGGGATATCGTTTCAATTTTGTCTTCGCGGTTTGCGCCTGTTGGGCGCCAACACTCAATACTGATGTTTTTATATACAGCCTAAGAAGAAGAGTGAAGAGTGTTATTTACACTAACAGAGGAGTCATCAAAGTCGCGACCTCGACCGCGACCGTCAATAACCCACCAACTTCGCGCACACCCCCCACACCCTCACCACCGACCACCTCGAAGCAAAAGCTTTACCGACAACTCCACCAAAAGCGCAACCACTGCCCCTCTTGCAAATCCACCGCAAGCACGCTCGCTGCCAGCCATGGTAGACGGTGCCTTCACAATGGACTTCAACCCCTCGGATTGGGGGCCGCTGAGCCCGAACGCGCAAACCCCCATTGACGACCCAGTCCACCAGCAACAGGCGGTGCGATCAGTCAGCAACGATCTCCAACAAGGTACCTACATGCCTTCTTGCGTTACCTGCAGAGCCCTACTGACTTGACCAACACAGGCGCGCATATGGCTCCCACTTATTCCACCACTCCCCCTTCCACGCACACTCCCAATCTCCCGGCAAACGCAGGCCCAGCGTTCCGGTCTTCCTTCCAATCTGCCTTCCAGTCTTCTTTCCAGTACCCCCATGGACAGGGACAACAACGCGAGCCGACATACATCCCCTTTCCAGAAGCGCTTCCGGATTCTGACTCTACACCCCACAACGAACCAAACATCCTTAATCAGAGCGAGCAGCTCGGGCATCACAGTCCTGACATGACGCAGCCGCAAGGCCTGCCAAGTGTTGCGGGGGTGTCGAACGCCTCTTACTTGGGCTCGTTTCCCTCTGTCAACGCCACTACTATCGTACCTGGAGCGACGGTTACGATGCCTCCGCCAAGGACTCGTGGCTTGCGCTTCGACTCCTACGGGGCCGCATTTGCAATCGTCGACCCCATGTTCCGTGACCGTATCACGATCAAAGACGATGACGTCCTCGAGGTGGTGCAGAACAAGCAGACACATGTCGAATCGCTCGTGGACGCTATGAGGCATGGCGGCTTCATGAGCGCAGCCGACTACAAAAACACCGAACTGGGTCGGAACCAGACCGTCGACCCGCAAGATTTCGACTATTGGCAGAACGGCGCAAGTGCGATCGTCGAAGCCCACCTCACGATGCCTAGGGTTGACGAGAAAATCGAGTGCGTTGCCTGGGAAGTCTTCGAAGAAATCGTGAGGGTCCACCGCACTGGCTTCCGTTTCACGAAAGAAAAGCCAGACGTCATGGCCAAGTGCTCGAAGCGCATTGAGGATGCAGTTGGCGTTATCAGGGGCTTTGCGCTTATCCGCCAAAAGCTCCTAGAGCGCGGCAACATCAACGATCTCGCTACCAACTCCAAGGCTTTTGCGAGTGCCATTGCTCAGTACCACCGGAGCAACTGCAAGAGGAGCACTGGACAAGGTCGTCGTGGAGCGAAAGCGGAGGGTGCGATTGGCAAGACTTACATGCCGCGCGCCGAGCACAAGAACTGGATTAAAGCCATAAAGGCCGAGGCCAAAGCCGCTGAAGTCAATGGAGCAACGAACATGAACGAGCAGCAGCAGTCGCGCAGCGCTGCTATGATCACAAGCCCAGCCTCTGGACCGGTTCCCGTGGCGAAGAGGAAAGCAAGCGCTCTCGCGGTCAGCAATCAAGACACACAGCAACCTTCCGCGCTGCCCACGCTTGGAATGGGCGCGTCCTTTTTGCAGCCAACTCAGTCTCAAGGCTACGAGGCTGCCAGTCCACCACGGTTTGGCATCGACAACTTTTTCAATTTTGATCGCGACCTGGGCTCGGACTTGACAGGGCTCTTCATGCCGCGTGGAGGGGCTGACCTCGGCGTCAGGGATGGAGTCAGCTTTGGAGATTTTACGTTCAGGGACACGAACGACGGCGTTTCGTTTCCAGACCAGCAGGCGAGTCGCGGCGCGCAGCATCAGGGTCGCCCAAGCCAGCTCGCCGCCACGTACGGTTCCCATGGTATCGTGGCAGACGTCGGATTCACAGGATCCCCTCAGATCTATGGCGGTGCCGCCGGAGCGGGTCCCAGCAGGAGGCTCAGGACTGATAGCGCCGGAGTCCTCGAAGATGCCTGGCATGGCACCAAGTGAAGCCTCTGGGGTACAAACTAGGTGGTCTATGCATTCCGAAGCATAGCTCAGAATCATGACAGGTGGACGATTTGCTATTCCTTTCTTTTCCTTCTTGTTTATTGCTCATCGATGTTATAATGCGAATACCCAGGCCCAAATTCTCCCCATGCGGCCAGGGTAAGGAGGGAAAACAGCGACCTCTCTTCACAAACAGCATTTGGATGAGGGATATTGACTAACAGCGACTACTTTTTGTTTTGCAATTGTTCTATCAATTTGAAGATCAGCGTCCTGAGCGATGACTGCGGTATGCTCTCTTACAGAGCAAGATACCAATGAACGAGCGATCTCCTCTCTAGAACACATGAAAATAAGACTAGTGTCTGATTAAGCATGCGCTACAATACGAATGGAAGCCCGAGTCAGCAACGAATAGATGATCGAACGCGAATGTAAAATGAGTTCCTTGTAGTCAGTCGATCACGGAAGTGTAACCATATCCGCTCCTCCCAAGTAATATGGTGCTAGTACATATAGAACAGAGTGATCCTAACGTTATAAATGTTACCAGCATTTACCTTAGTCGAAGCTAGCTCGCCGGCCTCCATTGGTACTTATACTGCCCTTGATCACGAGACGCGAGATGGCCCTCAGCCAATCAGCATCGTAGCTTCCGGGAAAGATTCACCACCGAGCAGCCGCAACTTGCAATCAGCGTCCTCCTTCAATGAGTGAGCGACACGTTTTGTTTTATCTCAGCTGCGGCAGACCAAATGCTATACCGGTATGAAGGGCAGATGCGGAGCAATCGCGACCGGTGCAGTGAGCAAACACATCATGGCGCGCAAGGCCGTCGCGGGGAGGAAGAGGAAGTCCGAAGGCTGCGGTGTTGAGAGCGACTACTGACAAGCAAGGATCTCATCGCGCAAGTGGGACTACGAACGTACCCAGCTCCTGGCTCACTGCCTGCTGAGGAGAACGTAGCGGGTGTGTATGTCACTAGTCCAGCAACAGAGCATGGCCGAGCGACGAGCCGGCAGTACAGGCTACAGCTCGCCTCTCCATTCTCCCAAGACCGAAAACGAAGCTGGCTCCCTTCCGCCCCAGAACATCATGTTACAGCGCCTGCAATGCAGTCTGCCTCTGGTCTCCCACAGCACTACCTTGGCGCATCTCTATCGGATACTACGCGATCGCATGGCTCCGTCTTCTCCGACCGGGCAACCTCTGCCATCAACGAAGTTTATGAATTCTTCGCGCCACTTGATGAGACCGGTTACGACAACAACGCTGCAGCTGATGGCGTGGGCCCTTCCTCTACCGACCTCGCCAGTGAAGATGCCCTTGAAGGCGTCCCAGAGCTACAATGCATGCAGTACCACGGTCGCCATGTGACAGAGCTTGACACCACGAACCGCCACATCGTCGCTACTATACTGGTAGTTGGTGGCATTCCGACAACTCTGGGGAGAACGCCAGCAAGAGGCAGACGACTTGATTGTGTTAAACTTGATTACCGTACGCCAGCCGTACGAGAGACATATAGATGAGCGGCGCACTTCATAAGGTATTAGACGTGTCATTTCCTTTCTCTTCTCTCCCCCAACTTAGCGGCGGCTGAACAAGAATGTTTTGCATCCAGAACGATTCGTTCGCTCATTACGTGCGACAAATAGTTCACAGGAGTGACAGAAGGTAGCTTTGAAAGCTGTTTCCATTTACTTGTCGCTTCGATAGTTCCTTACCACGGGATAGAGTATAAACGTGTGAGCGAAAAAGCAAAAGCCTTTTGTTCAGTCTAATTCAGATACGGAACATTTAGTTTCGTTATATTGCTTACAACAAGAAGTAGAGCGAAGACTGATAACAGCTAAGTCACTAAAGTTGTAAAAGTCGCAACCTTGACCTCGAGCACGATCGTCAACACTCAACACTTGACAACCCACCACCACCGAACAATTAACACCCACTCACTACCTCGACCACCCACCGCGCTCACTGTTTAATCACTCGCCGGAGCTAGTACTAGCCTCTTCACTACGCTCGTCAACATTACCGCAATCACGTTCACTAGCCTTGCTTTGAAAAAGCGCACATCATGGCGTCCTTCCAGGGTGGACCGCTTAGCGACACAGACCTAGAACTGATTGACAGCCTGGATTTCGGGCAACACACTGCGCAAGACCTACCATCGGATCAGTGGCTGGAACCTAACATTACCGACCACGGTAACCCATTCGCGTCACGATTCCCCACTTTTGAATTCACTTTCGCCTACCCTCTAGGCTTCTCCCTCGAGCCACAGGTCCAGTCACCGCCAACTAACTCACCCCACCAACAAGAGGAACACCACGCAGCCGGCAACCTGTCCTCATCTCAACCTGGCGACAACCTCCTCCTACAACCTCCTACAACTCCTCCTGACTGGTTCTTCATACCAGAAGTCCAAGCACAGCCAAACAACTCCCATTACCAGCAAGAACAACACCACCCAATCGTGGACCCATTCTCGATGGAGCCAACGATACCTCAAGACGTCGTCCGTGCAAGGACGCAGAGTCCGGCGAATGCTGAGAGCAGATCGGGATCTTCAAGCAGCGGCAATGCTTCCCCAGCCGGTGCTGCCACCATCGCACCTCATCCGACGGCGGCGGTATCATCCACACAAAACAGGGGCTTGCAATTCACCTCCTACGCGGACGCCTTTGCAACGGTGGATCCAATGTTCCGTGACCAGATCAACGTCAAAGCCAGTGACGACGACATTACCGAGGTGGAGCAGAATCCGAAGCACTATGTCAAGCTGCTTGTGGATGCTTTGAAGTTTGACGGCCACATGGAGGCAGAGGAATTCCGGACGACCATGACCGGCGTGAAGAAGCCTTCCACTGCCTCCGATGAGCAGGAGTGGGATGATTGGCAGGAAGAAATCCTTGAAGTTGTTGATGGACATTTTGGGATGCCCAACGTCGAGGCCCGCATCGAGTGGATTGCTTGGGCCATCTACGAAGAAATCCTCAAGGTTCATCGTACTGGCTTCCGGTACACGACGCTGACAGCGGATCGCAAGTCGAAATGTTCGCAACGTGTCGTGCTCGTGGTGAGAGCGATCAAGAGCACTGCAATGGTTCGTCAAAGAATCTTGGAAGGCTGCGACCTTTCGGATCTTGCTGCTGGACCTACGAACTATGCGAGCGGCACCGCCCGTAATCGCCGCAACAACAGCAGCAGGGCAACAACCACCGCCACAGGCAGAAGAAGGCGTTCGCGTTCTGCAAAGGTAATGGGTGCCATCGCAGAACGTTACATGACGCGCAAAGAGATTTTGCGCAAGAAGAATGAGGAGAAGGAGAACGGGGTTGGAGATGACGGTGGAGATGGGAATCGGGGTGGGGACCAGGATATGGATGTGGATGTCCCGGGTGGGGACGAAGATGACGATGATAACGGGGATGAGGAAGACGGAGACAACTTCACGGCCGATGACCATCAACCTCCAGGACCTGGCGCGCCGCCCACTTCCAGGCCGCCTTACCAGCACACTCGGACCTCTCCTTCACAGCCCACGCAGATGGGCTCCCAAAGACTGTCGAGCATTCCCCATCCCAGCAACGACCGTTTCGGCGGCAACTCGAATCCGGCAGCGCATTTTATGCCGCGCAACTACGGAACCAACGATGAGCCTGGGCAGTCTCAAGACCTCGGATTTTCTCTTATCCAACCTCTCAACACCAACCGCGTCGGTTACCACCATGGCAACTTGAACTGGGCGATGCAATCCACGCAGCTCGGAGCGACCAATTACGGCAACACTGTCAATCTGACTTCCCACAACCCAACCGGTGGCCTCTCGAATGCGAACCAGCAGGCGCCACACAACACGCTGCACGATGACCGACGCCGCAGCACTCAAGTGACTGACAGCGCTGCCGCCGTGACGAACTCTGGGCCAGCTCAATACTTGCAGGCACCCGACGATATGCCAGGAGACAACAGCATCAAGAGGCGTACGATTTGACCGAGCTACGCTCAATTGCGATACGTTGGTGCAGTCCAACTACAAAGCAGTCTGGTGACTGCGTGCTTTCTCCCTCCAGTGATAGATTGGAGAGAGCTGTTCGCTGGAATGCAGAGTCTGGTCCAGAGCGGGATGACTGGACGACGAACGGATGAGTGATGGTTTCTTTCTTTTTTGTTTCTTTCCTGCGTACTGATTTTACCACCCCATTGCCCTGAGGCGAGATTGCCTGCGGGCAAATGCTAGAGACGAGAGGCCAAACAGCAGCCCTCTTCACTCATGGCAATCGGGCAAGCGGCGTGGATTACCGACAGTGTTTTGTTTTTGTCTTTTGTCCTTTAAGCGTGTTTCGAGCGGAATACCCCAAGCGCAGGATTTCCATCCATGCCGTGCGCCATTCCAGAGAGAGGAGGGATTAATCACGACAGAGACTTCCTCACTCGAATGGCATCCAAAAAGGTTCATTATAGCATATTTAGAGAAAAACAAAAAAAACGTTGATCTCATTCGCAAGTTCCATTTACGCTGTTCATCGTGATGTGGAAAGTAGAATTATATTGTTACCTCACCTAGGGCCTGTGGAAGATCCAAGGACACCAATCAGCGGCCTTTTGTCTCCTGACTGGCAGGCACTTCTCCATGTGCAGCATCAGTGTACCGTGGAGAAGAGTCTGATGCTCCGCTTTGAGCCATTCATTCGTCCTCCCGCTACTAGAACGACTGAGAGGTAGGAAAATCCATCGGTCGGCGATTTATCCTTCAACAAAAAGGTCTTTCCATGTCCTACGACCGCTCAAATTTCTGACAAGTTTAGAGGCGACTGATGTTGGAGCCGATGGGGCACAAAGTCCGTAGCTGGCCATATCCGGAAGGCCGTTCCGTTCTATTCATGAAAGATCTCTTCAACCACTCGCTTTTGGATGATGTGGAAGTACGGTTTCCCCCAAGATGGATTGTCCGTCGCGATGCGCAGCAGAGTAAAGTTCGGGTGCTTGAGAATGAATATGCATCGTAGATTTCCGGAAACCTAGAAGACAGAGCACGTGAGATGACGACGTGTGTGGCGAAAGAGTCGAGCATGAATCTGTTTTGCGCGGTCGTCCGCTTGGAAATGATGATACATTAAACGAACTTCGTGCCAATGTCCCCAATACTGTACAAAAAGCAAGAAAAATAGGTTGACCAAGCCCATATGTACTGTTAGTCAGCAGCCGTCATCATTACGGACATCATAAGCTTCGCGAAAGGGTATCGAAAAATTCGCGCGTTTGCGGATAGAAAATGTCTTGCAGGAGATGCGCTTCCATAACGGAGCGTAATGCATCCCAAGTTGTCAGGCCTGTGGCTTTTAGCCAGGGAATGAACAAGGGATCTCGTGATGGATCTCGCGAGATGGCGGCGAGGGTGACTCGCGCCCAAACAGCGGCGTATTGGTATCTTGTCCCGATGAGGGAATCGGTGTCGAGGTGAATGCAAGACATGGCGTGGACATCCGCCGCGCCCATGATGTCGAGGTATGTTTTCGCCTGGTAGAGGTTGTGGCACAGATACGAGTGCCGGCAAATGATGATGAGGATCGCGGCGCGCACGTGCAGCAACGCTGTGAGTTCTGCGCCGTCCCAGTGGCCTTCAAATGTCGACGAGGGCTCGATTGATTCGCCGTGGTGGGGAGTCCACGATATGGTTTTGAGCCCTTGGTTGCGGATGAAGTGTAGCGAGCCTGGCGCTCGGGGATCGAAAAAGGTCGTGTCGCGGACGATGGCGAGAAGGCTTTTCACCTCGGGAGCATAGACTGGTGAGAATACGTCGAACCCAGTCCCGATATTCCAAACTTGTGAGGGCTTTGAGCTGCGCAATGGCGCTTCGATGGTTAGGTCGTTTAGTTGCTCGCGTAATGATTCAAAGGCAAAGTCTCGCATCATCGCTATGCTGTTCTCCTCAAGGTCGAGTGGTGCCCCGAAAATTCCGCGGTATGCTTTCATGTGGATTTCATAAGACTCTCGGTCACCAAAGCGCAGCTCCCAGCCTGCAAGCAAGGCAACGGCCATGGAGACCCAGTGTTCGCCCTCAGAAGATGCGATCGAGGACCGTACAGCATCAAGCGAAGCACCTCTCATAAAGGCCATGCCCACGCCTAGTTTGACGTCGGCGTACGAGAGCCCGCAGGTGTTGCTGAACGTCCCGGCCAAGAAGAGAGTCGCCTGGAAGAGCGCAGGGCTGACGGTGAAGGCATCGCGCATGTCTGAGCGGATGTTCGTCTGCGCAAGGGTAGTCTCGCGTAGAGCTCTCGACAACCAATGCTGCTGCGAGCGGAGCGCGCCGACCACGCTCACGAATTGCTGGAAGTCCACGTCTTGAGGGGCATCTGGGTGAGACTGGCTTAACAAAGCCCGCAGACGTTCAGCCCGCACGAGAACATCTTCACGGCCAGTCCCCGGCGTCGACTGAGTACTGCTTGATGGTGGCGTGACCATCTGCTGGGGAAGCGCAGCCGACTCCCGCCGTGCTTTTGTCGCCATGGTGGCTTTGCGTTGTGTCGCACTGGAACGGGAGGCTTGGGCGCGGATCTTGCGCCGGTTCGCCGCATTTGCGGTGGTGGAGCCATTGCCTCCTGGTCGAGATGGACTCCATGATATCAAGCTGTTGTCCAGGTCAATGTGCAGGGCCTTTCGCTTTGCAGGAGGCTGCGAGTTGCCTTCGCTTGAGGAGGTGTCGGACATTTCTGAAGACGCCACCGGGCGGCTGAGGTCGGCACTGCCTCCGATTAAGGAGAGCTTCACGCGTCTTTGTATCCGCACTTAGTGTACCGGCAGAACATGTCAATCCAGAACCAGAAGAGGACGGAAAGAGACTGCAGTAGTTAGTGCTATGTTAAATTGAACGCGACTGCTCTGGAAATTTGTTTGGCAGCAGGAGTGCAAGCTAGAGTGGCTAAGCGTGAGGAGTCGGATTCGGATGTGGAGACAGAAGTGTTGTTCAGCTGTCAGAGCCGATCGATCGTTAAGCACTCTATTGTAAACGCTGTGCAGAGTTCGATGATTCGAAGCTTCGTAGCCAAACCTTCAAGATCCTACATCCCACTTTGGACACACGATTGTGATGAGAAAGTGTACAACACTCTCTCCCAGACCAGAAAGCCTTCGTAACGGTCTTGAAGTGAACAGTAACTAAATCATTATCATGGCTATTATTGACTATACAGTTGTCGTAATCCGGTATGCGGCACTTGTAAGACAAGACAATCCTACAAGGCATTGAGTTTGGCCTCCGCTTCCTTCTTCGCCTCGTCGGAGACGTTAGGGTTGTGCATGGCGCTGTTCGCGAAAGGTCAGCAAAACATCTCCTACCAAATCACGGCTAACACATGAATCAACTTACGCCTTCAAGCCTCCAGCAACATTGCCCAGGTTCTTTCCCTGAGGACCGTGTTCAAGGTCGTAGAGTTTCTTTTCAGCTTCCGCCTTAGCTTCGTTGGAAGTGTTGGGGTTGCTGATCGCACTGCGAAACACAACATATCAGTACCTTCGCGCCAGATACAATCGAATATGTCAAACGTACGCTTTGAGGCCTGCGGCAACGTGTGTAGGGTCCTTGTGCTGCTCCTCGGGGATCTTGGACTCGTAGTCGAAGCTCTTGTCGCCGAGAGCCTTGAGCTGCTCGCGAGCGTGCTCTTTGCCTTCGGGGGTGGTGTTGGCATTGCTGAGAGCACTGGGAGAGGGGAGTTAGAGATGATGCTGAGGGTCGTTTGTATGTATTGTATTTGCGAAACTTACGCGTGCAGACCACGGATCTTGTTGGCCTTCTCGTCGGGGTTGAGGTGCTCCATTTTTGAAGATGTGTTTGAAGGATGGAAAGTGTTGGTCTGTTAGAGGATTGTGAAAAGTACTAAAAGAAGAACACTTGAGTGTATAGCTCCCAGACAACCTTCAGGCTGCGGCTCTCCGTTTGTTTATTATACCTTGCCCACTGGGGTACCTGCATGCCACCTGCCTCTACCTATGTGGTCATCCGCAAGGACCGCCAACAGGAGACCCTGCCGGTGCCTGGGGGAGTGGGCCAACAAACCAAGTTTATGGCTGGGCTATAACATCATCGGCCCACGCTAGGGAGTACTGTAGCTTGTAAACAGCAAACGCGATGCGGCGTGTGGTTAAAGCTGTTTGTCCACGCGATGGTGGAAGCGCCAGTCGTATGTGGCGGAGCCTTCCCCTCCCTAAATTCCTGGCGGCCAAGTGTGAAGTGGTTAGACTTTCGAGGGTTGAAACGGTCACGCTGGGCGGTACAGCTGGATCGCGATCGATGTTCGATGAGCCAAGAACTGATAGGTAGGTTGTTGTTGTGTTATGCGTGTGACTTGGACAACTGCAGGCAGCTACCTATCGGATGTCTCCATGAAACACGCATGAATATCACAGTAATGATGCATTGGGTATTCGTCAGATGATTCTACTTCACAGGGACAACAACTTCCTCAATCCCAGTACTTGATCACACCGTTCACATCACCAGTGACCACCTTGCTAGTCTCCCTCGGATGCCACTTGGTCGTAATAATCGCCGAATCACTCGCCTTGATCTTATGCCACATCTTGCAAGTCTTCCAGTCCCAAAAGCAAACAAATCCACCCGAGTCTCCACTCGAAACAATACCCCCATCGGGCGAAACATCCACATCAATCGCATAACCGGCATTATTGTGACCCCTGAAATCCTTCTTGCGGTTCTGTCGGATCTTATCGCCCGCCGAGTAGACCTTGATGGTGTTGTCGGAGGACTGCAACAGGATGTAGCCCTTGGGGTGGGTGGCGGACTTGACCATGGGGAACATGTACGGCTCGGCGATGAACTTGATGGGGACGGGGATGCCGTACTCCCAAGCGCGCAGAGACTTGTCGTCGGAGGTTGTGACGAAGCGGCGGTTCTCGTCGCAGAATGTGATTGTGTTGACAGGGCCGAGATGGTGGTCGTATTCTTGCACGGGCTTTCTGTCTTCGGCCCGGGTGTCGAATTGGACGATCTTGTTGTCGTGCATGCCCGCCAGGAACTCTTTGCCTGATGCGTCGTCTGGTTGCCATCGCACGACGTGTGGTGTCGAGCCGGTGCTGAACCGTCCTGTGCACTGTCCGGTCTCTGTGTCCCATACTTTCATCTGTTTGTCGTAGGAGGCCGTTACAAACTTGGTGCCGTCGGGTGTGAAATCGGTGTCCACTGTGCTCTTCGTGTGGCCGGAGTACGTCCTCAGGAGCTCTCGGTTGTGATAGACGTCCCACAGCTTCACCTTGCCATCCGCAGCAGCACTCAGCAGCAGATGACCGCTGTTGGGGATGAACTTGAGACTCGTGAGAGCCTTCTCGTGTGCGTTCTTCCCGTGCGATTTGAAGGTATGCACCAACTTCTTCGGCGTGTAGCATTTGAGATCCAAGTTCTCCAGGTCAGACACAAGATCCACATCCAAATCTTGAGGCACATGCATATACGTCCGACCCTGGTAATCGCGCTCTTGCGTGCCCTCGAATGTGCTCGTCTCTTTCTCTGCGCTGGTCTCAGAATATGAGGTGCCAGCAAACGTCCCTCTGCCAGGTACAGCCGCGATCGCATCCTCCTCATACACGACCTCCTCACCACTCTCTTCGCCCGACACTTCCACCTCCTCGCCGCTGTCGCTGTCGATCATGCGCTCCTCGTACTTTGCCCATGGTCCTTTATATGCGCCGGCGCCGTAGACAGTCCCGCTGTCGCCTTTGGTCTCGCGCTTGCGCTTCTTTCCGACCGAGTCTCGGCTCTGAACTTCGCGATGAAGACTGCGGAAGCTTTGTTCTGATATGGCGATCTCTTCGGCGTATCCGGTGGGTACTTTGCCTTTCGTCGAGGTCTTTCCGACCTCTCGGTGGAGATCTGCGCTCCGTGAGGGTGGCGCATTTGCACCGTTACGTGCTGGAACTAGCGACATCTTGTATGATCGTGGGAGTAAATGCCGTATGTGCGGTACTGATTTGAGAGAAAGCAATTGTAGATGTCAAGGTGATCGTTGACAGCCAGTTGCGTTGCGCCATGAGGAAAGTCCGAAGCGCGAGTCAGGCATCTGATAAGGCACGATATTTACTCACCGAGCCGACTGAAGTCTGATATACATGTGTTTACACGGAATTTGACAAGGCAATGTCTGATGTGATGCACATGACATTATGATTCAAAAGTACTCTATTTGCGTCATTACGTTTAACCGCACCGCTTTCGTTAGGCCGCCGAGTACCATGCAGGCATATACATTTTTCTCGTGATCGCGTATCCTCCATCTTGCTTCTTAGTTCACCGCCATTCTTCGCTTCTCGTGGCCAGGAACATTTCATCTCGTCCAGGGCCTCCTCGTCTCCATGTGTTGTTTCACGCTATGAAGCTCTCTTGCCAATTTCATGCTACCGAGCAAATCGACTCGGCAAGTTGTCCACAATAATTTGCATGCATTTAACGCCTCTCGTCCCTGATAAGGGCGACGATCATCGAGTAGAGGTAGAAGAAGAACATCAGAAGGTGAAAACCAAGCTTGATGAAAGACTCCTTCTTGTGCACGTTGAGCTTCCTGAAGATCTCCGTGGCGTCGAGCAGGTGCTGGTTCTCGAAGATCCTGTAGTGTCATATGTTAGCGTTCGCTCGTGTTGGAAAACGTCGTACTGCCAGTCGGAATAAATCGCGATCTGACACAAGAGGGATAAACGTACTTCTTCGCGTTCCAGGCCAGAAGGGGCAGGTTGAGGATAAGCGGCACCCAGTAGCCGTTGATCAAGAACAGGAAGGTCAAGAAAGCGTGGACACCGGCCTCGGGGACGATGTACATGTTCAGGCGGTTGCAGAGATCGATAGGGTTGATGTAGTCGCATTCCAGGTCCGAGTACATGATGGTGAAGAACACCTGCAGGAAGAGGTTGACGGCATTGAGCAGGACAGAGAGGAGGAACAACCTGCAGCAGTGTTAGCTGGTGGGCAGTGGTATACACGTATGTGTGGCATGTTTTGGAGCCGTCGTACCAAGCTTCTCCGGTCATTTTGGCGGTATTTGTGGTGTGATGATAGGAAGGGTAGGTTGTGGCGTCTCTTGACTAGGGATGCTGATGCTGTGCGCGCAAAGGTGTACCGCTACGTTTTCGTTCAGCGATCACGTCTGACAGCTGTGGTCTTGAGCGCGTGGCTTTGGTTGGGAAAAGCGGGTGCCTTCGTCGTGGGGTGGAACGGGAGGGTAAAGCCTAGCGGGAGAGGTGGAGGCGGAGGTGCGGTGTGTGGGAGCGGTGGTGGACGGCGGACAGTCGTGCGATCGCAGACAGTATGTGAGACAGACAGGCAAAGCTGTGCGTCTTGCAGGAGCTTGTTTGGGCGAGTGAGGTAATGATGGGACAGGATCAGGCTCAGGCTCAGGCTCACGCATCTTCTCCAGCATCGGCGGTTGGTTGTGCCACTTGTGCGGGCCCTGCCTGCCCGCCAAGCCCAGCATCATCTTCCATCCAACTCCAACCCTGCATCGACCAGACACCAACACGTCGGTGCGCAGACAACCGTCGACCTCAGGAGAGAGAGATACACTTGGACTACCATCGACAAGACTCGCCTGTTCAAGTATGGCCTCTCTCGCTGCCTTCTTCTCGAGGCCATGGGCAGTACTAGGCGCCTCCATCTTTCTTCGTCTGGGTCTCCTATTCTACGGACGCTGGCAAGACGCCAACAGCCCCGTCAAGTATACCGACATCGACTACCTGGTCTTCACCGATGCTGCCCGCTATCTAGCGAGTGACACCTCGCCTTACGAACGAGCGACATATCGATACACGCCGCTCCTTGCCTGGCTGCTCTATCCAACAACTTGGGGCGGCATCTGGTTCGAATTTGGCAAAGCACTCTTTGCGGCAGGCGATGTAGTCACGGGATGGCTGATTTTCCTCATCATACGAGGCAAAGGCATGAGCATCGAAAGATCCATGAAATTTGCCTCCATCTGGCTCCTCAACCCCATGGTAGCGAACATCAGCACACGTGGCAGCTCAGAAGGCCTGGTGGTAGTCATTGTCGTTGCTCTACTCTGGGCAATACTGCAAAAACGAACTGCGCTTGCAGGCTGCCTTCTTGGGTTTGGTGTGCACTTCAAGATCTACCCTTTCATCTACGCTGCCAGTATCTTCTGGTGGCTTGGTGGAGCTACTTCCAAGCGCGACACAAGCTTGCTCCAAGGACTGCTAAGCTATCGGCGTGTCACGCTTGCACTGTCGAGCTTCCTCACCTTTATGTTGTTGAACAGCGTGATGTTCATGCAGTACGTTTTCACCGCTCGCCACTTGGCAATAATAGACGCTGAACCAAGGTAGGTATGGAGGGTCTTTCATTGAAAACACCTTCACTTATCATTTGAGCCGCCTTGATCACCGCCACAACTTCTCGATCTACAACACTCTACTGCATCTCAGCTCGCAACAGCCTTCCCATACAGGCATCCGCATTGAGTCCCTTGCTTTTATTCCGCAGATTCTGCTCTCTCTGGTCGTGATGCCTTTGTTGTTGGCGAAGAAAGACCTCGCCAGCACCATGCTTGCGCAAACATTCGCCTTCGTTACATTTAACAAAGTCTGCACAAGCCAGGTAAGTCTCATGCAAGCTTTCGGTGCAGGGTGCGCTTGCTGACTTGACGGCAGTACTTTCTCTGGTACATGGTCTTCCTACCCTTCTACTTGCCCAACTCGTCACTCATTCGACGTCCAGCTCTGGGCTCCACAGCTCTCGCACTTTGGATTGTGGGACAAGCCCTGTGGTTGCAACAAGGCTACGAGCTCGAGTTCCTGGGTAATTCGACATTCGTCCCCGGCCTATGGACAGCCAGCGCCGTGTTCTTTGGTGTGAACTGTTGGATCCTTGGACTGATTGTGGCGGATATCCGAGCTTCTGGCAGTGCCAACAAGCCCGAGGTCGGAAAACAGTCGAGTAAAACGATGTAGCGAGGATGACCATACTCGCGTATCGCAAGATTCAGATCCGGTCAATGTTGGCCTACCCACCAACAGCCTTAACACAACCCATAGCAGCGCCCGCCGCCACGCTCCCCAATACCACCATCTGTACGCCATCTCTCAAGCAGACCCGCCAGTCTTTCTCAGCCAATAGTGCCGTCTTGACCCACCCAAACGCAAACAGCGTCAAAACCATGACAACCACACTCCCCACAAAAGCCACCCTCATCTCCTCAAACAACAGATAAGGCACCAAAGGCACCAGACCCCCCAAGAAGTACCCACCCGAAATCGTCGCCCCGCTCCTCACAGCCCTCCCAGCGCTGAACTCCTCCCCCGTCAAGCCCCGCTGGAACCGCATTAAAACCCCAACCATTCCCTCCTCCGGCCCAGAAACTAACCCTTCAACCATCCCCTCCAACACTCCATCGGAAAACCCATACTCGCCAAACGTCTCTCTCACAGCATCGCCAGCTTGTTTCGGATTCTCCTCCACCAACCTCCGCACTTCAGACAGTGCTGCTTGGTATCCCGCTGCTTCGCTGCGTGCTGCCAAGTAGCCGCCGAGGCCCATGGAGATTGAACCGGCTATCAGTTCTGCCAGGCCGCCGTAGATGACGAGTTTGGGGTCGTTGAGGGTCGAGAGGCCGGCGGTGAGGGCGAAGGGGACTGTCAGGCCGTCGGAGAGGCCGATTGTGGCGTCGGCTATTGTGCGTGGGTGTACGAGGCGTGTGGGGATGTATATGTTGGTTTTGGGAGAGGGCTTTTCGCTTGTGGGGGTTTGGGGGAGGGTGTTTTCTGGGTCGTGGTTTGGGTTGTTGTAGGTCGGGAGTGCTGTGTAGTGGCTTGTGGTGGCGGTTTGGGGGAAGAGCCAGGATTTGAAGAGGGTTAGGGACATTGTGGGCGAATTTGGTGTAGTGTTTCGTTTCGATAGTAAGTGTAAAAGCGTTGGTATTTTAGATGGTGTTAAGGTTATTCTGGGAGCCGAGTTGCGCTATCAGAGTTGACAGTGACAGTGAGAATGGATGCGATCAAGAAGTGCGAGGCTCCAGGCATTAATATCTGCGAGGTCCGCCACGTGGGACGATCGCCCGCCGTTCGACCCGGTTTTTCCTGCACGCCATACGCCCCGCGCCCGTGGGACGTAGATCGGAAGAGTACCTAATGGGCATGTACCCGAGAATAAGGGTGTTTGCATTGTGGAAGCCGATTGCAGAAGTTGGTATGAGGATTGAGTGGAAAGCGCAGCTTCATTGCAGTACGATGAGAACTTCGCCGCGAACGGACTGAACACGGTTTTTACAAGGACAATCCGAAGGAACTTTTATCTCTATCTAATGGCTATGTCTTGGTGGTTGGCAGAACTCATGTCACCATCTAGTTCTGAGCATCGTTCACCTTGTATCCCGGAGGCGGGTGCTGGCCATCAGGAACCTCATCGCTGTCAGAGTAGTAAGTCGAGCCACTCTCGCCGCCCCACTTCTCAACAATCGACGGCAGAACAGTCCTCCCAGAGCGAGGAGACACAAGACCAACATTAGGCACCGGGTAAGGAGCACCCTCGAAGTTCTCGTTCAGAGGCCCAGCATAGCTGCTGTTGTAGAAGATCTTCGGCGCGTTGCCCGTCGCATCGGTGTAGTGGCGAATGTGGTCGCCGGTCTTCTTTCCGACGAAATCGAAGACGTTGGCGCCGACGTCGAAGCGACCGAGGGTGTGCAGGTCCCAGTTGGCTTCGACGGTGCTGATCTCCGAGTAGTGGTTGTACCAGTTCTTGTCGGTGGTTCCGACGAGCTTTTCGGGGACGGCGTCGCCGAGCATTAGGCTGAAGACGCGGTTGGATTTGGGGTAGGTTTCGGATTCATCGAAGGTGATTAGGACAAGGGTGCGGCTCCAGAAGCTGGAGTTTTTGTCGTTGATTAGGGGCTCGAGGAAGTCGCGGCACCATTTTCCGGCGACACTGACGGAGGTGTCGTGGCCATCGCTTGTCTATGAAGATGTCAGCTTGCGTTTTGCTACTATTATATCGGGAGCATCGTACCATGTTGGGAGTGATGAACATCCACTGAGGCAGTTTGCCCTCGGCGAGATCCTTGTGGAACATGGAAGCATCCTTGTTGGTCATGGAGATGTTCTTCTGGTTTGCCAAGCGCTCGGGCGTGGTGTTTGCATCGAAGATGACCGTCGGGTGGTGCTTCCTCACGTAGTCGTTGGCCTTGGTCTTCTGGTTCACGTAGCCCTTGCCCTCGAAGCCCGAGTAAGGCATGTCCTCCTGGTAAGTCGACCAGGAAATGCCCTTGTCCTCGAGCAAGTCCACAAGCGTGGATACGTTGGCATCGATCCGCTTGAAGTCGTCGTTGTCACAGCCAAAGGTGTCACCGCCAACGGCAGCAATGTAGTTGGGCATAGACGGGTGGGTCACGCCGAACATGTTGGAGACGCTAATTCCCTGGGCAGCCAGCCATTGTAGGTTGGGATCACCTGAGATTACTGTTAGCAACTACCTCTACCACTTGTGTTCAACAAGGTTGGGATTACCGAAAGCATTTTCGTAATCGGTGTTCTCGAGCCAGATCGATACATAGCGATCGAAGACCTGTTGTGAGTTATTAGCCGTGTAATGGGCTTGAGATATGACTCTGTCGAACGAACCTTGCCCTTGACGTTGGAGGTCGGCTGGGAAGTCTTCGCCGTAGCCTGGGCGGCGGCAACACTGGAACTCTGAGTAGCAGTGTAGATATCCCCTTGTGCTGCGACGCCCGCAATAGCGAGGGCACCGAGAACGAGAGTGTTCATTGCGAAATGTGTCTATCTCGTTTCAAGGGGAGGTTCTCTGTAAGGAAACAAGACGATCAGACCTACAGCAAGTAGACGAGACCAGCGGCCATCTATATATATACGATGTTAAACATAGTATCGCTACGGTGCTCCAGCATGGGCACCTGCGCGCCACTGTGGGCCAAAGTGCATGTTCGCAGATGAGATTCATGAGAACGAGGGTAGAACGAGGTGACCTAGATGGCTATGCCGGGCACCCGTGTCTTGGACTAAATAATGGTCAGCAGATGAAGTGAATTGATTGGTGAACATGGCCTTGAATGCTACCACGTGCATTCAGACAAGAGAGCGTATTGTCACGAAGCATCTGCCCTGGATGCTAAGCAAGGCTAAGACGGCAACAAGCACTCTCGCAGCACGGCCAAGCGAGAAGTCTAATAACGCAGTGACATGCTCCTTGCCGTGTGGTGTTCTGCAGCGAGTGGTCTTCGAATGTCCGGCTAGAACGAATCGATGTTTTCCCTGCAGAGCGTGTCGAAGGATGTTCGGGAAGGCTTGACCACGATGCCAAGCAAACACGTTTGATTGGGCGCGTCAACAACAGATCGGCACAGCCCGGCAATATTCTGTCGACCTCTCACCCTTACCGACGACACCCTCTCAACGGCTATCACCAAAGAGGAAGGCGAATATGACGGCCGAAGATCTCGCTTCGCATACGGTGGCAACAGGATGCTCTTGGCTGTTTGTCCGCGGTGCCATACTCCCAAGCTGTAGCCTTGCGAATTGCCCACGTGTTGCCGCTCATCACAACAACCCTTTCTCTGGCTGGCATGCGGTAGTCTCGACCCTGTAGACGGACTACGCGATCACTACCTGGAAACTTTGACTGTCTGAGGATCTGGACTGTAACTCGTCTGGACACATCTTTGGCACGAGTCTCGCTGCAGGATCTAGGGTTAAACACGATGAGACAATCATCTATCGAGGACGAAGCACACGAGCTCTCCGAGAAGTCTTCGCTCGACATCGAGTCGTCAGCCGCGGATGATGACCAGAAACGAGGCCTCTTGGACGAATCTACTGGGAGCCAGGAGAGTGGGACCGGTTCCCAAACTAGACCCAGAAATCGCAAAGCCTTTATCTGGTGGACTATCTGCCTTGCTGCGACAGCTGTTTGCTTAGCTACCGCACTTTGGACTCTGATACGAAAGGCGGAGCCAGGGGGTGATCACACATCTTGGCCTGAGATTACAAGCAACGATTATGTTCTCGATTCAAAATGGGATTCTGCCGCCCCGCCACAGCGAAGAGAATACAAATGGACGATCCAAGATCATACGCACAATCCGGATGGCATCTACAGACCTTTGATTCTGGTGAACAACCAATATCCTGGTCCGCTTATCGAAGCTAACGAGGGTGATACGATTGTCGTCCATGTCCAAAATCAGGCAACCAATGCCACCGCTATCCATTGGCATGGGATCTATCAGATCGGAACACCACACATGGACGGAACTGTTGGAGTCACGCAGTGTCCCATTGCTCCCGGCCGCTCACTCACATACGAATTCACTGTGACCGGTCAGTCAGGAACATATTGGTGGCACGGGCATCAGGGTCTTCAATCATCGGATGGACTTCATGGCCCTCTAGTCATCCATGGGAAAGAAGAGCGAACACTCCAACTAATATCATATGACACCGATCGCGTTGTAATTCTCTCGGATCACTACCATGATTTATCATCCGCGCTACTGTGGCAATATCTGATGCCGGACATGGAGAACGCAGAGCCCGTACCCGAAAGTGGGTTGATCAACGGGAAGAACATTCGCAGCTGCGATGACTACCCTGATCGACATTGCGACAACACAACCGCAAACGTAGGCCATGCCGAAACCGTCCTCGAGCGCAACAAAAACCATAGACTCCGATTCATCAATGTCGGCGCCTTCGCAGAATTCTCAGTCCAGCTAGACGAACACGAATTAGCAGTGACCGAGGTTGACGGCACAGATGTGCTTCCTGTGAAATACCATCGCTTGAACATAAGCCCTGCGCAGAGATACAGTGTTATCATCAGCAGCAACGTCACTTCTGCAGACACTTTCTGGTTGAGAGCTCGGATGATCACGAATTGCTTCACAGATCCTCCCAAGACACTGCAGTCGGATACTTTTGCGGTTGTCAGATACGCAGACAGTGGAGACGCCGATCCAACGTCGAAAGACTGGGAGGAGCAGCTTGCCCAAGACTGTAAAGACATGAACACTACAGAGCTCGTACCAGTCGAGACGCAGGCCGCAACATCAGAGCCTGATGCTGTGTTCTATCTGCGTTCCAATTTTGAGATCGGTGCATATCGGCTGAGTCGAGGATTCTTCAACGGCTCGTCCTGGCGAGCCAAGGCCGACGATCCAACCTTGTATCGGTCCATCGATAGCTTGCAAAGTGATAATGCCAATTTTACGGCTCCATACCAGGCAAGTGTGCCTCCGGCTGACGGTACAGCCAACACCGCCTTTGTCAATGATCGAGCGTTCGACATCGACTCCGAGCTGGTCATACAAACCACTGGCGTACAGACCATAGACATCATGATCTCCAACTTCGACGACGGCGCCCACCCTTACCATCTACACGGCTACAAATTTTTCGTCCTGGCTCAAGGACATGGTCAGCCACCCCTTACAAGTGTAGGTGCCGAAATAAACCGCGAAAGTCTCTCTTCGCTGTACGACACGCTAGATCTCACCAACCCACTTCGACGAGACACCGCATCTGTAGAAGGCTACGGTTGGATACTGCTCCGGGTCATCGCGGACAACCCGGGCCAGTGGGCGTTCCACTGCCACGTATCGTGGCACGCGGAAGCTGGCTTGCTCATGCAACTACTCACCAATACCGACGGACTTGCAGACATCAAGATTCCGCGCACCAACCGAGATCTTTGCGCAGCGCAGGGGATTGACTTGGGTATGGGACCGGACGACGATGATTACATCGAGTTCGCTAAATGATTGGCTGATCTATATCACTATGATCAAAGATGTTCTAACAAGCATATACGCGGACCCTGTTGCAATGCGAAACGGCACATCCCCAATGACGGAAGACCAATCGAGGCTCATCGGCAGCACCACTCAGCTGGCAAGGCCAACGTCCTGCCCCAACCTCTGGTTTGCCAGAGCAGCTTGCATGTTATCCAGTTGCTGCTGGACCATAGCGTTGTTCAACTGCATATCCAAGCTCCCCATGTCCTTGCCAGTCGGACTGACAAGATGACCATGACCAAGAGTGCTATGATGGATCGATCCGTGCGCCGAATGAGAAAGAGGGCTCCGGTTTCCACTGACCACTTCACTTCTGGGTGGAGTCCGTTCATTGTCGATCGCCGCCGAAGAAGGATCGAGTTCATCGCCGTTGCTGTTGTAACGAACCGGACCCGGGCGACCTGGGTGGGCCAAGGCAGCAATACTGTTCAGCGAGCGCGAGCTGGCGTGGCTGGTACCACTCCACGTGCGTCCAAGCTTCGGACGGACGTAGTCGACCCAGCTCTTGCGCGGATCGATCTCGACGGATCCTTCAACCTTGCTCTTCGCGGCAATATCGATACCTTTGTCGCCCTTCTTCCAATTAACCGGACAACCCTCGCCGAACTCATCTTTGAACATCAGCGCATCCAGGATCCGCTGCGCCTCGTCCACAGAGCGTCCGACATCCGCATCATTGATCGTCATGGAACGAATCTTGCCCTTGGGATCAATGATGAACAGCGCTCGTTCAGCAACGCCCTCGTCCTCAATCAGCACACCATAATCACGGCTTAGCTTCTGGTTGCAGTCGCTTATCAGCGGCACGTGGACGCCTCCCAACCCACCCTCCATCTCGGAGGTCGAGTTCCAGGCTCTCAACGTGTACTCGTTGTCCGTGCTGGCGAAGGCAACGGCGCAGGAACGGCTGTAGAGAAATTCTGGTAGGCGCGAGGAGAAGGCTGTGACTTCGGTTGGGCAGATGAAGGACCAGGCTTTGGGGAAGAAGATCAGGATCAGCCAGTGCTTGGCTTGGGTGTAGGTGGAGAGAGAGATCTCTACAGGAAGCTGTATGTCAGTATTGTAACCCGCCGCAGTCTGGAGCTTGATTCGATCTCACCTTTAATGCGACCGTCAACAACAGCTTTGCAATTGAAATCAGGCGCCGATTGCCCGACTTTGACTTGTCCTTGGGTCGCCATCGTGTGTTCGTTGCGTTCAAAAGCTTCCGGTCGAGTATGTAGGTATGTACTCGTTGACATGCAATCGCCGCAAGAGGGGTACAGCAGCAGCAGTAAGAAATTTGATCTTAACAAGTGACTATTCGGTGTGTATGTTCCATGTGCTGATTTCTCGATTGATTGATTGATTTCGCAGTCACGCCATGCCAATCGCACCCAGAGGCGAACTACTTAAGTATCGAACAAGCTTTCTCGAAGCATTTCCGCAAGCAGCCGGATATATTCCAGCTGGCCGGTAACATCTGACTGTCAGATTCTAGCCCTGGCGGCAGAGGATCCGAAAAAATGTCTCTTTGTTCTGTGAGCTCTGCGTGGGTAGCTGTAGCCGTCGCCACCGACCCGGGTGCTGGAATGCGGCATACATGACAAAGGGAGTGATCGCAGAGGACTCCCCTGACCTCCATCGTCGAGTAGTAGTATGCACGATGTCATTGATAGCGTGTATCGGTATTAACAAAAGTTGGGTGGTTAGACGGTATAGTATGTGAGTACTTTTGGTCGCCAAGCCTACTGCAAGAGTAAGTCGGGCTGGACTAACCATACAATCAGCTCTACCCCTTGTGGGGCTCGTCTACTGTACATTTTAGATGACTTTAGTCTGATCTTAGATCACATCGTGAGATTCGCCACGGTTCCTCCATCTTCTTTACCTACTCAAGGCTTTCTCTTTGATCAGCCAAGCACTGAGAGCCGCGCCAGCAACGAGGCCGATCTGCAAGCCAAAAGCGTGGGAAGTGCTCCCGGCATAGCAATCCGCCACCACAGCCCTCACCGCAGGCTTCAAGTCTTTCAAGTATGCGAGACTTTGACGAACGCGCTCGGCGATTTCCAACGCCTCAGCCTCGGGGAGTCCGAGTGTTGGCAGCTTTTCTGTCAGATTCTTCCTCAAAGCCGAGTTGGCGACAGTCGCGCTCATAGCCACGCCAAATACGCTACCTAAGCTGCGGAACAGGTAACTGCAAGCGGTCGCGATGGCTTGATCGTCTTTGGAAGCGTTGGCGATCAGGCCGATGAGGGTCGACGTGACGCCAATGCCGTTGCCGAAACCGCAGAAGCACATGCCGATGATGATTCCGATGCTGCTGTGGAAGACGACTCCAGAGCATAGGAAGATTGCTGTCATGCCGAGGGTGAGACCGGTGTATGCGGTGACTGTGAGCCAGAAGTAGCGGCCTGTCTTTTGCATGTAGATGCCGCCTGCGAGAGATCCCGATACACCGCACAGGATTGCTGGAATTAGGCGTAGACCCGCGCCTGTAGCGGAGACGTTGTCGACTGCCTGGAAGTAGAGCGGGAGGTAGAACAAGGCCGCCAGCCAGCCTGAGAAAGAGAAGAAGTTGCACAGGTAGCATGCAAATAGTGAGCGGTGGAAGATGATGTGTCCCGGAGCGAAAGGTTCAGCGGCTACCTTCATCTCGACCAGGACGAAGATAATGAAGAGCGGTAGCGAGACGCTGAGGGAGATGATCGCGGTCTTTGAACTCCAGCTGACGTTGCTTCCGCGGTCTAGACCGAACAAGAGTGTGAAGATTGCAGCGATCAAGATGGCTGCGCCGAGGAAATCGATTCTTCTTATCTGTGTTTTCCAGTGGCTATTCTCGGTTTTGGGCAGCTTCAACACAAGACTCACAGCAGCAAACGCTGCAAGGCAGAGTGGAGCTTGGATGAGGAAAGCCCATCGCCACCCAATCGAGTCTGCCAGTATACCGCCAAGCGGGGCTCCTGTGCTGGCGCCTGTCGCATAGATGATGTTGACATATCCCTGCCACTTGCCCCTCTCACGAAGGGGTACCATGTCTGACAGCAGAATAGACACGACGGTAGTCATGCCGCCGCCTCCAATACCCGAGAAAGCGCGAGCAGCGATCAATTGACCCATGTTCTGCGCGAGACCGCACAGAAGGCAGCCGATGCCAAAAACGCAGTAACCAAAGAGAAGACACGGCTTGCGTCCGAAGATATCCGAGAGCTTGCCATACAACGGCTGGAAAGACGTGAGGGTCAAGAAGTAGGCTGTGGCGATCCAGGATACCAGGCTGAGAGAGTCTAGCTCCGAGCCAATCTTACCGGAGGAGGATACAATAATAGTCTGGTCTGCGGCGGATAGGAAGACACCAATGGCGATTGCTGGGAAGATGTATTTCATGCGTGCCTTGACTTCCGGTATGCCTTCGTTGCGCTCCAGTGGCTCGCCATCGGCGTTGGTATTGGCGTCGTCAGGTTTCGGAGGGGTGAAAGTGCCATTTCCAGTCTTGTTAGAGCCATCGATGGCCGTATCGCCGTTCGCAGCATCTGTCGTATTGGTAGCATCGTCCCGAGTCAGAAGAGGACTCCGCTCTGTGGCGATGCCATCGGGCGACGAAGCTTGCTGAGGCGGCATGTTGCTTCTCAAGCAGCGCTTTGTCCGTTAGTGAGAGGTCGTGAAGAAAATTAAATGCAGGAAGAAACGTCCATCACGCCATAAATATTGTTAATCTTCAATCTTTACTAATAGAGGAGCATTGGGTGGGTCCTTAAAGATAGCCGGTCCGGCATCCGCGACCTTATCGTTATCAAAAGCCGAGAACCCTGTCGCCGCCAGGCCGATCACTTACCTCGATCCACTAACCCATCTGAGCTACACCATCAACAAAGACATGTAGCATGTCTGCTGCTGCCTTACGAGAATCCAAGCATGCTGGCGACACCGATACCGATGGCGAAAGTCGCGCGCAAAGCGTGATCGTGCCTGTCGCACAACGTAGCATAGGATTGCATTCAGCAGAAGATGTCACCGAGCTGAGTGGTGGTGGTGAGCACTCTAACGAAGGTTTGTCCACAACACAGCACCAGCTAACCGATACAACTACAGCAGCCAGCAGCCAGCGCACAACCAGACAGTCCGACCTAGCGCCCAGTCTAGCCGCCTGGGACACACGAACCCACGAGCCCACAACAGAAGAGGACGACGACGAAGACAACGTCGACAACACCGGACCAACAGCACCGCCCGACTTCAAACCCTTCTTCGCACTCGTTGAAGATCCCATCACAGGCGAATACCACCACCCCGAAGTCCATTATATCTTCGCCGACGACGAAGATCAAGGCGTTCTCACGTCCGCCGCGCTGCGAGCGATCGACAAAGAGGACAACACGCTGCAGGATGGCGAGGATGCGGAAGAGCGCGTGGCGATCATAGACATGGACAGCGATGGGCGGACTGTGCTTGGGATCTCCAGCTTGAGTCCGGGGTGGCAAGCCCTGCGGACCCAAGTCTGGCAAGCGCCAGGAAGGTCGGACAACAAACAAGGGACGGCGGATAGAGGGTTGATGCTGAGGGTTTCGGGCAAAGAGACGAGCACATCCAACAGCACTGGCAAACAGAACGTGGAAGACTTGGATGCTCTGGTCAAGAACTTTGGACAGGCGCTAGAGAGTCTCGACGAAGTGCTTGGGGAGGAAGACACGAGAGGTCAAGAGGAAAGCTCTAATGTCATTCGGAGCCATAGACCCGGCAGCGGAGCAGACTGAAATGTACGATGACTATGACCTGGAAGAATTATGTATACCCAATGTGAATGAACCGACAACTCTTGCTGATACAGCTTCAACGCTTTCCACCACGTGCGCTCCAAGGTTTCATGGCGCGGCGCATACCTAGAGTTCTACGCTGGGACGGTACGCCTTGCATCGAAGTTGAATGGAGAGTAGACGCTGGTTTGAAGGAGGGAAGAGCAGGAGGCTCGATCTTCGTCGGTTCTGGCTCTGGGTCCTCTTCCTCCTCGGGTTGTGGTGGTGGACTCGACAGGAACATGTATCCGTTATCCCTCTTAGGCATCGGGTCTGACGCCGAGTGCACAAGCGGTCGTCGATTGACCAGAGGCGCTGCTCGCACCCTATGCTGCAGCGCCGCCAGTGGTTTCGACGAAAGCGAGTGGGCTTCAGCCGGTTTGTTGATGTTAGAAACGTCGCGCAAGGGCGCTGATGCTGGCTTGAACATGGGTGCGGTTGGCAACCGGGGCGTAGGTCGTATCGAGGGCTCGAGTGACTCCCCAACTCTGGGTTTCTTCCCGAAGAAACTCGCAATCGTTCCTTGACCTTCGATCTGGCTCTTTCGTTTCTTGGGCGCCTGGCCTTGGGTGATCTTCTCTTGCTCGGCGGCGCGCTTCTCTAAAGCTCGTAGACGCTTCTCTTCTTGCTCTTCCATGATCTTGCCATAGTTCGATGCCACGCTGATGAAGCCCGAGGCGAATGCATTTGGATTGACTCCGCTGCCCTCTCCCTGCATGGTCGTGGAGGCAGTGACCCATGTTGCAGATCTTGTAGTGCCGTACACGGGCCCGGAGTCATCCGCGTATCGATTGGTCAATTTTGACACCTCCTCAGCAGGCCACTCGCCAGTTAATGGCCAGTAGTTGTCCTCGTCTCTTTCAAGCGTCTTCTTGCTTCGGGCGAGTGCTTCAGGCGTGGGTTGTTCGCGGCCCAACGTGATCGCTAATGCTCGGACGTCTTTTGCCGAGATGCTAGGTCCATGCTCTTCGAAAAAGTTGCTCATCCCTGGCTCCGACAGGAAAGGTGATAGCTCCGGACCTTCATTCTGGGAGCTGCCCCTGAGAGGGAATGTCATGTTGAGCATCACTTGCGACCTCGTCATGCCGACATACAACAGACGTCGCTCTTCATCGTTGTCATCCGCGCGTGAATGTGGTATGGAGCCTTTGTAGCAAGCTGGTATGAATACAACGGGCCACTCAAGGCCTTTCGCAGCGTGCAGAGTGGAGACAGTGGCCTGTGGAGCTTGTTCGCCGTCCTCGCCTGCCTTTTGATCTGTTGCGGCAGACAACGCGACATTGGCAAGAAAAGCTGTAAGCGGCGATTCATCAACCGCCTCTGTGCCTTCGACTGGCGGCAGTCCTTCGTCTTCACGGATCGGCTTCTCTTCTGGTTTTGTAGATGCATCCGTGGCCTGCGCCATCAGTTCCTCAACGTTTGCCCATTTGCTTTCATATTCATCCGGGAACTGCTTCTTCAGATACTTTTCGAACGAGAGCTTGTTGATGACAAATTTGATGAGGTCGGCCAGTGCTGTCGGCTCCTTCTCGATCTTGTTTCTGGCACTCGCGATAATGTCGTGGAATTGCTCGAGGCCCTTCATCGCTGGCGCTGATAGTTTGGTCGTGTATTTGCATTGGCCCTGTGCGACCTTGCGTACAAACTCCCATAGAGACTGCCCGTTGCTCTGGGCTTCGTTACGTAAACTCTCTTTAGTCTTATCACCAATTTGTCGAGATGGTTCATTGATGATACGTTCGACTGCTTCACTGTGCGCAGGTGAATCAATGACACGTAGGTAATCGATCAGGATTTTGATCTCCGGGCAGTCAAAGAACTTCTTGCCTCCGATCATGCGGTAGGCCAAACCAGCCTTGCCGAATGCAGCTTCGACATTCCGGGAAAGTGCTGCTGTACGGAGCAGGATTGCAAAGTCGCTGAGACTCAACATGCCGCCGCTCAGTGCGATCAATCGCTTGATCTCAGTGATAATCCACTCTGCTTCGAACTTGGCGTTGGGAAGCTTGCGCAAGACCGGTCGTTGGCCCATGGAGTGGGTTGCTTGCAGCTGCTTCGGTGGTCGAGTCTCATCTTGCTCAATGATTTTCTGTGCAGCTCGCAAGATCGCCCCTGATGATCGGTAATTCTCCTCCAAGTTTACAGTGAGAGTATCCCGCCACTGAGACTTCATTCGTCCAAGGTTCTTGATGTCTGCAGATCGCCATCCGTAAATGCTCTGATCGGGGTCGCCGACGATGGTGATGAAGCTTTTTTGTTGGGCGAACAAGCTCATCAGCTCATACTGCACGCCGTTCGTGTCCTGAAACTCGTCCACCAGGACAGCCTCGATATTGGCGACGCACTCGGGATGTTTACGAAGAAGATGCACGCAGCGCAGCAAAATGTCGTCGAAGTCAAGGAGATTGCACTTGACGAGCTGTTCCTGGTACATGCTGAAGATTTCGGCGAATTCTTGCTTTTCCACGGCGACGGCTTGGTTGGCTCCAGTGTGACCAGCTCGCTTCTGCTGCAAAGACTGCAGGAACTGTTCGCTGTCGATGCCTTGAGCCTTGCTGCGTGAGATTCGGTCGCGTGCCACCTTGGGTTCAAGGCTGAACTTGCATTGCTTCACGATACGCGAGACGATTCTTGAGCTGTCGTTTGTGTCTGCAACTCCGAAGTTGTCGGCGACGCCAATGAGTTTCCCATATCGGCGGAGATAGAGCAGAGAGATCCCGTGAAAGGTGCCGACTCTGAGCTTCCTTTCGAGTTCTTCACCAACGAATCCTCGGATACGCTCCTGCATCTCCCGAGCCGCCTTCACGGTAAATGTACAGACGATGATGTTCCATGGCTTGAAATGGCGCTCGCGCACGAGATGCGCCACGCGTGATGTGAGAGTTTTGGTTTTGCCGGAACCGGGTGGCGCGAGAACCTGAAGTACTTCTGCTTCAGAGGTCACAGCAGTACGCTGAGCGTTGTTGAGTCCCTTTAGTATGTCGCTCATGGCGACATCGCTTGGGTTGTTGTAATGGAGGGGTCAGGGCGGAAGACGCGACTGGAGTGGCGCGCCACAATTCGTTGTCGCGTTGACACGTGACGAAACACGGCGAATCGCGCGTTCTTTAGGAAAGTGGAGGGCGAGCAACCGATTTCACTTCACAATTCACACAGGACGGTACTTGAATTTGCGCATTTTCATCAACATCATTATTATCATTTCAATCATCAGGCTCAGTGCGTCTATCCCTCATCCCTATGCCAACATTGTGTTCCTGCCCATGTGATCCTCGATACCGCACCAGTTCTTTCCCGGACTTCTGACGCTTTCGCAAGCATCAGACTCAACGGTATACGATACTGTTCCGCGGCTTCGTCGACATGGAATCTCCTTGTCACTCCCTGCAGCTGGTTCGCAGGAGTCGAGCCTTTCGCAAGGCTAGCTCGACCGCTATTTCTTTGCTGCTGTGTCCCACCGTTCCTTTCCCTGCCGTCGTTCCCTTCCCTTCCTTGCCAGTGCCTTTCTCGCCCATCAAATGCCTCAGCATGCCCCGCTCACTTTTCTCTGCCCAATCCCTTCTCTTTCAAGCAAGCAGTCGGCGATCCTGCAGCTTTCTTCCGTCCTTCCTCCGAGCGTACTTTGACCCCCTCAATGCATTCCTTCCTCCCTCTCATGCGCCGCCAGGAAACTCCGGCGACAGCGCATCAGACCGCCTTGAACAGCAACATCGCAGAGCGGTCGCGCCCCCGGTCATCTCTGAATTTGCTTGTGTCGATGGCCTGGACCTCGTGATCGTCGATCAAGTACCACAAGGACTTTTCATCTGTTATCCACTCAGAGGCGCGCCTGCGAAGGACGGTGTAATGTCCGCCGTCCACTCTGATCCCTCTGTGCCTGACGACGGCGTTCAACATGAACTTCTTCACGCACATCGGAAACTCCTTCAGCGGTAGCTCGACGGAGGTCTGGATCTTGTCGATTTTGTATCCATCAACACGGTTGATGTGCACCACGAGATTGTCGCTGACCTCCTTGAGCTTGGTCACATCTGCAAGAGTCTCCTCGCCGCACTTGGGGCACTTTTGGTCCTCCAAAATACTCCAGCCCGACTTTTCCAGCATATCATTGATATCCAGGCTTTTTGTGGACTTCCAGACCGAGGCACTGACAGCGTCGTTGATTTCGACTTTGACAGAGCCTTTCCAGCCGCAGTCAAGGCTACCGCACACCTTGGTCGTCTCGGTTTTGATCGCGAAAAGGCTTTTGAGTTTTGCGGCCCTTTCAGCATCGGCCTCCATTGCCGGCTCGGACTCCTCGATGGTCGTGCTGGTCGCTCTGCTCATCAACGCGCAGAAGTACTCGTAGCAGTCCTCTTGGGTAGTGCCATCGAGATGTTCAAACATTGTGTCCTCACCGCCGAACGCAAGCATCTGCTGGAACATCTGCGGTTCTACCGGATCCGGTTGGGGCGTGTCTTTACACCCGCGCATGCGACTGAGTAACGCGCGCAGGTGTTTTCTTGGGCTGATATCCTTCAGCCTTCCTTCAGACCTAAAGCTCCCGATGACCTTCCGTGCCAATCCTTTGATCATGCCAAATCTTTCCACTGGATCCTCCGAGGTGACTTCGGGGATCTCGAAATGCTCAGTGCCCTCCTCCTTGCCCATCACGAGGTCGAGGTCGTGGCCATCCATTGCTGCGTCGAAGAGCTGCAGTGTCGAGTTCGCGAAACACTGGTTGCTGAGGTTGGACAGACCGGTAAGGTAACGCTCTTTCTTCCCTGCCGTACTGGTGGGTTTCTTGGGAGCGACCTCCGGCTCAGACACAATGGTGTCAAGGGTCTCGCTGGACCTGTTGGCAGACTTCTGTGAGCTGCTCGCGGACTCACTGCTGCTGCTGCTGCTGTCCGCAGACTTGACAGAACCGCTCACAGACTTATGCGAGCTGCTCGCGGGCTCGCTGCTGTTATTGCTGTCGTTCTTGGCCTCAGCGGCGCATTCGCTGGTCGACGTCGCAGCATCTTCCTTGGTGGCCGGCGACACTTCCACGGTGTCTTGGTCGGCAGGAGCATCAGTGTTGTCCTCGGCCTTGACAGCGCATTCGGTGGCTGCTGCTGCTGCTTCTCCCTCGACTGACATCGGCAATTCCGCAGTGTCTTCGCCAACCATGACGTTGAACAATGCTTCTTCCAACTCGCCGGGGGTCGCTAAAACATTTCCCTCGGTGGATGGTGGCACTTCCGCGGTGCCTTGAGCAGCAGAAGGAGGGCTGATGGTGGTCTCGTTGCTGACTTCGTCGCTGGCAGCTTCGGTCTCGACAGCGTCCTCGCTGGACGTCACTGCAGCATCTTCCTCGGCGGTTACTGGCACTTCCGCGGTGTCTTCACCAACCGAGGGAGGGCTGATCTCAACAGTGGCGACCTCCTCGGTGTCTTGGCTGTTGTCGTCTTCGGCCTTGACGGCGTCTTCGCTGGTTGACACTACAGCATCTCCCTCGGTGGATGCCGACACTTCCGCGGTGCCGTTATCAACAGAGGGAGAGCCGGTGCTTCCGCCAGGGACGTCTTCGCTTTTGACATCGACAGTCGCGCGCCTCGGGCGTTGCGGGCGTTTCGAGCCTCTCGCGCGTTTCTTGCCTCCGCGGCAGCCTGTTCGCGGGCGTTTGGTAGCGGAGCTGGCGAAGTTCAAAGCATCCAGCGCTACGAACTTTCTCTGGCGTTTGGCAGCGGAGGTGGCGAAGTCCAATGAAGCATCTAGCGCTCCGAGCTTTCTCTTCACAGCTCCCTTGCTGAGGAGTGGAGCTGTTGCTGGTGCTGGTATCGTCGCGAAGTAGTGCACAGAGGACGGGAAGTAGTCGATCCTCATCATCTTGAACGGACGCTCGGACTCTCCCAAGTAGGTCGGTGTGTTGCGCTTCATGGTTGCGAAGCGAGAAGGCATTGTTACGTGCAGTGCTGGAGGAAGTGTCAGCGACGGTGAGCATAGCAGGATATCACTTATTGTGGAGACTAACTGGACCGTGCGTAAGGGTTGCTATTGTGGAACAGGTTGTGGGCTATTGCGAGAGCCGCTGTGTATTGTGGATTTGAAACGATTCAGGTGGGTGCGAAAAAGTGTGAGCGACGAGTGTGTATGTTGCTCGGTGTTGTGGTGTGGTGGGAGGTGGAAGTGGTAGAGGAAGGCGACTGGCTTTTGGGTTGGCCAAAGTCGCGCGCCTTCACGAGTCGCAAATCTGCCAGTTAAGTTATTTGTTTTCCGACGTCACTGATCTTTTTCCAGACCTCACTCTTACGATCGGATCATTCACTGCTTGATGAGGCGAGAGGCCAGAAAGAGCATGACTTCGATGTCTCGGGCTTTCACGAAGGATGGATATGTGGTATATACGGGCTTGCTTTGCATGTACCGTAATCCCACATCTTCCAGTGGTACATACAGACAGGATGTACAGTTGTCTCAAGATAGCACCCGAGCGGCACCGCCGAAGACATCATTTGCTAGCATCAAGTTTGCATGCTTATTGCTCCGCCAGCAAACTTGAAGGGTGAAAGCGAACTTGATCAAAGGGAACGAGACAAAGGCAAACACTATAGATAGATGGCTACTCACTGTTTTATCCTTTGTGTGTCGTTCTCGTAGGTCTCGTACTGGGAGAAGATTTCTCGTGGTCTGGCTCCATGATCGTTAATGTCTCGCTTCGTTGTCGTCAACATGGTTAAGCTATGCAATGATCTTTCTGGATCTGGAGACCCAAGTGATAAACAGATGGAGTTTTCCATCGAGCGGACTATCTGGCACCTTTAACCATCATCATTCAGACTCTCAGATGTCTAATGAGTCTTATGAAGGTTCCATGGATGTTGTTCAACACTGACAGACAAGAAGGTAACCCCAACCCTAACCCTTTGAGCATGAAATGATGAGAGACTGCGTTCGCCGCAGTGCACCTTCAATTCGACGAGCATCGGCTCTCCAGTCAATGACCACCACCATACTCAATTTTAAATCAGTTCGAATACGACGTACACGTTCATGCGAACTCAGTACATACACCTATGTATTCCAATCGCTGTGAACAAAGGAAGTGAAGTGGAGGCTAGCCTAAGCGCTAGTGTTTGGTTGCTGTGGAGAAGGCGCCCGTGGGGTAAAATCAACGCGCATGGATGGCAGGCGTTACAGACAACCCTTTTGTAATTGCGATGAAACCTCCCTGTCCTCACATTCACCACCCATCTACGAACCATTCTTGTTAGCTCCGAATACCACATACTTGTTAACAGGTACTGCTCGACTCAGTGATGCAAACAGCAGATCGCTCTTGCAACAACGCCCGCTCGAGACTGCCGACCTGAGCATCACATCTCGATGGAGGAGAAAGACGACTATCCCATCACTGAACCCAGGCCACTTTCTCGCAGACAACAGCTCACCAACTCGAGACCCTGGAGGTTCTACCAGCGACACAGGCTCCTTGTAATCATTGCCGTCATGTTGGTCCTACTTTTGCCACTGCTGGGCCTCCTCGCTCTCAGAAATCGACATTCTGCGAGAGCCGAGTGGGTCAGTCCGGCTGTTCAGCCTTCACGTTAGTACATCGCCGCTCAGTCTGAATGAGTTGAAGCTGACTTGTCCTAGCGATGGGCTACGGTGCTGGCAATTGGTCTGAAGCTTACGACAAAGCGCGAGACATGGTCTCCAAGATGACCCTTGAAGAAATGAACAACATCACCATCGGCTACATCAATGGCGACAACGGTTGCGTTGGCAAGTCTGGCTCAGTCCCGCGACTTGGATTCCCGGGGTTCTGCTTGCACGATGCAGGCAATGGAGTGCGCGCTACTGATGGCGTCAACGCTTACGCATCTGGTGTCTCAATCGGAGCTTCATGGAATGCCAGCCTGGCATACGTGAGAGGGCAGCACATGGGCCGGGAGTTCAGGAAGAAGGGAGTCCATGTTGCGCTGGGACCCGTGGTTGGACCTATCGGCCGAATCGCCACTGGAGGTAAGCATGGCCACTAGACCGAGATCTGACCGTACCTGTTGCTAATGCCAGCTTGTCGAGCAGGCCGGAACTGGGAGGGCTTTGGCGCCGACCCTTACATGGACGGCGTTCTCGGAGCTCAATCTATTCGAGGTCTTCAAGAGAGCGTCATCGCAAGCGTCAAACACTTTGTTGCTAATGTGAGTAATCAGCACTCACAATGTCCCTGCATCACATCCACTCTCTTACACTTTCATGTTTTAGGAGCAAGAAACAAACAGAAACCCCATCGCCGACAGAGAAACGCTCAGCAGCTCCTCCAATGTAGACGACCAAGTGATGCATGAGCTCTACCTCTGGCCATTCCAGGACGCTGTACACGCTGACGTTGGCTCGGTCATGTGCAGCTATAACCGTATCAACGGCACGTACGGCTGCGAAAATAGCAAGGCGATGAATGGTCTGCTCAAGGGCGAGCTCAATTTCCAGGGCTTTGTCGTGTCCGATTGGGTCGCGCAGCATAGCGGTCTTGCGTCTGCAGACGCTGGACTCGACATGGCCATGCCAGACTCGCCCAGGTACTGGGATAACGACCGCCTGGCAAACGCAGTCGACAAGGGCTTTAACCGTACGCGCCTGGAGGACATGGCTGTCAGAAGTGTTGCAACATGGTACCAATTCGGACAGGACAAGGAAGACTTTCCGGAACTCGGCATCGGCATGCCTCGAGACATCACTCTGCCGCACGAGTATGTCGATGCAAAGGATCCCGCCGCCCGGCCGAATCTTCTTCAGCAGGCCATCGAAGGCTACGTCCTTGTCAAGAACATCCGCAATGCACTGCCGCTGCGATCTCCCAAGTCGCTGTCAGTATTCGGCTACGGTGCCACTTCCGTATGGGCGGCGAACCCGGCGCCCGAGGGTAACGTGCCCGGAGCACCGGACTTCTGGACTCAGAGCTGGCAGGGAGTCAACCTCACTGATGAGCAAGCACGTCAGGTTGGATCAAACGCCCCGGTGGTCGATCCGCCAGGAACCTACCGTGGTGTACTTCTCGTTGGAGGAGGCTCCGGGTCGAACGTGCCGGCCTACATCAGCACGCCATACGATGCTATATCGCAGCGAGCGTACGAAGACGGGACTGAGATCTGGAGCGATTTCGCCTCACACGAGCCAAGCGTTGTTGTCAGCTCGGATGCCTGCCTTGTGTTCATCAATGCCTTCTCTACTGAGATCTTCGATCGTCCGGGTCTTACAGACGATGCGAGCGATGACCTCGTCAACAGCGTTGCCTCGAAGTGCAACAACACCATTGTGGTTGTTCACAACGTAGGTGTCAGGCTTGTCGATGCTTTTGCTGACAACGAGAACGTGACTGCAATCGTTTTTGCTCATCTGCCCGGCCAGGACGCCGGCCGCGCTGTCGCTCGAATTCTCTATGGCGATGTCAGTCCTTCTGGCCGCCTACCATACACTGTCGCGAAGGAGTCTTCGGACTATGGCAACTTGCTTGGGCCCTGCCAGGGTGGCAAAAGTCGCTCGCCTCAGTGTGACTTCACCGAAGGTGTCAACATCGACTACCGCCACTTCCTGGCTCGTAACATCACTCCAAGATACGAGTTTGGTTTCGGCTTGACGTACTCGTCGTTCGAATACTCGAAGCTGCAAGTCGACATCAGCGCTACCGCTACTGATGGCGAACCTACTGGGGGTGCACCTGTGTACGCGAACGGCACTACTCAAAACACCGAGAACGACTCCGTCATCGTCGGCGGCCTTGCGAGCCTGTTCGAAAGCGCAGGCACCGTCACCGCGACAATCTCCAATACTGGCTCTGTGACCGCCGCAGAAGTTGCGCAGCTGTACCTGCTTATCCCAGACGATAACGTCGCAGCCTCAAACTCGAGCATCGTCAACACGCGTGCGCTTAGAGGCTTCCAGAAGATCGAGCTTGCACCCGGTGATTCGCGTCAGGTGACGTTTGGTCTGCGCAGAAAGGACGTCAGCCGCTGGGATACGGTCAAGCAGGCCTGGGTGGTCCCCAGCGGTGCGTTTGAGGCCTTCGTGGGAAAAAGTGTATTGGACACTCCTCTGCGGAGTACTTTCACCCTGTAAAGCAGATCCATCGCACGCTTCACGACGACAGGAGGATGTGACCGCGAGTTGGGCGGTCAAGTGGTGTGGTGAGTAAGTTTCACGAGGTCAGAAACAGTACTCATGAACATTAGGCACCCAGCTCTGATACATACATAGACGCACGGAAGGCAGGAGACAGGAGCATGTTTCCACGTGCACACAACGATGATGCAGAGTAGCGTAACCCACTGTAACCCACTGTAATCACAGCCGGCCAAACGAGCCGAGAAGTATACCAGAACCACGTGTGTAACCTTGTCGGAGGCGGTGTTCCGCGCGGAGCAGTTGTCCCGAAAGCAGTGTTGCGGCTCAGTGGAAGTTTTTGACAGGACCCTTCTCTCGCACAGCAGCATCAGAAGACTCCTTCAGGATCCTCGGAGGCCAGAACGGTGTACAGCAAACACACCGCAAATTGTTGCAGCGGAACCGAATCGAACTTAACGGTAAAGCGAAAGCGTGGGATGTACTGTTGTAGCTGTAGCATGTCCCCAATCGGTGTTCGCACTGGTACGCGGTGTGGTTGGTACCCGTACTGGTGTACCGACGGTTTCCATCTTCAAAAGCCAGGCGGTGGCCGAAGGAACGGGGATATCGCCAGGAGTAGCCAAGGAAACCTTGGGACAGAGTGAAACCTGGACGAAAAGCTTCGTGAGAGAGCGGCGGTTGCTGCTGCTTTTGTTGTTTTGCATGACGGTTCGAATACCGCAACGAGGAACCGCAGGGTTTGGCGCTTTTTTGACTTTGCGGAGAAGAAGAACCTTCCTCCCTTTGTTCGTCGGACATGATCTCCTTTTTCACGTGTTTCTCTTGCTTGGCTGGGGCCTCCTGGCTGTCTGGGTTCTCGCGTGGCGAGGGTCATAGGCTTTGGCTCGGCCGATCATGATGCTGGGTGATGATGAATGATGATGGGGAGGTTGGTGGTGAAGATTTGTATCACGTTTTTCTTGACAGGTCGGTCGGTCATCTCGATGTACTTCTGATACAGCCGGTCTGTGGATGAAAACTTCGTTGGCCGGATACATGTTATCCTCCTCCTCTCGACCGATGTCCGACAACCTTTATGTGGCTTGTTGACATCTGGTTCCAGGCGGGGAGAATCGGGCAGCGAGGGCTTGGGAAAGAGGAGGTGTGAGGAGATGTTGTTGGTATGATCCCCGTCTCGGGGTTCTAATCTCGGGGTTCTAAAGAGATTCCGCGAAACCGGTGCCCTCTTCTTCACATGAACGTGGCATGGGCCTCTTGGGACCGTTTGACACCAACCCCCGCAGGAATCTTTGGAATCTTGATGCGGTGGAGGTCAGATCCATCCACCCACCGTCGGTCCCTGAGGTTTCGTGCCATTACTCGCATCGTTCAGGCGTTGACAATCTGCAACGCTTTTTTCGCCCCCAGCCGCCCGCTCGTCGGGAGCGCGCGCCAGTAGTGGTATGTATAGCCAGATAAGGCTGATACCACTGAGATGACGAGTGGTGGTGGTGGTTCTTGGTTGAGCCCGGTAGAGGATACCGGTAATTGTTCGGCGCACCACCGATCCGCAAACCTGGACAGTGCACTTGTGTTGAGCGGAGGCATCGCGGACTGAAATGAGATTACAGGGCTCCATCTCGCTATACAGATCAACAAAATGGTTTCAACACTCGATGAAACCGACTTCAGCAGAACTGTCGCGCGTGTCTCAGAGAAGACTCGTGAAATCCAAGGCGAAACTCGGTGGTCGCGAACTGATCGGTACGCATCTGTCATCTGCACGTCTAAAACCGGCCCAGCCAGTCAGGAAGTCGGACTGGCTGCAGTTACTTCGAGAAGTAACGTGGAAGAAGATCACTCGAACCTACGTGCCTACATACGTCTCTTCTCCGCACCATATCTGGTTCCTATCTTCTCCGACCGGAAACCTTGCTGCTCATGATGGTGTTCCGAAAATTGCAAGTTACACCATCTGGCGGTATCTGAATCCCACGCGAAGCTGCGGCGAGTGTGCGAGTCATCCCCACGCTGGTATTGAGTACCTCATGGTGTCACCGCGTATGATCAGTCACAATAATCATTGCATGTGCTTACCACCCAAGAGCGGTCAGTAAAATAGCCATGCCGCCTACACCGCGACTGCCGCCACCAGGCAGATCTTCGATGTATGCGTCTGCGTCTGCGTCTTGTATCTGCGAGACGGCGAAAGGGCAGACAGATAGACAAGTCAGTCCCTCTCACCGCCAGGGCTACATCACGTCGGCTCAAGCATGTGAAGACGGTTCAGTCGCCGAGGGTTGCTATCAGGTGTTTGAGAAGGCAGTCGGATATCACAACCCGTGTCGCAAGGAGCACCTCCTACCTCGGGCATACGCCGGTGGGATGGCAGGTGACGACAGCCGAGCAGCCTCCCACCTCTCAGCGTAGCGAGAGATGACCTGACTCCCTGAGTCGATGCGGAGGAGGTGGTGAGCATCGTTCACGGATGTCATTTTCGTGGCCCACAACCGCGTGCTGCGTGCACCAGTCTCCTGTCTCCTGTCCACCGACCCTGCGGAGAACAAGACAGGGCTGTCAGGGCTGTCAGGCTCGCCGTCCCGGTGCCCAAGTCCAAAGCAAGCGTATCAAACGGTGTGAAAGGCTGACTCTCGGGCTAAAAGCGGAGTCCCTTAATATTGCATCTCATCATCGTACTCCAAGATACCCGCCACAGAGAAGCTTTCTCCCCCACACGCCCCGAAACGGGATGTTGGCCGTGTTTTCTCCGTCGGAACACTGATGCGGCGGAAGAAAACGATACACGGCCGTGGGTAGTGACTTTGTCGTGCTTTTCTTCAAAGAAAGACGGTCCGCAAGGTTTTGCCAGGCGACTCTTCGTGCAAGATATATTCGCCCACAAGATTCCCCTTCGTCTTTCCCGGAATCATTCCTAGTCCCAGATCAACGAACTACTATTACTCGGCCTTGCTCCTTTGTCCGCCTGTCTCACCCGAAACTCTCATATCAGCTGTACACACCTCCTTTCACACTGCATAGTCAGCTGAGTGCAACACGCAACTCTACCTTACCGCCTCGGATCTCTATTAGATGCCTACGTCCCGCATCTCTGACAACAACGACTTTGAGATTCTCGATCCTTAACTTGACTGGCACCTGAAGCCTCTTGAGCTTGGATATCGATCATCATCAACAACATCAACCACCATGTCTTTCTCGTCAAGCCGTGGTTCCACGCCCTCGAGCAGCCCCATCTCCATCGCCAGCCGATCATCGAGTCTTTCACTCGCCTCTCTGGGACCCAACTACAACTCGACACCGACTGCCTGCCAGCCCTTCAACTCATCAACGATGCGCCGCCCAAGCAGCGAGCGACCAAGCGCTTATGTCAGCGACGATGATCTATTGGGCGCAGACGACGTACCATTCATGCGTCACGCTCCCGCACCGCCACGCCCAGCTGAGATGTGGCTCGCACGCCCTCTGTTGCCTCCGGTCTCCAACACCAAGAACAGTCGCCGCAACAGCCCGCTGTCCACGCAGGTCAAGCCTTGAAGACTCTCCGCATCGAGTCGTATTCACGACAATTTTTCAAACGACCAGTCACATCCATCGGACGATCTAGAGGCACCTTTCGATACATCCATCCGAAAGCAGTAAACCGGAATCCTACTCGCACCCAAATGTCACCTCGCCAGGCACGCCGAGTCACACCGCAACAATATGGCAAGCATTCCCATTCGCGATATATTGCGATTGCTGCCTAACGCTGCAAATCCGCGACCCAGGAGTTCGGTATCGGTCACCAACAATTCAGGGGAAGGAATAACTCTGGACGGAACGGCCGCAGGATGCAAACCCTCCAAACGCACCGCATCCCTGAATCTCTCCCATTTTGGGCGAAAATGCGACCCGGGTGAAAAGCCACCTTCACGGCAACTCATCCCCGCGATGCGCCCCAAATTGGCTCTCGCAACGGGTGGCCGCCGGAGGGTGGCTTCCAAGAGGCGGGTTCGTAGATTGCAGACCAGAGTGCCTGGTTGAAATCCGACCGACAGACTCGACGGACCTGTCGAAGTTTTTTCGTTCCTGCAACTACTGTACTTGCGTGGGACGGGCGATCACAGCAGCACGGTACAGTAGTTTGGGCTTCACCACATGTCTGTTGCCTGACCTACTCCTGGCGATCGGGATTTTTTCTTTATTTCTTGCGTGTGCCAAATGTTGCACGGCGCAAGGAACGTGGAGGATCTGCCTGCATCATTTCCAAGGTCGCGACACACGAGAGTTGTGCACACCGAGAGTGCGAGGACCCTGACATGTGCAGGCCCAAGAGTTGGGCGGTTACATCTGCTTCCTCATTGGTGGAGTCGGGAGGATGAGGAGAGACGAGAGAGTCAGAAAGCGGAGAAATACTTCGTGTGGAGAGAGTTCGAGTTGGGAATAGCACCTTGTCCTTTATCGCGATATACCCTTGTCCATGTAAGCGACAAACCAGCCAGCGCAGCGAAAGAATACCAGAATTCTTGTTATCATCATCCATCTTTCACAAATCATGCATTCCCGAACTTTCTCACCAAATCATTTGGTCGCACAACCGATGTCACATGGTCTCACC
Organism: Cladosporium phlei; assembly: GCA_003614995.1. Taxonomy (NCBI): domain Eukaryota; kingdom Fungi; phylum Ascomycota; class Dothideomycetes; order Cladosporiales; family Cladosporiaceae; genus Cladosporium; species Cladosporium phlei. The sequence goes on from QZFA01000010.1 coordinate 50,217, forward strand.
TTCGCTCGTGACTTGGTTCCCTCGCTCCGCCACTGGGTCGGTGAGAGCAAGCCCACCTGCCCACCACTTCGGCCCACGTGACAACTCATGCATGCGAGCTCTTCGGCACTGCTCGCCAAGGAGGCAACCGTTGGACAGCATGAACTTGTTCGTGACTGCAAGGCACGACCGCTACGAGCTTGCTTGCAGCCGACTGGGCTGTGCGTCCGATGATGATGGGCCAGTCGTTGCTTGCTTGCTTGCAGGTACTGTACACTTGTGTCCACTATCTTAAGCGAGTTGTGTGGTGACAGCTCCGTTCTTCTGATATTGAAATTGCGAGTATTGGGGTATATGTGATTGTTGAGGAAGAAATGAGAGGCTGGGACTCGATGGGACTCGAGCATGCAGAAGGCAGATGCAGAGAACGTGGTTGTTGAGGTTCTGGGCGTGTTCCATGTCAACCCGTTTCTTCACGCGGCCTGGCCTCGATATCGTCACTGGCACAGCGCACAAGAGTGGCGTGCCTCGTGATGATTACTCTCCCGGGAGAGGCGCTGTCACTCGGCAGGAAAACAAGAGGCCCATCGTCCGACCTCGTCGCACAGTGGTGTTGCATCTCTCCCAGGGCGGCTCGGTGGTGGTACGGTTTCCTGCCACGTCCCGCACGATCTCGTGCTGTTTCTTTTCTCAGCGGCAGCGGCAGTAACAGTAACAGCACTCCGTTCTCTTTGTGGGTCGGTCGGCCACCTCATGCCATGCCATGCAATGCCAGCATTGCGCGCGCTGTCGCATATCGACCAGGGACGGGGGAGGGGGCAATCTGGCATCTATCGCATTGTCTGGAGCAGTGCCGGGACTACGGCATGCGTGAGAAGCACATGGGCATTTCGGCTCGTCTAAATTTCTTCTGGGCGTCAATGGTCAATGAGTGTGTTGGGAGGTGTACATGTACATGTATGCAGCTGTATAAATATATACACGGCTGGCTAGCTGCTGCCACGCATTATTGGAGGCCTAATGAGAAGCAGTGTAATATACTCACGTTGCAGTTTTTTGGTAGACGAAGGAACTCGCCTCTCGTCTCGCCTCTGATCGACGCGATGCCCGGTTGGACGAACGGCGAGTGGCGGGCCGACCGGGATGGACGAAAGGATTGAGACTGTTAACGTGATCAGGCAATTCTTGATCCTCCAAACCAGTCAACCACTCATACTGTCCATCCTCATGTCGCTTGCATGCGGCCATGCCCATCGCCGACTCGATGCGGTCGTCGCACGTCTGGTATCACGACAGCTCGAGAATAATGTCCGCCTGCTGCACCCCTGGAGACCGGGACATCCAACCTCTTGGGAATTGCTGCGAGCGACGGAGCACAGCTTTTTCCGGTAGAGTAGGTAATAACCTGTCTCGTCCTGACTGACCTGTCCACCGCCTCACGACGTCCGTCCGTCCTTCCTGCAGATTCAGATGCCATACTGGATACAGCATGCTTCGTGGACTCGTGGCTCACACCCGTGCAATGAGCGGCGTGGATCTGTCAGTAGAGACCATCATAGGTTCAAGGCGCGGATCACGTTCATTTTATCTCTCGGTGAGGCTCAGCACCTTAATAAGACTGCGACTATGATACCGTGGACCTGAGAGGTCGAGGTGGTCGAATGCGCTGGCTCACTAGATGAAGGTGTGTGATGGTGGCTTGCCTGTCGATGCACTAGCAGCTCTAGCGGCTGGAGCTTGCGGCCAATGGTCTTCGTGTGTTGGCGCGTCTGCACGACTAACCTCGCTCGCCTGCTGCAGCTCCAGCATCTCTCCCAAGCGTACCCTCGAGCATACCCTCGAGATAGGCACACGAAACGCTGCCCTTCGTGATGCGTGGAAGCCACACTCGACCGCTGCACGCACTCAACCGGCCCGCTAGTCTTCACGACCGAAAGGACTCTCAATCTGCACTGCATTGGCCTGGCCTGTCGCGCCGGCGAATCGCAGCGAGCTCGTCTGCTCTCCGCCCGTCATAGGTGCCCTCTTCCAGCCTTTCACACACCTCGTCTAACCGCCTGCTCGCCGTACGGGCTCTGCTCTGCGTTGGGCCATGCCAGGCCATGTTGATATTGAGCTTGTGCTGTCGCCCTCACTAGGTAATTCGTCTTGCAGCTACGCGCCGGCACCTGATTTGCTTCCAGCCAGATTACGTCGTGAGAGAGAGCGAGCAGCGGTGTTCTTTGCTTGCTGGCTTTACAGACAGCTTCATGTTTCTCTTCTCCCGCTTCTGCACCTGAGCCCGTGTACCTTCTACATCTGCAACCGTCTGCAGGCGCTTCTCCCCTGTACGATCACCCGAATTGCCCTCCTACCGCGGCTGCGTGCATCGCATCGCTACACAGCAGCTGGGCCTTACAGTCTTTACTGTCGCGGAGCTTAAGCGCACACAACCGCCTTTAAAGAACCTCGAGGGTGACGCCCCAGAAGTACCCTTAGCGCGCATGTCAGAGTACGTCCCACTTTTAGAAAAGTACCTCTACGTTATACATAGTGTCCGAAGCTCCAGCACTGCTATTCCTGGCCCCTTGACCCTTTGAGAGACCTCTTGAGAGACCTGTGTGGCCTGTTCAGCGGCCATGATAGCGATATTGAACAACGACTGACCACGACAACCGAACACAGAGCTTCGCAATATGTCTCTCGGACAGCTATCGCGAAACGACTCAAGATCTACGAACTCGAAACATTCGTTCGCAACAAGACATACTCCTCCGCCCAATACTCTCACACCAGAGAACGTCGAACAATCCCTCGAGCCATGCGCCGCTACCGGATCATACCTGTTGTATGCGCAAAGGAACACGATCCTTGTCCTCCATCATGATACCTTGGCAATCGAGCGCAGATTTGAGGGACATCATGAAGACGTGCGATGGATATCTGTCGACAATGCAAGTGACCGTGGTGCAGGCCGGCTCGCCGTAAGCTATGATGCAGGGAATACTTGCATAACTTGGGACCTCTTGACAGGCGGCGAGGTTGCCCGTTTTGCGGCATATGAGCCTGTCAACGTTGCATGTTTTATGCGCAACGGCAACATCGCATTTGGTATTATCCTCTCGTACATTGCATTGCCCGGTGAAAGCTAATCTTTGTGACAGGCAACACTCAAGGTTCGATCACACTCTTTGAATCATCGACATCAGAACATGTCTCGACCCGAACGATATTCGATCCCATCACCGCAATTGCACCTGCAAACGACTGCAGAACGTTCGCGATTGGGTCAGTACAATATCAATCGTGATGAGGTGACTTCGCTGACTTCTGCAGATATCTCAATGGTTCAATATTGGTTGCGACATTGCAGCCGGCCTTTACAATACTGCACACGTTGACAACATCAAGAGCGCCCTCGAGAATTACTGGCTTGTCATGGCATGGCTCGTCATCGAAACAAAAAACCGACATGCTTGCTACTCAAACTGCAGAAGGCGACCTCCGGGTATGGAGTGTACCCAAGACTGGACAACAAGATTGTTCACCAACCATCATCCGTGTGCTCGGACGACCAGAGCTTCAACCGGCAGGGCTTTCTTGGTTCGCATGGTCAAAGAATGGCCGGATCGTACAGCATGTAGAAGGGTGAGTGATCGTATGCGTAGACCTTTCTTGATCGATGCTAATTGACATAGTGAAACACGATCTTGGGACGTCAGGACCAAGAGAGTTACTTACGACGTGATACCAACAATCGAAGGAGTGGTTGGCCTGGCGAGTTATGGCCCGACAGCAACCTTGTTCACTCTCGGACGGAACTACACTGCGCAACAATACGACATCACCCCGAACTCTGTACCGATACAAGTCCAGAGCGTTCAGCATGTACCCGCAAACACCCCTCCGACACCTCCAACGAATTTAGAAGAGCAAAACAAATCTCATGGCGAACAAGAGGATGCCGCAGATGCACGTCGATTGGCATCTCTAACAGATGTTGAAAGCAGTGCGGATGAAGGCGGAGCAATGTCCCCACTGCAGAAGATTGCGTTGGAGATGGAGACGCTTGATCAACTCGAGTCCGAAATTCGCGACAAAGTCATGCCGCTCAGCCCTGTCTCAAGTCGCGCTTCGTCTGTGAGCTCATCGAAATCCTCGCAAGGCGCGCAACGGCAGCAGAAATACCTCTACGATAAACCTTCTTCATCACGGGCCTCCAGCAATGCCGGCTATGGCTACGATGGCACAGAATTCTCGTTTGGCGGCCCTTCCGTCAGGCAAGGTCATGACAGCATGTCGATCAGATCTGGCTCCACCCGCGCTTCGAGGATGTCAAACTCACGACCAAGAACATCCGCCCTTCGCAAAGAAATCCTAAGAAGTCCAGATGAGTCAAAAGAAACAGCCATGATGGACCTTTTCGCTTTCACCAAAGCACGACTTCGTGACTTACCATTCCGAACACCCAACTATGGCAACGTAGCTCGCACTCCCGAGCTCTTACAACAGGAAATGCTCAAAGTCGTCTTTGGATGGAATGAAGATATCTCTGGACTTGTTCGCGACGAGATGAGGCGACATCGTCCAGGTTCGGCCAGTGGCGTCATGCTTGCTAAGTGGTTGGGTGACATGGGAGCAGACAGCATGGCTAACATGATTGGATCCGAGTCCATGACCTCGTCGGACTGGATGCTCCTTGCTCTTAGCTCTATTGGACAAGACTCGCAAAGAAAGGTCGGCGAAGCCTTTGTTCAACGCCTCCTCGAAAAGGGAGACATCCACCCAGCTGTCGCAATTCTACTGGGCCTTGGCGAGCAAAACGATGCAATCGAAGTCTATGTATCTCAGGGGTACCTCATGGAGGCAGTCATCTTGACTTGCATGTCGTTCCCTTCAGACTGGGGCCGTCAGTCGTTCCTTTTGCACAAATGGGGGCAAGTCGCCGTCCAAGAAGGGCAGCCAGAGTTGGCTGTACGCATATTTTCATGTGCGACTGTCGAGATATCAGAACCCTGGTTTTCTCCACGAGCGCAAGACGAAGTTTACGCCGCCCAACAAGCAAGACTCACGGATCCACCAGAAACAAGTTCTGCCACCAGCCCTCCCCTGACACCACCATCCGCGGCAGGATCGAACAGGCTCACAGCCCGAAATGCATCTCTCAAGCTGATCACTTCTTTTGGTGCGAAAGGTGTGCCTCTGGCTACACAAGAGGGCCCTGCTTCCATTGCCGCACTTGTGACACCGATTGCAGAGTCCGCCCTTTCACCCCGTGGAGGCGGATTCACGCGCTTGAGGACTGGACAGCGCAAAGCCCGAGAGCGTTCGGAAGCAAGGACCGCAACGCCTGGTGGATATGCCAGGGAAATGCGAATGCCATCCAAAAGTGACATGGCACGAGTCAAGCAAGATGCTGCTGAGGTGAGTACTCCGCTCACGGCCGCGAGAGACACCAGCTTGAGGAACCGCAGTCGTGCTGGTAGTCGTCAACGAGCAGCCTCTCCCATGAGCAGTGTGCCTGAGCCTACGACGGCTCTACGACCAACCGCCTATGCCCCAAACAACGCCGACTCACGGTCAGGGAACGAGATGGCTCTACCTCCACCGTCACATGGTGTGTTTCGTACCAGAGCTGGAAGTCTCGGGCAGGGAGGCTCTCGTGAGACACAACCTGATGGTTTGACGGCGGAGTCAATGAGGCTTCGACAGGTCGACGGAGGCGCTTCTTCTGGGCCGCCCACGCGCGATGCTGCAAGCTTCGCCAGTGAGCAGACCCGGGGTGGTGCAATGAGCCCCCCTCTGACCAGTAACAGCCTCAAGTTTGGGAAAAACAAGGCGATCAACGCCTACATCAGCAGTGTTGAAGAAGCCAGAGTTGCCAAGCGACAAGAAAGAGCAGGAAGTCGGGCTCGCAACGAAAGCCAGTCACGAGGTCAAAGTCGGATGCGCACAGACAGTCGCTCAGGCAGGGCTTCCAGCAGAGCCAGAGATGCATCTGAGGGACCAAGGCATGATGGAGCATTCTACATCCAACCAGGCAAGCGTTCGCCTAGGTCACCGATTCCCATGTCCCCAGAGGAGATCGCCCAGGCAACCTCGAGACAGGCTGAGGCCGCCACCACAGACGATGAAGCGTTCTACAAGGTTGCATCTCCCATGTTCCCGCCCAACGATGTCCCACGCGACACAGGTTTAGATCGTCGCTGGTCAGGAGATGATGCGCAAGATCTGGATCTGGTTAACATCACAATTGCTCGTCAACAGAGTCCGGATCTCAACCGAACTCAAGCCAACCAGGAAAGAGGCCGCGGCGGTGCCCGAGGACCTGGCTCAAAATCGAGGTCACCATCTTCTCCATTGCCACTTTTGCCCGAACCGTCGCAGCATCAATTCGACGATACTCAGAGCGATGGTAGGCGGATCTTCGTACGTTCCGCTAGCAAACATCAAGATCTCCAATCGAGAAGAGCTGCCAGTCGAACTCGCCAAAACAGGTCTCTGAGTCGTCGACCCAGACAAAGAGCCGACACACTTGGCGTGTCCATCACAGACCCATCTGCGGAGCCGCTGGATGGTAGCGATACTGAAGATGTGCCTGCACCTGGACGACGACCTGAACTGTTCACAAGAAAGCAGCTCGCCGCCAAAGAGCTCGAAGAGCGCCGTATGTCGTTGGCTAGACGTCCATCTGCACCCGCAATTCCATCACCCGGCGCACTTTCTTTCGGTAGACCCAAGCTGAGTCCCAGGTCACAAACGGAATTGAGCGACAGTCCATACAGCTACATGCCACCAATGTCTCGTCGCAGCGCTACTGTAGACCCCGAAGCGATGATGAGATACGGTCAGATGGGTAGCACTTCAACCACCTCGGCTCCCATTGGCTTGCCGGCGACTCCTCGAGCCATGCGACATCCACGCTACATGAACTCCGAGTCCGGACGCGACGCGCCCCCTGTTCCTGGAATTCCGGACTCCTTGAGTTCGCTGTCAGGATCCAACCTTAGCCAGCTGACAGGATCCGCGCTCAGTCAAATGGGCTCATCTGGTCCAAGTCAACTAAGTCAAGCAGTGTATTCTAACTTGAGCCAAGTCTCTTCCATGGTTTCAGAACCAGTCAAAGAAGAACCAGAAACGGATTCTGTTGGACCACTTCTACCATCGACAGTCTTCGGCATGACAGGGCCTCAAGGTCCAGCACGTTCTGCATCTGCACCTTTGGAGAAGGCCATGGGTCGCCATGTCCATCCCGCGTACAACGCCCGTCTTCCCACTTCCACGAAACGCATGTCTGGCAGTCGGAGTCACGTGCGCAAGATCTCGCCACCAGCGCTTTCACTCAACGATTACTCCAATATCAGCAGCATCGACCACGCCATCTACAGCAACATGGACCAAGATATCATCATTGTTCCAGAAGGCGAATCGGAGACATCGCCGATCATGTTACCTCAGCTGCAGCATCTCGCTGGACCGCCGCCACCACCTCCGCCGCCGACTATGTTCCAGCAACTTCAAAATGGCTACTCAGATGTAGTCCACGTCCCCTCCAGCAGCGCCAGACCGATGAGTGATGAGACTCCCGACCTCTCTGAGACACCGACATCGTTCCCTCAACCTCTGACTCGGGCCTCGACCGTCTCTCCTGTGATGAAGCATAGCCACCGCCGTGGGAGTGCGAGCACAAGCGACACATTCGGCTCTCGCATGCGAGGTGTCGCTGACAAGATGCGCTCCAGCTCGCGCACGCGTAACATCACACATGTGCCAACGCTTGAGCCCTACACGTTCAAATCGCCCTACGAAACTGTTCTGCCGCAGCTCTCGTCTCAGAAATCTCAAAAATCTCAGCACTCGCGGACCGCCAGTCTTAGTCGCGCCAGGAGCCCTTACGAACAGGCCATGGATCAGGCGGCCAGGCAGCAAATGCCACCGCCTCCTCCACCACCGCCTGCGCCGCCTGCAGCCGGCGATGAATACAAGCTCAACGAGACCACCGTCCCGCCGCACAGCCAGAGTCCGCTGAACACATACCGGAACGCGAGAGAGGTCAAAGCGAATATGCCTCCTTCGCACCTGCAGCCGGGCGTGTACACTCCTCTCCAAGGAGGGTTCTTGTAATCACTGCACAGTGCGCGACAATCCCGACCCAACTCAACTCAAAATCCTCCTCGGCGATGGCAAAGATGGTGTGACTGTTGCAGAGTAGAACAAGACAGCTTGGCGGGAATCATCGACAAGCGAGGCGTTCCGCGCGCTTCGCCTCTTTGTTCATAGCATCTCCAATCTTTCGCTCGAGATTGCTCTTGAGCCTCCTTTACCTCTAACTTTACCTCTGCATCTATATTTCCTCTACTAATGTCCTCCGCAATCATTTCTACAGCATATGCTTATTCCCTTGTTGTTGTTTTTTTCCAGAAGCGAAAGATTCTAATAGCCTCGCGGCTTACCATTCACGATGCCCATGATGACATGATTTCGGCCCAATTTCTTTTGCCTTGCCTTGCCTTTGCCTTTACGGCGTCACGAGATATAAAACTAAACTACATTCGTTTACACTAATTTCACTTCCAATGATTCCGCTTCCACTATTCTCGTCCCATCTAGCCGATGAGTGACGTGTCAAGCTTAGGTTCTGATTTACATGCAAGCTAGAGGCACTTCGCGTGCATTTGCGCTCTGATCGCATGACTACAGTCACCATTACATACATGTAATCTTTAATTCGTTGTGCTGGTGCTTCTAGTGACCGCAGTTTTAAATAACAAAGAAGTAACATACCGGTGTGAGATTTCATTTATCGGGGTGGGTGGGACAGCTCGAGACTTGCAAAAACAGATTTGAGTAGCTATAGTAAGTACTGTGTGTAAGTGAGGAGGCCACCATTTTTCCTCCTCTCGCTTTCTCTCTCGCTCTCTCTGACCAGGTAAAAACATCCGGTATTGAGTATGATCATGCTAAAACAAAAACAGATCGCTATAATCCATCCTTGGCACTTGCCCGGTCGCCGTCGGAGTCAAGAGGTCGCTAATCTCCCTCGTCTCTCTTGTTAGGCTGCATGCAAGAAATTTGGGAATTGAGTATCTGGAAACGGACTGTGAACGCAAAGACAAAGAAAAGGAGACAGAAGGAGAAGGGAAAGGAACACACAAGGGGCTGTCATCCGTTCCGTTGTCTCCCATCCAGGCACCGCAGTGCAAAATGAATCGTCCAGTACCAAGACTTCGTTGCTAGGAGCATCACGTCCTGCGGTGCTTCTTCTTAGCCCTCCCTTCGGGCATGCTGTCCTGAGTTTGGACAGGCTGAGCGGGTATGGCACCTGGCGCAGCGGCAGCACGGCTTCCTTGATGGTGAGTCTCGCCTTCACGGTGACGTTTGTTCTACGTACCGTCCAGCGTCTAGTCGCCTCCGTACGTGTTGGAGTCGTGGTTGTTGCTCAATGATTGTTGTTCGATAGGTTGTTGTTCGATAGGTTGTTGTTCGATAGGTTGATGTTGAATGGACTGTTCGTGTCGGATCTGGCGAACACCCCGATCGTGGACATTGTGCCAGCAGTGAGACTGTTGACGCTGCGGCCAGGCGTCCCATTGAACAGAGTGTCCGCCCAAGTGTCAAAGGAGCCACCAAGCCCATACGGATCGTCGATGGGGGTGGGCGGCGGAGCCATGGAGCCATGATGGGCAGCATGTACGGGCTCCGGCTGAGACGTGCCAGAGAAGTTGTAGGGACGTTCAGTAAACATCGAGGATAGTCCATGCTTGTTGACCAGAGTGGGCAGTCCAAGGGTCCCCACGGTGTTGGTGTTCGCAACAGATTTCTTTTTCTGCTGATCTTTGGTGGCTTTTGCGGCATCCTCGGCCTTCCTCTTCCTCTTTGTGACTTCTTTGAGTAGCATGAACTTGTGCGCAATCGCGCCGTTCTCACTGGCTCCACGAGAGTCTTGCACGGCACCAGAATCGGCCGCAACAGCCGGTGTAGTCACACCAGCCTCGTCATCTTCACCGACTTCACCTTCCTCGTCAGACCCATGGGCCTCGCTGGCTTCATCAGACCCATCACCATCTGCCGCCTTCTTGCCCCTCTTTCTTTTGCTGTTGTTGCGGACATAGCGGAAGGTGATACTCGCATACCCCTCAGGGTTTCCAGCAAACTCCGGAATCTTGTCGCCATTGATCAGCTTCAGGCGCACGTTCGCCCAGTCTCGCATGATCTTGAAAGCATCCTGGACTCGTTGCGAGCATTTCCTCGACTTGCTCCCAACTGACTGCCTCGATAATTTCACGCCAGTGCGGTGAACTTTGAGGATCCCCGCAAGGATCTCCCACGCCACACACTCGAGCTTGACATCGATGTTTGGCATCTTCATGTGCAATCGAACCTTTTTGCGCTCCTTGTCCTGCCACTTGTACCAGTTGGCCTTCTGTATGTCGGTAAGGGGGGCAGTCTTGTTCCTGTCGCCACGCCACTCGAAAGGCGCCGGCATGTAGTCGTCGTGCTTCAGAGCTTCGATGATCGACTTCACATGCTGGCACTTGTTCTTATCGACCTCGGCAACATCGTCAAGGACAGCCTTGACAGGCCTACGAAATATGAGGTCCGCAGCTGCGGATGCGGCTTCAAATGAGACGAATCGCAGACCGTCGGCTCCTGGTGGAGGAGCGCTTGACGGCATCGCTTGAGGCACGATTGCCGCAGCACCGGCATCGGAAGCATCGCCAGCCTGGGGCAAGCCTGGTGTCGCAATGCTCGTGGATCTCTGCGTATGGGCATCCGCAACATTAGGGATCGGGATCGCGGAGGTGTTCCTGGCTGGGTGGTGGTGCTCGGATTGCTTTGTGGGTTGCTTTGTCGGAGAAAGGTTGCTAAGAGCGGATGAGGATGCCAAGTTGCTTTGGTAATTGGCGTGGGTCGGGGCCGAATCGTGATGGTGGCTGTTGAATGGAGGGATGTTCAATGTGGTAGACGACGGCAACGTGTTTTGGTCGCTGTTGTGATGCGCGAGGTTTGAGCGCGGGTTTTCGTAGTAGTTTCTGAACGAAGGGTTGTCGATCTGGCCACCATTATGATTGAGGTTCGAGGCCGGGTTTTGGTGGTCGTTGTCGAATGGGGAATTGTTGAGGTCGGTAGCCCACGTCAGTGCGTTGTGGTCGCCGATGTAAGTGAAGCCCCCTGATGGGTCCTGTACTGTGGACTGTTCATCCATAAAGCCGGTCGGATACAGTTGCCGCAGGAACTCTAGTTCTGGTCCGGTCTGTTCGTCTAGCAGTGAATCCATTTCTAGCGAGGGTAGGAAGTCCATCCGGTCGCTTTGGGGGTGATCCATAATGCGCGCCGTTCCTGGTGAGCGAGCGCAACCGCAGTGGTGCTGTAAAAAATTGCAGTGAACAAGGTTGACAGTGGTGCCGGCAAATAATTGCGCTGCGAGTGCGGTAGGTGGTCGAGGGTTTTCTCGGTGAGCGGGTGTTTGGTCAGTAGTGGGTTGTTGACTGTTGACAGTCGCGCTCGAGGTCATGCTCGAGGTCGCGACCTAAGTGACTACTCTGTTAACACTCTTCACTCTAGTTCTTGAGTCGTATATAGAAAGTTAGTGTTGGGTATTCGCATTGAGCGAGGACGAACCGTGAAGACGAGATGGAACGCTGTAGGTCATCCGTCCATTCGTTCGTTTACTCGCTCATCCATTCGCTGAATCCATTTTCCATTCGCTCATACTCCCCTTCGTCGATTGATCAATTCATTGATGCATCGATTCCTCAATTCTTTCGAATAGAGTTCCGCAGTCCAAAGATCGCACGGGAGACAGAAGTCAGGTGGCACGGCCATGCTTCACATTGACGACAGCGTCATCAGGTTGTTGTGCCTCTTTCTGCTGGAATTTTGAGAATGGGATGATCTTTCAGCTTACAAGTCCCTGTGGGATCAACACGCTGTATATATTCATTCACAGCCTGTTTGCTCCATGTTTGCAAAAACACAGAAGTGTGTGAGTACAATGAATGTCTCAAACTGCGTGCGAAATGTGCTAGTAGAAGTCGGGAAGGTTTTGTATGTAGTCGGTCGGCTCGGTCTGGCGAATGATTGTTGTTGGGTTGAGAGGATCTCCGCTTCATGTTTCTCCGCAAGGACTGACTGTTCATGGCCATGACAACAGTTTGTTGCTTCTGCTTGTCTTTGCTTGATTTCGATCCATCGTTGTCCTCTCGTATGTGAGAGAGGAGATCGCTGCCCATCCCAAATTCTGAACTTCGGAGCCTGGACGCATCAAAACGCCGCAAAGACTGAAGAGGACCTAAAACTGTTAGTCAACTCTCATTTGTTGCCGCTCCGTGCCCTGCTCTCTGACCGCACAAAGAGGATTCGGCCTTTGGTATTCGCATTGTCATACAATGGGCAAAGATAGAGAAAGAAAGAAAAGAGCAGACCTTGCACTTGTCATCCTTCCAGCTATGCTTCGAAATGCATAAGCCGTTCACTCCAAGCGTCGAAGCTTCATTAGTGCTATAGTTATCAAATCTCCCAGAAGGACTTACAGTAGGGTTGTCAATCATGCACATATGTTGGCACTTGCTCCAGGGGCAACGCCAGGTGGCATGTGTAGGTGGTCTTGGAGAATTCTGACGACTGACGACTCGGCTTTCGGTAAAACAACACCGGGAGGACTGTGCACGGCGGCGAGCTGATTTGTGGTCTCTCTGATATTTTACTCACCGCCATAGCAACATCATTTGCGTGAGTCGAAGACTAATCGTTGATTCTGGAAGTGATTAGCGAGTTTCGAGGCAAGCAAATTCCGAGGCTCGGATGATATCGAATATGTATCACCTCCAGACTAGTCATCGAACCATACCGAATCATTCATCGGAATCGCTATACGCATCAGAACTCGCATACGGGTCAGCCTCCGGAACATCTCTCTGATAGATTTCCTGCTCTACAGGTCGAGCACTTTCCGACTGCGGTTACACCACTCATCAGCACAAGCACCAGTGGATAAGAAATAACAAGCAGAAAATTTGAAACCAACTCACCACCAACTTGATCATCTCTTTCAACACAGTAAGCTCCCCTTCGATCTCTTCCACCATCTTCTGAAGGTTCTCGAGCTGCTCGGCCTCGATCTCGACTTTTTCTTCGCCTGGGTAGACGGCGTCGTTCGGGCGATTTGGGCGTTTCCTTTTGCGGACGCCAGGATGGCCTTCGTAGTCGGAAGTTGGGGAGCTGATTGGTTCCATGTCCATGGTTCTTCTAGGGGTTCGTTGCTGGGCTGATGGTGTAAGTGTAGCGTTGGGATGTTTGTGTAGATGCGATCCTGACGGTTGGGGTGATTGGAGCCAAGTGAGGTCCCCTCATGTGGCTGTTTGGAGTGGAGTGGGCCTCGGCCGGGTGTTAGGTGCGCTGATCCGGCTGCGGCATTGATCAACATGTTCAGAGTTTGGTTGTGCTTTGGGGTTCCTTTTCGGCGCGACAGGCTGTACGAAGTTGAGCGATTCTTAGGGCGCCGTGTCCACAACTTACCTAATCTTGATCTTGATCGATTGAATGACAATTACGATCACGATGAATAGACTTTTGAAGAAAGAAATGGGGTATCTGCATTCAAAGTCGTGTAACTCTATCATCTCCAACCCAATCAATCCCTGATGAAAGTCGTCAGGGGTTTGGATATTAAGAGAAAGAGTCAAGTAGTGGAAGCAATAATGAAGGTCCGCTCTCCAAATTGCGACCTCACTCCCTACAACACCTCCTTCCGCTCCTCGCTGTTGTTGTCGCTCTCCAGCCTGCCCGCAGCACGAGCCTTCTCGCTCTTCTCGTTCTCCGCCAACTGCTGGGCAACCGAGCCATTCCTGCGGTTCATGCCCGCCTCCAAGAACTCCTGCTTCCTGGCGCCGTGCTTGTCGTACATGAAGGGCTCCTTGATCGAGATGGGCACGACGTTGAAGACATTTGTCGTCTTCTTGAAGATGAGGTCCATCTCTTCGAGACTGCGGTAGCGCGTCTCGGGGAAGAAGAGGTAGACGGTAGGGAAGATGAAGGCGTTGATCACGGCGAAGATGATGTAAGTTCTGTACCCAATCGTCTCAAAGGCGACGGGCGTGATCATTACAACCATGAAGTTGAAGATCCAGTTGCCAGATGTGGCGAGGGCGTTGGTAGGGGCGCGGATCTTGAGAGGCACGATTTCGGCGGGGTATCTGCGAGTCACGTCAGCATTTTTCCCACTCGCATCGTCGAAGAAGAATGAGGAGGTTAGAACTTACAGCCATGTCATTCCGAGCCAGCCAATGGCGAAGAACGTGTTGAACACGAAGAGGAAGACGGCTTGTGCGACGCCGGCCGAGGTGTTGATGTTGTTCGGGTCCAAGGTGACGTAGTAGTTCGAGACTGCAAGAGCAGCCATCGACAGGGCCATGCCAGCTGAACCGAAGAGCATGAGAGGACGGCGGCCAACCTTCTCAACGATGAAGATAGGGATGAATGAGGCCATGAGGTATTCCGTGCCGTTGCATGCAGCGAGAAGCTTGGGGTAGTTGTTTTGTCCGAGTCCGATACCTGCGTAGAGTGTGGGGGCGTAGTATCTGTATTCATCGTCAGTGCATACTCAAGAGAACTTTCAGCAGGGACATCGTACGTGATCAAGTTGATACCAGATATTTGCTGGTACATCTGGTTGACGTAGGCGAGGATAACTCTGTGGAACTCGCGGTATTCGGTCATCTCGAACAAGCTGCTGTAAGAGCCCTTGGACATCTCGATGACGGTCTGCTTGACATCGTCGAACTCAGTGATGATGTTAGGGTCGTCGCGATCCAAGTCGTTGACGTATTCCAGGACTTCGAGGGCTTCCTCTTCTCTGCCCTGCATGATGAGCCAACGGGGGCTCTCAGGCAAGTTCAAGATCATGCCGAAGATGATCAGACAGAAGAAGATTTGGAAGGCCAGAGGGAACCTCCAGGCGACCTCGTTCTCGCCGATCCAAGCACTGTTATGTGTCAGCTATTGATTCTTCATGCATGATTGACGAGTCACTCGACTTACAAGCCATAGTTGATCCAGTAGCTGATGGTGATACCGGCGGTGATCAACATGCCTTCGATCATGACAAGCTTGCCACGCTGGTGGGATTTTGCTGTCTCGCTCTGCCACATGGGGACTGTCGAAGTGTTCATTCCGTTTCCCCATCCAGTGACCAATCTTCCAACGATCCACTGAGGAAGGTCGTAAGCCGTACATTGAAGCAGCGCGCCAATGGTCATGATGATCGATCCGTAGAAGATGGTCCTCTTGCGCCCAAGTGTGTTGCCGACGAAGATGGTGAACACAGCACCGCAGAAGCAGCCCAAGTTGTAAGAGGCCACGGCGATACCCTGGTATGTGGAGCGAGTGGAGGGAGAGAGGGCAGAAACAGCGTTGGTGGTTGTGTCGATCGATGGGAAATATTTGACGAAACTAGGCAGATCCAAGAGACCTCCTGTCACACCTTGGTCGTAACCGAAGAGTCTGTGTGCACTCGGTCAGTATTGTTCGGTGTTGAGGAGTCGTTGCTTCAATCATACAGGAAATCCAGACCAGCAATGAATGAGATCGCATAGCTGAGGTTGTCGCCTCGTAGGCCGTAGTACTTCTTAACACCAAACATCATGGTGTAGGTCAAGACTTGCAAGAGTCTAGACGGAAGTGAGGTAAAGTGCGATTGAGAGTCGCGGTTTCTAGATCAAAAAAGCAAAAGAACGAGCATGTAGACTGGCGGAGACGGACATATAAAAAGGTCGGGGCGACAACACCACACACGACGTACAACACCCATGGCCCGGTCGAAACTCTCTCTGCATGGGTAGCGGCGAGCTCCCCACGACCATGTGGCCTGCAACAGCATGTTCATGTCTTGGCCGATCGAAGAATGGCCCCGAGAGCGTCCGGAGGAGTGAGGTGGTCTCCACCGCGCCGCGGTCAGAGCGCGTGTCGCGACCATACAGATGGTCAGACGCGAGCCCTAAGCATCCCCAAGTCGTCTGGAGCCGAGCGTGGAGATTCCGAGGGGAGGCTTGATGTCACCAAAGTGCGTGTCGTCGGTTTGCCTGAATCGGACTGTAGCGTAGCGTAGTCGACCTAGCGAAAAATGGGCGGGACGACGTAACGGCCTCGGAGTAATCGGGTGGCGGCAATATGGTGCGGCTCTGCGGGAATTGACATGGGTTCAACACCTGTAACTTCGTGTAACAAACGGTCAATGTTTTGGTTGTGAGTTTTCCTTACTTCTCCCAAGCAAAGTTGAATGGCTAAGAGGTCGAAGAAGGACTTGGTCGTATTCTTGACACACCAAGCTCTCTTGTCGTACCCACGCACATGTCAAGCAACAACGCCGAGAGGCCCAGCATTCGCGGCCCAGGCGAGACAAGATCGGGACATGGAGCGACGCTAGATCCGACTGAAACTCGTGATCGGTCATGGCTGCAGCCTGCAGCCCACCGCCTGGGCGTTTTTTTCTCTATACAATTCGCTTCCCGTGGCTTCAAGAGTATAACTCAGCCTTGTGGGCAACTCGAGTCAATCGACCTCTTACCACAAGCGGTATCACGAACTCAGCTCGTCACGCGACAAACACGACACCAGCAAGAGTGTAATTTATTCGCGTGTAACGTCATGTTCGCCGCCTTTTCTCGGCTTCCCCGATGAGGCCAAGCGTAGTTGACTGGCGACCCACCTCCATGTGATATGCTTCACTCGTGGGAGTAGGTTGTGGAGCACCATGGGGTCTTGAAGTTGGAGAGTGGGAGTGAGAGTGGAACCCGTCTGCTTTGCCATCCACAATCGGGTTCGAAGTCCGGTATTTGCCTGCAATCAAACCAATTTGCCAGCCACCCAGCAGCATCGGAAAACATCGACTCATGGATGGCATCGAGCAATCGACGTCATCATCGATATTTCAATATCGACAACGCCGCACATTAGGAGGTACCGCGGAATAATGATCTCGCAAGCATTTCTGATAGGCCCTTCGATTCGGAGGTCTTGGTCGAATTGTCGTTCGAGACGCTGTGGTTGGTCCTTTTCTCAACCGTATCGGAGTGATGTCCTTTTGCGCAAGCGAATACTTGTCAGGCTCTCACATGCGAGTTTGGAAAGACCACCTTGTTGCCGGCACGTCGGGAGACTGGAGTGTCAATTCAAAAGACTTCTCAACTCATGAATCGCCATGAGAGGTCAAGGGTAAATCTTCATCCGTCAGTGAGTAACGTTCCACCACACGTCCCACGAGCTGCCACGAAGGGAGTCCTTTCCAATATTTCTGTTGTACATCAGCGAGCCTTTTCTTTCCACAGATACAAGTCTGCACTCGGAAGAAAGAAAAAATCTAGAATACTTCTATACAGCATCTCCAATCCAAATGTACAACATAAAACCCCCTCCAAACATATTCCTACAGGACACTCTCAACTTCCACTCCCCCAAACCGCTTCCCACCCCTCAGGATTCAACTCCAACGGCCCAGCCAGCTCTCCAATCCTCGGCGCCTTCTGCTCGCCGGGTTCAGGCAAACAAATCCACTCCCTCACGCACCCGGGCACGTCTTCTTTCGCGTGACTGATGACCAGCAACGCCTGCTCTTCTCCCAGTCCTTGCATCACAGCAGCAGAGTCAACTGATCCATGTTTTGTTTTCTCGCCGTGCGAGAGGAAGGATAGCGCTCGATCCCGCACCGCTTCGTCCATCCCGCTGAAAGCTTCGTCCAGAATGATCAGGGGCGGGCTGTGCACGATTGCTCGGAGGAAGAGGGCAAGGCGTTGGGCTGAGAAGGACAGCTCTGCGAAACGGAGGTCTTTGGCCCATGAGAGGTCGGTTTCTGAGTCTGGTTGATTTTGGACTTGAGGTCCTCGCTGCTGTGGCCGGAGGTCGTTTGCGAACCAGCGCAAAGTGGCGTCGACTCGCTTGGTCGCGGCCTCGTCTAGAGTTGGTTTTGCGAGCGGCGCGTCGGCCCACGCTGATTCGAGAGTGCGGCGTAATGAAACATTTTTCGGGAAAAAGGCGTGCACTTCTGGACTCGAGTGACCCATTTTGCGCTGCAGATCGAAGACGCTGATTCCCGGTCGTCCTGTTGCTGGGAGGCGCGATCGGCCGAAGAGTTTGATTGGGAGGCCGTAGGTCTGGGGGTGGTCGGAGGTCATCAGGGACAGCATTGTTGTCTTTCCGCTGCCGTTTGGGCCGAAGATGCCGCAGCGCTGACCGCGGTGGAGGGACCACCAGAGTCCTGGCTGGGGTTTGTCGGGTTGTTGCCAGTCTCCGAGGACGGTTTTGGAGCCGTAGGAGACTCGGACGCCGTTGAGTTCGACTAGGGCTTCGCCTCTGGGGAGAGTGGGCGAGTGCTTGGGGAAGCCGTCTCGAGATAGCTGCTGTACGCCCGACTCTGTAACAGAGCCATGTGTGAGGAAGTCTTTGGTGGCCTCCAGTACTTTCGTTTTCGGTCCTTGGTCGAGCACCTTGAGGTTCTCGTCCACCACGACGACGTGAGATATCCAATCCGGAACGCCATCTTCGGGCCTCAAACTGATTAGTAGCCTGGGTTGGCTTCTCTCCGCCAACCGTCTCAGTACACCAGATAGTCTTGACAATGTCCTCGGATCCAGGCCCATAAACGGCCCATCCAGCAGTAGCACTTCCGGCCTTTCCATCAACGACTTCGCAATCCTAGCCCGCCGCGTCTGTCCATTGCTCAAGTTCGCAACAGGCATGTTCATCAAGCTCGCCAAATCCAATTGCTCCGTAACCTCTTGCAACGCCTCTTTATCCCCAGCTGTCTCCTCCCGCTCGAGAGCATTGAGTTGTGTATGTCCAGTCAAGTAGTCCAAAACTGTGAAGTCCGTCTCCTCGCGTCGCGACTCGTAGCGAGCGCTCAGGTATGCGCCTCGGACTCCTGTTCCGCTAACTCCTGTCCCACGCTCAGCGTCGAAGCCCACATACTTGATTGCGTGCTGTATCGTAGTGTGCGCTTCCGAGAGGGCGGGATAGCAACGCGCGGTGGGCGGTAGGCAGATGTGCTGGCCGGCAAGGATCTGGAGGAAAGTCGTTCGCGCGACCGAAGAGGGCGAGATTACGGACCAGTATTGGCGTTCATCTGGGTTGCTGGTGTTGGCAAGGGTGTAGGAGAGGTTTGGGAAGAGCGGCTGGTTCACTTGGGCGCTGATGGTAGAGGGATGCTGGCGGTAAAAGGTACCGTTTTGGATGTCAATGACTGCCTTGGTGGACGTGTGTCGTCGGTATGGATGCTGCGTTGTTGCGATATGAGTGCGCCATGGCTGGGTGCGTACTAAGGCTCTCCTCCACATCCTTTCAATGGTTAGAATTAGTTAGTACATGTATGTAAAAGTAGGACACACCATCAATGCTACATCATCGAAGGAGTTGCTGCCGTCCCTCGGCATCTGAGAGGAATCGCGGGGTTTGACCAGCAGCTCTCTTCACCAACACGACATCTTCCTTCAACCATCACCATTACATATATCACGCGACATCATGTTTTCCTCACTCCAGCCTTCGAGACCCAAGGTAGATACCTATTCGTCCTT
The DNA here is from genome assembly GCA_003614995.1 of Cladosporium phlei. Lineage (NCBI taxonomy): Eukaryota > Fungi > Ascomycota > Dothideomycetes > Cladosporiales > Cladosporiaceae > Cladosporium > Cladosporium phlei. The sequence continues at coordinate 69,740 of QZFA01000010.1, forward strand.
GCTGATACCAAAATCAAATACTCACATCGAACAGGTCTCCAACCCGCAAACTCCAAACCCCATGCACCAACAACAGACTCGGACAGCATCAACATCCTCATCCTCACCTCCGAAGATACTCGCACCAAGAAACCAGATGGAAGCAATGCCTCCAAGTCAAATTCCTACAAACCAATCGATACCACACCAGACCTTCAATCCGGCCACTGTTCACCCAGTCTTCTTCTCCGAAGCGTGGCGAAAAGCCCCATTTCCCATGCCAGGCACCGGTGGCTTCAGTCCCGTCGCTACCGGCTACGTCTTCGGCAGCAGAGGAACCACAGCCCGACAACATCCTTCAACCAAGCTGTGATCCATAGTCAAGCGTCGTACGCAGATTCTCCAGGTTCTCAGCACTGGCGATCTCAGTCCATCTGCACCTGTTCGAACGCCCCAACATCCCGGTCAATCGTGCGGTCAAAGAACCTCCCGACCTCCCGCTGCCACCTGATGTTCATCCAGTCGCGGCACATGATGCAGGAGCCGTCTTTCAGGTTGTTGAAGAAGTCTTGGAAACAGTGCTCGCAGGTGGCCATCGACCAGGCGGGCTTCGTTTCCGGATACGGGCATTGCAATGCGTCGTCGTCGAAAATGCCTAGGATTCTGGCGTTGTTGAGCGCCCTTTCGCAGGTTGTTGGGTGTTGTTCTGAGTGGCCGCATGCGAGGCGGATTTCGATGATGATGCACATGTCTCTTGGTGTTAGCAGCGGGTTTGATGTGCGAAAACGAGGCGCCTTCCACTGAGTTGGCAGTTCTGGTTGTATAAACAACACAACAAGAACTCACCGTGCAGCTTTTAAACCTCACACATCCTATATGATTGCTACTACAACAGTCATGGGTGACAAGCGATCGATATGACTATGATCCCGATACAAGTCTCCAATTCACTACGAAGTAGATCGGGTCATGAAATTCATGCGATCGAATGCATCGCGAAGCAACAGTCAATTATTTCAACACCCCAATAACTAAAGAGGCAATCAAGCCTCCCACCTCCTCGCCTTCGCCGTGTTCAACTCCTCATACTCCGACGCCACCCACTCCATCTCGGCCGAAGTCTCATTCGCAACCGTAACATTGACAGAAAAGTACGCCAAGTTCCCGCTCAAACTCGCGCCATAAAGCGCAAACATAGCCCCCGTGATGGTGTATGGACCCGAGGGCCTATCAGTAGGAACAGAAACATTCGCCGTGATATTTCCGATGATGTTGGAGTTTCCTATTCGAATACATCAGTCACCGTACTTACTTCCTGTCCAGGTTTTTATCCGTAAGTTGCAGTTGCTCACCAGGTCCAATAAACTTCTCCCCCATGAACGTGCCCAGCGTGCCAGGGTAGTAGTCTTCCACCGGCGTGATGCCGAATGCGATCGCGACGTCTTGGACGGATTGGATGTAGTTTTCGGCGCGGATGAGGATGGGGAGGGTGGCGCCGGGGACGACGGTGGCTGGGGCGTAGAAGCCTGTGATGCGGGCGGTTGTGGACGGGATTGAGAGGAGGGCGGTTGATGCTGAGAGGAGGAAGGTTGAGAGGCGCATTCTGGTGGTTTGTTTGAGGTTGTTTAGTCGAGGTGGTAGGTTGAGTGCTGGGGAGTGTGGTTGTGAGCAAGGTTGGTCGATGTTTCTTGGAAGTTGTATTGCAGTGTCGAGTTTTGAGGACTTGAATTCTGCAGGGAAAGGAGGGAGAGAAAGGTGAGGTCTCTTTATTTACAGTTCATAGTTTCATTCGATCTGCTCAAATGATGTAACTTGACGTGGCTGATCTATTAACAGATCGGCTTATACGGGGACCACGCATGCAGTGGCATGGTTAGCTGTTGCACCCTTGTTCTTCCACTACTTCTTCGGTACTCGTGATGAATTTCCGCGGAGGGATCAACCATGAAGCATGCAGGGTTTACGAGTCAGAAGGTTTATAAGACCGTATTCGTCATACCATGCGTTCAGATGTCTCACGTCGTTCACGTTGGCAGTACCGACTGTGCCGTTTCCCAGGGTCGCCGATGCCGAACATGATGTTCGACTTTAAAGTCTCACTTCTCACGATCGCGAGACCCTCTTACCCTCCGTGCCGCCGCCTTCCGTGCAATGGGATGAACCCTTGTGAACCTAGTAACGAACTCTCAGCGTGGCTGTCAACTTTAGCTTCTTGGGCGACGCAATGAGCGTTCTCTGGTATTCCTCTGTCCGGGGTATATCCTATCAAAGTATGCTCCTTTAAATTGTGTATACCATGTAACCTGTCATGGTCCTTGTTCGTCGTAATGAGTTCGGGTTTTCGGCGATACCTATCAGTCCTTTGCAACCCCTTCGCCCGTGACAACATCTCTAGAATACTCCTTGGGTACCGAAAACATTGGCACCTTTCTCACTGACGAATTGGCGAGATGCGAAGGCAATGCGCAAGGCTCCTTTCCATCCTGTTGATTCAGGTGGTAGTCGCGGCTGTCGTTGTGAGGTTGATTCGATGGTGCAACGTTTTGAGGTGCGAAGGGAGGTGGATCTGAGCATTGCACGACTTCATTCGGCGGACTGGGCCCATTTCTGGAGTCTGGCGTATCTGCCGGATGTGTTTGAAGCCCGTTTGAGTGGATGGGTAGCTCGGGTGTCGCAGTAGCCTGGCCATGATCGGTTGCATTGCCGGGAGCTTGCGAGGATGATACTTCATCAGGAAGCAGACCACCTTGCTCGCTTTCTGGAGCACGTGGTCCAAGATCTCCCTCCTTCTTGTCGGATTCAGGAGCTGCTGCGGTCGTTGCTTTCTTCCGCTTTGCATCTGCGATCAGACGAGCGAAGTCGACCTTGTTCTTGTTTGCCCAGCCGTCACCATCAAAGTCCTTTCGCATGATCCCGTATCCTTGGTTCGTGACCGGCGCTCTCCCTCCCTGTGTCCTCTCCCATGTGTCAAGGTCCTGCAAAAGCTCCCGCTTGCTCCGCGGATTGCTAGAATCACAATTCGCATTCCACAGATTGACCCACTCGGTATGCCGTTTCACCATGAGCTGCTTGTTGCCGAAACCCGGGATACCAAGCTCGTCCATCTTCTTGCGCATCGGTCCTTCTTTCAATAGCGAATAGTTGAGTTCCGATATTCGATCCTGAGGTCGTGGTGGGATCCGTGGCGTGTTCCGCGATGTTCTTGAGCCATTTATCCCAGCTACGGGTGTACGTGATTTTTCTCGTTTCGCCGCCGCTTTCTCGTCCTCGCATCGATCCAGGTGTGGCTCGACCGACTCAATCTTCATGCGCTTTCCACATCCCAGCGGACACTCAATCAGACCGTCGTCTTTAGGCTCGTCCGGCTCGAAGCTCGCATCTTCGTCAGAGTCGTCTACTTCGATTGCATCCGCCTGCTGTGAGCCCTGCGATGCAACGGTCCGCCTGCTCTTGCTTCGAGTTGTGCGGCCTTCCTTCTCCACCGCGGCAGCTTCGTCGGATTCCAGTATTGCACGCTTCCTTTTCGTCGATTTCTTGGTATCGTCCGCTTTGTCTCGCTCTTCTCTCGCTATTTTTATCGCTTGCGGTCTGGCGACCAGAAATGTCGACACAACTTCCTGCAGTTGCCAGTTATTGCGTAATTTGCTCGCTTGATCGGAGGCGCGACACGCAGGACATCTGCCATCAGCTGACAAGGACGTCCGGATACATCTCGAGCAGAATGTGTGCGAGCACGATGTGATCATCGGCGTGTCGAAGAACTCCTTGCATATTTGGCAATGGAGGGCGCTTTCGACGTCGGCGACTGCAGCCAGAGGTGTGTTTAGCCAGTCCGTGGAGTCTGGGACGTCGAATGCTGAGTCCATCGGTAGGGTGTGGGTGGGTATAGGAGTCGTTGTCGTCGTGTGGCGTCGACAGATGGATTGTTTAAGGCGTTGTACGACGCGAAACGCCGAACGCGTAGAGTGGTGCACGTACCTCTTTGTCGATCGCTCGGATCGTGGCTGCCGCTGAGACGCTCAGCTCAGATGACTTCCCTTGTTCTTCTCCTCCTGCACTACATCACATCACTTTGACCGCGCTCCCGAGGTCACACCACACTGGTACACAGTAGGTATCGACGTTATTCTCGCCATGCTCGGAATTCCACCGGCTGATTCGACCGCTTGATGTAACCTTTCAATGGACGGTCTCTTCAGGCGGCGGCCCTACCAGAATACCAACTGCGATCTTCGGCTTCCGTCATTCAGTCTTCCGCAGCTAAACAAACGCAAAATAATGAACAGCTTTTGATGATATTCGAACCTTCTGCATTCCTTCTTTGCATCATACCACGATCTAGGCATTCATGGAGTGCATTGATGGTGACCTGCAGTGTAAAACATGCAGAGCGTGCAATGAATCAGCCTCGAATCGGATGATCGAGTGATTGCTGTGGATTACACCAATATGCTTTCTTACTTTAGCGTCCATCCTTCGCGCAGGACGAATCGTACATGTCGACTAGTTGCTGATCACCATGAAGTTATCCTTTAACACCACTGCACTGGAATACGAGAAGAAGAACAACGTTTGCCGCTGAGTGACTACTTCCAGTGTTGAGTGACTTCATCAAGGTAGGAGCAATGATCCGAGGCAAGAACATATAAGTTACCCGATGATGACCTCCAAAATCTCGATATCTCTCAGCATCTCTCAACAACTATTCACATCGTCCATCATCAATCAGCAATTACTATCGCTGCATAGTCGACATACTTTCTCTCCCAAACAATCGTCCAACATGCACAACTTCTCTACCCTCCTCACACTGGCCTCCGTTGCCGCCACAGCGCTCGCAGCCTCGACCGAATCGCAGCACTACCGTCTCGTGACTAAGTTGAAGCCTCACCAGCGCGCAAGAATCAGCTACAACAACCTCTACGTCACCACCTTCCATACGGGTGCTGGTCTCAACGATGCCACATTCGTCAAGAACCAGTCCAGCGCAGCTGTTGTATACTTGAACGGCACTGGCACCGACAATGTGCAGTCGTTTGAGTTACCGGGCAGCGAGACTCCTTGGTACGATAGAGCGCTCTAATGCTTTATCCCATTGCTCCAGCTAACAAAATATAGGTCCATGTACATGGACTCCGCCCAAGTCGCCTACGCCGGCTAGCAACCAGTACGCATCGACCTTGGCTACGGCGGTTCAGCCGCAGCCAGCCACGGCTTCTTCATCAACTCCACTGGATTGCAGTGGAACAGCGCTGCCGGCTCTCCAACTGCCAGCAGCCAGTTCGATGGCTGGGTTGTCTGTGAATGGTGGCATGGTGAGTCGACGACTCCGCGTGGAGACCTCCGCACACAAAACGCGATCACTAACACCTATTTCTTCCCCTCGTTGCAGGCGTCCCGCAGCTGTTCTTCCGTCTTGCCGGCTTCAACACTCCGCTGCCTAAGACTTGCGCCGATATCTACCTCAAGGTCGAGTACATCGAGATTTAGCCAACCGACGTTATTCCAATGATGGTGGATTGGTATGGCGACGCTCCTTACATCCGGCCTGGGTTTGTTCAGGGTTCGGGTGAGGGACTCTTCACGTCCGGCAATACGACCCCGGCAGGCATGGTCGCATGGCGAGACATCATTAGATGGTGATTGGACTTTGCTTACTTGCGTGTGTGGCTTTTGGAATTCTGGATTCCGAATGGTGGTAGTAACATCTGTTTTTCGTGTCTTTAGTCAGACTGTCGTCGATCTCTTCGTTGGTTCCGGCATCGAACGACATGATCGTTCGTCTGCACTCTCCAAACCCGCCGATGGTTGATTATCACTGTCAAATATCACCCGTGCCGAGACTTCTCATGTAGACTATGCATTGAACCACATACAACATGCAGAAACATCGTTGTCACCGTCGTGATGTTGTTTCGCATTGTTGAGCTTGTGATTAACAGGGTTAGGGTCCGAAGTCCGTCCAAAAAATTCGAAGCCACACTTTCACTTACGGGTCGCGCTCCTTCCCTACCAACACCAATATGATCATATTTGGTTCCTGATCGATCCAAACAAAGAGGCATGAATGATAGGGTATAGAACAATGTGCAGAATACGTTTGGCGGACGGACAGATTTCACTGAGCGTTATATTCAGCTGGAAATCCGAAAACTCCAACAAACCTTCGCCCTCTTAGTTTAACGGTTAGAACAGAGGTCTCATATACAACTATATGATCACAGCACAGCTGTGAGCTATCCTCAGATATGAGTTCGATTCTCATAGAAGGCAGTGTCTTTTTGAACATTTTTGTGTCTTGTATTGGTAGGGAAACGGTTTTTGGGTATGCTTGAGTTTTTGCGTGGCGTCGGGGGACGTTTTTGCTGAATTGACGTGGACAATCTCGTCTCGCTTGACTCGTTACCAAGCAGTAAGCAATGCCACTTTGCTGTCAGTCAACAGGACTCCAAGAAAAAAGAATGCGACGGTTGAAAAAAGAAAAGGCCTCGCTATGGTTGGAAAACAAGATTGGAAAGTAACCCCATCGAGAACATGGAGTCTGGAAAGGGCCCAGGCCTTAGAACGTCCATCATAGCAGCTCCTACATAGGACGTGCAATACATCACTGATCGACAGATGAAGAATTTACCCTTGACCGCTCTTGTGGTTGATTTTCGAATTGAAGAAGTCGTTTCGAATCTCATTCGCGAGGTCTTCGACGTGCCGGCAACAAGGAAAGAGGGAATGAAGTAAGAGACGGAAAAGCTTTCATACGTATCATTATTCCTTAACATTCACAAGCTACATGCATGCATTCATTCATCATTATTGGATACCCATCTTTTCCTCCCTCCTTATCCCCATTCGGTGTCAAGATCCAAGAACTTCCCAATCAAACGAACACAGTAACAAAAGTAGTCATCGTAACGGTCGTCACTACGACTACGGGTCCTTCTGGCAGCGCGGGAGGTTCAGTTGTCGTCGGATCAGGGCCGGGGGATTCCTCGGGTTGATAAGTGAACGACGGCTGCGGTTCTGGTTCCGTTTGGTCGTTTTCGGTATTCGAAGATGAGGATGCTGCTGAGGTCATTACTGTTGAGGGTGAAGCTGAGGCTGCTGCGGCTTTGATGATGGCTGCGGCCTGCGATTTTCACTCCGTTAGACTTCTTTTCGTTACGTGTTGGTTTGTTTTCAAGATGAAGATAGAGATTCAGATCTCACCTTCTCCGCCACCCCATAAACAATAGCCTGCAAATGCCCCGCCGGCACCAGCGGCATGATACTCGCGTCCACGATCCTCAAGTTCGCCGTCCCGTACACCAGCAGCTCTGGATCGACGACGCCGCCCATGAGCAGTGGCATCATAGCGGCTGAGCCGCTCGGGTGGTACTCCGTCTGGCCCTTCGAGCGGATATACAGCATGATTTCCTCTGGTGTCGCATTCTCTGGCGGAGAGGCGAAAGTAGGGAGCAGGAGAGCCATGTTCTTTGTCTGGATGAGGCGGGCGTTGAAGTTTATCGCTTCGCGCAGGACAAGGAGGTCGATTGGGTTGCTGCCATAACGGGGGTCGATGAGGGGTGGAGTGAAGGGCGCCGGGGAGGCGAGGCGGAGGGTTCCGCGGCTGAGGGGACGCATTGAGGCGACGGTCAGGTCGCCGTCGTTGGCGTTTATGAGTTCGTAGACTGCCCTTTTTGGATCGCGGAGGGCGGAGGCGAGTAAGGAGATTTGAGCGCCGTAGCCTGCCAGTAGACGAGAAGGGGATGGGAGGTCTGGGGCGAGGTATAACGGTGGATGTTGGGTTAAGGCGAGGTTGGAGAGTTCGTCCGCCGTTTCGTAAGAGGTGATGTGTGGGAGTGAGGGGAAAGCTACGCCTGCGATTGCACCTGAAGTGAACGGGCCGGTTCTACTGGTCCAGTAGTCGGTCCAGGAGGCGTTGACGAATGCTTGGTCGGTGTTGAGGGCGGTCGGGTTGGCGGCGTAGGGGTTGTGGTAGGGGTACATGCACCAGACTTGCATGTGGTCTTGCAGGTTGTTGCCTACGCCAGGGAGGTCTGCGAGGGTTTGGATTCCGAGGGATTCGAGGTGTTGGGTTGGGCCTATGCCCGAGAGCATGAGGAGTTGGGGCGTGTGGATGGCGCCGGCGGCGAGGATTACTTCTCGCGTGGCGCGGATGGTTTGCCTTTTGCTCTCCGCGTTGGGTGCGAACTCGACGCCGGTAACGATCAGAGTTGGACTTGATGGCGTAGAGCTTTGTCTCCGGAAGAGTTGGTTTGGAGTCTTGAGAGCAGTCCAGAAGGCATCGATGAGTCTGCGTTTCACGAGTCCAATGCGAGAAGGAGGGTGGTCGGGTGGCAGTGAAGTGATGTTCAAAACCGAGCCATCACCAAAGATCCCGTCCAATGTTCCCGGCATGGTCCCCTGGCCGAGCGAATTCTCCTTCGCGACAGGAGTAGAAGCATCCTCATTGCTCTGCTCTCCAATGAACAACAGCTGAGTAACAGTCTGCTCAGTAGCCACCCAAAGATTAGGCCTGTGGAGAATCGAATCGAAGTAAGCACGGCGAGCAGTACACCTCGTCTGCGTAACAGGGTCGAGATCGACCGGCAAGTAGCTAGCACCCGCCACATCGCCGGCATTAGGGTCGTAAGCCGTCGGAACCCCAAGCTCATTCAAGCCGGCGAAGAGATTGATGGAAGCGTTCCAAGCGTAATGAGGAAAGCTCACATTAACGGGTCCATCGTAGCCGTGAACGTCCACATCCTCGCGACTCGAGTATTGTTCGGCGATGGCGTCCGACTGGATCGGAGTGTAGCTTTCGCTCTTCTTGAAGTACGGAAGCATGTCGTCCCAATTTCAGCCCGGGTTTCCCAATTGCTCCCAATCGTCGTAGTCTGCCCTGCCGCCTCGGTTCCATAGCATGCCGTTGAGTAAGGTGCCTCCGCCTAGAGCGCGGCCTTGAGGGATGGATCTGGGATTGCCGTCGAGATAAGTCTGCGGGACGGTGGAGAGGTTCCAGTCGTAGCGACCGCCGATGTCGTGGCCGACGAAGCCAGGGATGTATACTATATCTTCGCCCACGTCTGCGGGACCTGCTTCGAGTAGGAGGACATTGACGTTGGGGTCTTCGGATAATCGATTCGCGACTGTGAGGCCGGAGGGTCCGCCGCCGACGATGATGTAGTCGTAAGATGGCAGTAGTGGCGTGTTGAGCGGTAGTGCGAGTGCGATGGTGCTGAAGAGCAGGATGGTGTTGAATGCGAGTCGAAGCATGTTTGCTGGTATGAGTGTTGATGGTTTGCAATGCTCAGCGACGGTCGTATGCGTACGTGTATATGTACATATAAGGGTGCGTTTAGTCTGTATGTATGGTGCGTGGTACTGGACTCGAGAGTCTGTGTATCCATGCCATTGATCCGAGGTTGTGATTCTCCATGGTGTGTTGAGGCGAAGGTGCGACGCAGTACCTAACCAATATGGCAGGCAGGGAGATACTGTACTCGTTGCAGGAGAAAGAGCCGGAATTATCGAAGGCACCATCGATGTAATGACATGTGACTTCTCAAAGCCAGATGATCGTGTTTCCTGCGAGAAAGATTTAGTAATTTGGCAATTGTTCAATGATATGATCAAGCTATCGGCGTGGACTCGAAATCTGTCAGCAGCAAGACAACCCATCAGAGGATGTCAATAAACGGGTGACACTGTGATACACGCGTAAGCAGCCGACGACACCGTCGCACGCCGGCAAGGAAAAATAGAAGAAACTCGAGGCATGACATCTTGAAATTATATCGTAGTTGCTGCTTCGAGAGAACGTGCCGCCCATGCGTATTGTTGAAAGCTGTACCGTAGTCGTGTCGTACCGTTTTCAAACAAAAACGCCCTGTAAGTTTTTCCTAAAACCGCTGCCACCGGAAAAAAGACGCAAAATGAACAGACAAAAGATGAGAGAGAGAGAGAGAGAGAGAGAGAGAGGGACATGAAAAGAAATTACAAGATCATCAACCCCCACCCGGCTTCGAAAAGCGCTTGTCAGGTAACTCATGCCGGAACGCAGGCTCGTGAGGCGACACCCCGTCCATTTCGTGCACCTGAAACTCGGAGATCTTGCCCTCGCGCTTCATCGAGTCGTAGCGATCCAGGAACGAGTGTGGGTTTGCTGGCTTGCCGTCGAGCGTTGTGCGCGAAGTATACCGCGAGTCGACCGAGTAGTTCGAGTGCGCGCGTAGCATGGGAGCCGGTTTCCGGAAGTCGAACTCTTCGTGGTTGTCGGGGAGTTTGTACATGAGTTTGGGGCCGGTGTGGTTTTGTCGCTCCTTGTAGAGGGCGCACAGGGCTACGACCAGGAAGAAGGTCAAGGGTAGGCCGAGTCCGCAGCCGAGGCCTGCCATGTCGCTGGAGGTGTACACTTTGGTTCCGTTGACGGGTGCGATGTTCGAAGCCGTTATTTCGGGGACTGAGGTCGGGTCGGGTGTAGATGTTTTGGTTTTGGAGCTTGGTGTTGATGTTGCGCTCGCGGCCATGCTGGCTGACATGCTTGAGAGTGCGGGCTCGACGAGCTTGGCGATTTGTGTAGGCCGGAGGACGAGGGCGTCGCCGCCGCGTATTTGGAAAGTGTCGTATGAGCATCCTCTGTTGCTGAGGCCGCATGTGAAAGTACTGTTCTTGCCGGCGTTCTTGCAGGGTGTTATCGCTATGCCTGAGCTGGGGTTGTCTGCAAGTAGATGCATTAGTCAGTTGGCTCGAGTATAGATAGTATGGCATTCGCTGGGACTTCATCTCACCTTTCTTGCAATACGCAGCGCACGCATCGCTCTCCCAGTTCTCATCTGTGCAACTCCCCCGGCTCATGATTCCACCACCAAAACAAAGCCCATTGTCCATGCAAAACGAGTCGGCTCCGCAGCAGGCCGAGTGACCACTGTCTGTGCTACAGGGCGTGTCTGGTGATATCGTTCCGTCGGGGTAGAAGCATTGTTGTGCTGATGTGGTGGCGATGAGCTGGAGCAGGAGCAAAAGAAAGGACGCCTGTATGGCCAGGCGACGGCCTGTGGTAAAGACTGACATGACTCTTCGAGGAGACGGGGTGCGTGGTGTAAGGATGGTAGGGTTTCAGAAGTGACAGTGGTGGTGGTGCATCTGCAACTCAATTGCGAGACTGCGCGGCGTGATGCGAACAGCGATGGTGGTTGTGATGGAGATGATGGACGGTGGTGAAGAAACGGCAGGTCCAAGACCTACAGAGCAGCAGACAGCAACGGGCAACGGGTCAGGTCTTCTTCATGGGGAGGAGGCAGGCGATCTCTATGTCTTTCAAGGAGTCAGTCCGCCGTCAGCAAGCAGTAAGTTAGGCTTGTGCCGGCGGCGACAGCAAGCTTCTCGCCATGTCGAACGGAGGACGGATGGCAGGGCTCTAGCGCTGTAGCGTTGGGCGAGAGAGATTGCGGGCGGCCTGTTTCGCATCGACGCCATAACCGCAAGTAAGAAGTCCATCAAAGTGCAGCAACACCCTGGGATTGGCCACGTAGACAGCATTGGGCATGCACACGGGCAGCCTGATATTCTTGCCTGCGTTTCTGGTATAGTGACTTGGCCGTATAAATCGTTCGTCGTATACCAAGCGTTCTTTTCTCACACTGCCGAGAGCCGACGAACACCTGGTTCCTGGCTAGTGCTGCGACCTGACTCCTGGTCGTGCAGGCCGACCGTTACAGGTTAGGACGTGTTTGGCGTGGGCGTGGCTGGCGTGCCCAGGTATCAAAGTATCTGTCTCTGTCGTCTGTGCCTGGTCCCTGTGCCTGTACCTGATCGACTCGTTCGGCTTGTACGACGATCTACCTGGAGACCTCGTAAGGGAGTTGTTCGGCTGTGGCGCCATCATCTGCCGTTGGAGGCGCGTCCACCTGATAAGGAACATGGCACACATGGGCACACACATGGGCACACACATGGCAGAAGTAGGCATCTGCGATTCCCATCAGTGGTAGTGCGGTCAGTTAGATCGCGACAGTTAGACCCAATGGTTAACTCGTCTATCTGGAGGATTGCTTTGCCCCAGTCGATCTCGACGCAGTACTTAATCACTGTACATGTGACCCGTAGCGTCGGGATAGAGGCTTTTTCCTCCTTCCACATTCCAACCCCTGTGACGAACCACGAGGCTTTGCGAATGGCCGACATGCCCGACCACCGAGAGTCCGGGTCTGAGCCTTTCTTAGCGCCCTTTGTTTCATCATGTACATATGCATGATGGCATTGATGCGTATGCTCCAGATAGATGAACTACGACAGATCCACCTCGTGCGCTGTCTGAAGTGGGCAATCGCAACTCGAATCATGTACTTTTCTGTTTTATTTTGTGTGTCGTCTGCCTGTATATACCCGAAGATCTTATTAACCAAGCCCTTCCTTCAACCATCACTCATCTCGTCTTCTCATCTTGCCAGTCACCGCATCGGTATGCCTCTGCATGCCATGTCATGCCAAACCGCACCGACCACGCACGTAACATGTACATCATCCACCGCCACCACGGCAACCTCGCAGATCCCACAATCCTCTCCATTTTTGTGGCCCCAAAACAAACGCGGAGAAAATAACAAGCCCATTGCACTACGTCGGCGTCGCAGTGCCCTTCGAGTGCGACATGCTGTACGGCGCCAGCACCTTCTTCGCATTACAAATCCTCCAGGCCAGGTTACGCACGTTGCCGTCCGCCTGCACGACCTCGGGCGCGAACTCGATGCCAAACATCTGCTGGATGGCGTAAACGACGCGTTTGGCGTACTTGCCTTCGCGCTCGAGCGCCGGCCCAAAGGGCTCGTCCGCGGTGCGCGGCGCCGTATCCGGGTCGCGGTCGAAGCAGTTCTGGACTACCGGCAGGACGGCGTTTTCGACGGCGCTGCGCACGATGCCGTGGGCGTCGACCTCGACGTCGTCCTCGTCGAAGCGGTCGATGCGCACCTCGAAGGGCAGCGAGATGGCCATGACGTTGTGCTTCTCCGCGTGGTGGTAGCGGAACTCGAAGACGCCCTGCGTCCACCACAGCTTGTCGCCCGAGAACTCCAGCTCGCCGGACATGAAGTCGCGCGGCTCGCCGTCTTTGCGCTCGGCGGCTGAGACGCGGTTGTCAGCGACGAGGATGCCTTGGTCTGCGTCGGCCAAGTCGATTTCGCCTGGGTTCGTGGCGACCCATCTGCCCTGCGTGGAGACTTTGGTCACTTCGCGCGAAGCGTTGTCAGCGACCATGTACAGGCCGACCCAGTCTTTCTTGCTGTGGTTCAGCGGTGCTGTCCACTTGACTCTGATCGGTGCGCCGTACTCCACGACAAGACGCTTGAAGCTGTCAGTCCGGTGAAGTGGCTTTTCACCAGCCCATCCTTCGCGGCCGCTCAATGGCGGGCTAAGTGTGTGTACAGCCGGTGCAGTAGTGTCGACCTCGAGCGAGTAGTCCTTGATGTTGTAGCCTGCAAGATCCGGCGAGAGTTTTGTGATGCTAATACGAGCAGGGTAGTTCGTGAACAATGTCTTCGAGTCTTGGACGAAGCTGCTGAAGCCGGCTGCCAACTTCGGGCGCGCCGCATCGAGGAAGTTGTCGACAAAGTCGAGAGTCTCATCAAGAACTTTGTCAACGCTTCCAGACCACTTTTGCAATGGCGGCGGCAGAGAGCGCTGGATGTTCTTGGAGACTCCAGACGTCTCCCGAAGAGTTTGGCGGTAGAGCTTCTCCATGTGTGGCCTCTCGATGAACTGGATGAAGCAAAGCGTGAGAGCGTGACTCAAGAGAGCCAAGAAGAAGATCGACTTGCTCCAGGTCAGAATGGCAGCTCCCCACACACCAGCGAGGCCAATGGTGCGTTCGGGATTGTTCAGGAAGCGGTAGATGCCATCGTATGTGAGTTTCTGAGGTCCATCGTAGAAGAAGTCGCCAAAGAACCAGCCGAATTCGCCGAGCGATTCGTAGATGCTTGTGGCGGTCCAGATCTGGAGAGCGATCAGGGCGATTCCAATGACGTGGCGTAAGATGGTCATGCCATAAGTCCAGTCGGCTGGCAGAGAGTACATTTTCCAGGTAGCGCAGATGAAGCTGGTGTAGCACATAAACATGCTGAGATGGTAGATGCCTTTCCATTGGCGCCAAGCTTCGTCGACGCCCTCGCCGTACTTGACAAAGTGTCGGGTCCATCGCTTCTTGTTGGACTGGCGGTCGAGGATGATGCCGAGGCCGATCGAGTACCAGAGGCGCCAGGCGATGGCGCCGAGGAGGAAGAAGGCCTGCCATGTGAGGTTCGAGGGGGTGAGGAAAGCAACGCTGTACATGTAAAGCTGCAACAAGATGACAGACGTGTCTGTGACGCGGAAAAGATCAACATTCTGGAAGCCGAGCAGGTTGTGTACCTGTGAAGGTCCGTCGCTTGTGGGCAGTGAGGCGGGCTCGTTGACGTTACCTACGCTCAAGAGGCGCGATTGATATTGCGGGCGCTCAGATTCATTCGGTCCGGGTGGTAGTTGGTCAACGTTGGCGCGTTTGGGTGGTGGCGGCGGAGCATTGTAGGTCTTTTCAATGTGCGGGTTCTCGACAAAGGTAAGGAAGATCAATTGCGCGGCGTGAGCCACGATCGAGATGAACAGCACTTTATAGCTTGCCGCCATGAGGGAGATTCCATAGTATCCGGCATAGCCGACTGAATACATCGGGTGCGGCGCGAGCTCGAACACACCGTCGAAGGTCAGCTCCTGATCGATGAGATAGAAGAAGTCGCCCCAGTACCACGCGAAGTCTTTTACCACACGGTGGGCGTCCAGTTTGACCCAAAGGTTGAACAGGACGAGGGCAATGCCGCAGACCCATCGGGCGACGGTCATCAGAAGGTTCTCACCGACCGGACGGCCGCCGCTGGCGATGGCGAAGAGGCAGTACGAAACAAAGTCGCACATCAGGATCAAGTCTACGACGCGACGGAACAGGAGCCAGGTGTTGTACTCCAGCGGGGCCTCCTCGAACTTGTAGTCCTTTGGAATCTTGGCCTCGAGCTCCTGCTTGAGGAAGTTGTACAGGAAGGGGCGGGAGTTTTTGCCGGAATCGGGGTGTTCGAAAATCCCAGAGCGTTTCGCCCATTTGGTAAGGCGCTTATGGTGGGATTGGGATGAGAGGAGCCAGCCGATGCCGCCGTTGTAGCAGGCGCGCCAGAAGAGGAAAATCACGGCAAAGACGGGCACGCGGAGTCGCTCGGGCAGGAAGTACAAGAGGCCGCATAGGTAGGCCAACACGGTGACAATGGCGATGTCCGAGCCGTTTTTTGGTTGCGTTGGGTCGAAGAGCTGGGAGACCATGTCTTCCGTGTGGGGCACGGTGAAGACTATCATCACGGCATCAGTAATGTTAGTTGGGGGGAGGAGGGAGAATGGGACTGGACGAGGAGCGAGCTCGATTTGCAGGCATTTGTCGCCTTGCTTGTTACTGTATAAATGCTACCCCGCGCATTCGAGTCGTCAAGCCTCTCAATCCATCGAGGGAGGGTGTCAGTCTTGTACGCACCTGTGCCATCGGGTGTCCTGCCAAACGTCTTCTTGTCTTTCTCATCTTTCTGCTCGTGAGCTTCATTCTTGTTCAGAGCCTTGACAGCATCGGAAGCTGTGTGTGTATTCTCAGCCTTGACAGGAGCTTCAGCTTGCTGGGGAAGTCTTTCTCGTAGCCCTTCGACATTGACGCCGAGGCCGTCATTTGCAGACGACATGTTTGTTGAAGTCGTCGATCGGCAGCTTTGTGGAAAAGAGGCAGAGAGCAATTGGGTAGTTAAATACACCAAAAGGTCTTGAAGAGGACGGGGAGGAACGGGGGAGGAGGAGCTGTTGTTGAGGTGGTAAAGGTTAAAGCCAGATATACGGCAGTTTTGGGTGAGAGGGTGGGTAACAGAGGGCGGGGGCAGTAACGCAGGCCGGAATGGCAGGCTGAGCGTGAAGTCGACTTAGCTTCACTTTCTACCCGAGTTCGAGCTGCGTCGTTGCTTGGTATTGGGTGGTGGTGAGTGACTTGATGTAAGAGTGGGCCTTCACTTGTGCTTCACGCTCGCAGACAACGAAGTCGAAGGTGGTGGAAGGCGGGCCGCCGCTTGTCCGCAGTTTTTCTTAAAGTTTGTAGCATAATCAAGTTAGTATTAGCAGCTCCCGATGCCAGAAGTATCTTTACACCATTGAGAAATCATTATTGAAATACAGAATGTAATAAATCGAGGCATCTCACCAGATCGAAACTCCATACGCAGCGATATCAGCAGCTTTGGCATATCATAAACATGCTAGTACCAGTGAGATACTCATCAACATGGCCGCACAGCTGTCTGTTCGACAAACTTTGGCTTGTTCGGAGGACTCTCCATTAACTATTGAATGCTAGTCTAGTCTCCCACTCGCCGTTGAGGGGAAAGGAATGGAGATCTCGCCTGGGTTGTAACCTTCAATTCGATAAACAATAATAACATATCACCTCTCGTCCTGTACCAAATCTGCCGCCTGCTAACTCTATCAATTTTACCTCCCAGAAATGCCTTGAGGCTTTTGTTTTGTCTATCCTCCCCTTCCTGCCCTGAACCACCAGATTTTTTTTCTCCCGTGCACCACTATACGAAATCCTGCCACCACATGCATGGTCAAATCACCTGCCCAAAGAAGCGTACCTGTGGGACCACGCACTCAAGAAATCGGGTCCCACTCCGGAGTCAACGTTACGTCGTTACCTCGCTCCTTCGGGTGTATAGTCTCTCTGCATTTGCCGAGTTCTATCACACACTGTGCGAGTGCCTGGCCTGCATCGGCATCTCCACATCGCTTGAGTTCCATCAGACACTGTGCGAGCGCCTGGCGTCATCCACCGCACAAGTGGAAGCAGTCGACGACGTGATCTTGGGCCTCTCCTCGTCGTCCTCCCTCTTCTTCCCACCAACAACCGACCGCGAGATCCGGACGAAGAAAATGCAAACAAGCAACCCGCAACCAGCTGACACAGCGCCGTAAATGAAAGCCGCGCGGAAACCCCAGACCGTGGCATCGGCTTCGTTGTCGAGCGTGTCGTCCAGGACATGGCGCGCAGCCGCTTCTTTAACAATCAGCGAAATCGGCAGAGAGAAAGACATGGCCAGATTGACCAAGATCGAAGACACGGCGCCTGCGACTCCTTGGAATTTCAGCGGCTGCGAGGAGGACAGGAAGATCGCGGCAATGGTGAAAGTCAAGTCGATGCCGAGAGTGCCACAGATCATTGAAGGCAGGACCTCGCCCCAGTATGTCAACGGGATGGGTCCGACTGCGAAAACGAGCGGTGCGCCGATCCAGGCCAGTCCGGAGAGGATGAGTAGCAGCTTGATCGGCACGATGTGAAGCAATGAGCTACCGATGACGCAGAATATTATTCCGCCCACGGCCATTGGCGTGTACCAGAGGGATAGCATGATGCCTTTGATGCTGTCGGGGCTTTGTGTCACGGAGGGAGAGACGAAGCTGCGACTATAGTTAGCAGGTGCGAGTACAGGTCGGTCTCGTTGGTCTCGGTGAGCACTTACTATTCGGCAGAGTTGTAGAGCCACACTCCAAATGATCCATAGAAGAAGAGACAAGCAATCGAGAATGGCTTTACTCCCTGCGGCTTGAAGAACTCGAACGGCAGCAGAGGGCAGCTTGCATACCAACCTTCCACCAAGAACGCAATGGCGAGACAAGCAGCACCACTCGAAAAAGGCGCGTAGACAATCGTGAACGTGAAGCCATTCCGTGTCGGATTGTCTGCGTTGGCATACGGCTGGACCGATAAGGCGTAGGTCACAAGAATAAGTCCACTTGTGATCAAGAACGCTCCGAGCCAGTCCATCTTCAAGTTGAGGCGCTTCCTGTCAGTCCTGTCTTGCGGGACAGACAAATACGCCGTGACGGTCGTGACAAAGGCCAAAGCGGACGCAATCCAGAAGTACCACCTGGACTCATCCGCAGGCAGAGCTCCACCCGCAAGGAAGCCAGCGAAGAACCCGAGCGGCGCACAAGCACCGTACAGGCCCAGGACGACGTTCCGCCGAGGGCCTTCGGGATAAAGGCTGCCAACCATGGAGAAGGTCGAAGGCGTGAAAGCCGCAATGGCCAACCCTTGATTGGCTCTGGCTACGTTTAGCAACAGACTGGAGCTAACGAAGCCGGGGATCAACGTCCAGATCGTGAGCCAGATGAGGCCGAACATGAACGGACCGTAGCCGCCGTACATGTCAGAGACTCGAGCAAAAATCAGAAGGAAAGCACTGAGGATCAGCGACAGCAGAGCAGCGGGCCAGAAGAGGCCAGTCATTCCCGCGCCTTCACTAGAAGCGGCGTCGAATAGGTTGGGCAGCACGATTGCAAAGCCCGAGATCAGATACTCGGCCAGAAGCTGGGTCATCGCGATGGTGAAGCAGAAGCCCACCTCTGCTGCGAAGTGCCGGAACTTGTTTTGTTCGTTGGGGGGTTCGGGCATGGCGTCGAGCTCTCTATCGACGACGATCGACACCTTCTCTGCGGTCATTTGCGGAGCTTCTTGGACGTCCACTGGTGCTGCAGGTGCTGCAGGCATTGGGTCATGGTCCGCATTGCCTGGGTCTGGAAGCTGTGGGGCGGAGGACACGAAGGACTCGCGTTTCCACAGCTTCTTGTCCTCTTGGTAGCCGATGAACTGGTCCAGACTGGACAGTCGCTTGAGTGTGAGACTGGGAGGGCGAGACGAAGACGTGTATGTCAACTTTGGTGTTTGCGGTGTGCTCCGAGGCAGTGCTGGAAGACTCCACGGGTCGTTCGACTGCGAACCGACCAGTGTTACAGACGTGGTCAAGTCGTCATACTCGTTGCTGTTACTCGAGAATTGCCCTGGGGCTGGCGACCGGTGGGGTGGAAGACTCTTAGGCCTGACCTTGCGTGCCGCCTGCACATGATCGGACGTGGAGTTGCTGAGGAGATCGAACGGGAGAGGAGGTACCTCAGGACCATGGCTCGAAGTTCTGAGTTGATGCCGCAGCGAGGAGTGTCGAAGCAACTGCTTCTTCGGAAGTGCCGTCGCCAATGCTGGGGGTGGAGGCAGTTGCGGGCTCCCCTCGGGGTGTGCGACATTTGGCGTTTCGTGTAATGTTGCTAGAGACGAGCGACGCGAGACACAGGCCTGCTCTCTCAGAGACACGGTCCTGCTCAGGCTTCCTTCTGGCGCTGAATTCCTGGGCGAACTCAGTCCGCGCTCGCTGTTGAGTGATGGAGACCGGGAGAGAAGTTCATGTTGACTCCGCTGAGCTTCAGATTTCACCAGTCTGCCAACTCTTCGTTCGCTGTTATTTGAAGAGGATCTGGAGACAATCGGCCAGTCGGTCTCAGGGTGCGAGGACGGTGCTCCATTGTTTGCTGGAGTGTAGTCGTCATTTGCTCTCCTCTGAGAGTTTTGGAGGGTGTGCTGTCGAGCAAGCGCGGACTGGAGAGAAGCTGTAACATCATGTCTGACTCCTCGACTGGGGTCCTGGTTTGACAGGTTGGTTTCTTGCTGGTCCGAGGGTGAAATTCGCCCATGCGAAGATGAAAGAGGCTGAGACTTGTGATCAAAGTCACAACCATTCGCAAGGCCTGTCATGTTGGGTTTCTTGACTCTTGTTCAATGCTTTATCAAGGCGAGGGTTGATCAGGAGGGTAGTACGACAAGGAAGTGTTTGGGTGTAACGATCGAAAAGAGCTGATGGCAGCTTATATCAAGAATCTTTTTAGAACAGAGGGTCTGTGAGTATGACGAGGGTGTAGGCTCGGAGCAATGAGGTGGATAAAAAGGATTCGCACGCGGCAGTGCTCGTCATATGTCCCACGTTGGCGGCATGCGAGTCTGGTAAAGTCTGGAAGGCTGGCTGCGTTTGTTCGTGGTGGCGGTTAGAAACTTGCAGGGTATCGTATGCGGTTAAGAGCAAACGATCGTGGTAGTCGTACAAGGTGGAGAACAACGGCTGTCAATCCACGTCGGAACCTGCAGGAGGCGGCAGCTAGGTGGAGAGTGGGTGATGAGTTAGGAACAAGGGTGGGAGTGGAGACTTGCAGTCAAGAGTAGTGAGGGCTCGTGAGACAGTTACAGACGTGAGGTTGTAGTTACATGTAGGTACTTAGGTAATCACGTGTGTTGTGAAGATTGAAGTCTAGATGGGTCCCGATGGCAGGCAGGCATGCCGCGTCTTTCGCAAGGTAAGGAAGGACCGACTTCACAGCCGTGACTTCCCTCGGAATGTAACCTGCTCATTGCTCAGGCCGGCATGTCCAGTTGACATACATTTCATCAACACAGCGGCTGGTCTTGTAACAGGACACATATGGACGTTTTAGTTAGCCACTCAGCCTTTGGAAATCACATTGGGCCAGCTCTGGCTCGCTAGCAAAAATGCTGTTACGCCACCACCACATTACTTACTCTCGGCGCTCCCAAGGAAAGGCGCAGACGCGGTGCGCTGCCAGCAAAGAAAGTGTTTCGAAAGCAGCCCAACGAACCATTGAGACGCTGCATCTGCCAAGTTCAACAAAGCGGTACGCGGAAGGCCAGCCAGATTGTTCAGCGCAGCAGCCCGGCCGCGGATTGCGAAGGATGTGATGGATCCTGTGCATAAGCGAACGGGTTCTTTACCAGGTCAATGGGATCCGGACGGGACAGATGACAGGTCGGATCACGGCAAACAGCTCCGTCGTTCCTCCAGGCAAAGACCTAAGCCAGCCTGACACATGCCCTGGTCTGCAAGTTCTGCAAGGGGAGCGAGGCGTCCCAACACATATAGACGAGTGCGTCGCCGCGGCAGCGACGAGCCGGATCGGAGAATAGCGGCTGACGCTACAATCTCACAATGTGTGTTCCCGTCTCGTCTTTTTGCTGTCGTGCACGTTGTCGATGGAGAAAGCTGCATTGCCAGCATGGCGACCGGAAGGGAGCCAACGTCGGAGGACGCTGCTGTCCAGTTCCCCGTGCCGCCATCAAGCGGCTGAACCTGCGTCGGCACCACGTTGTGGCACTCCATTGCAGCGGTTCGCAGCAGCCGACATGCATCCCTGTTCTATTAGAGACGATGGGAGCCTGGGTGCCGGTATCAAGCTGCCACCAAAGCCTGTCTAGGACAGTGCCAAATACGTAGCAAAGGGATAAGTTCAAAGAGGCCCGCATTTCCGCGTCTTTGTTTACGATGACAGCTCACGAGCGAGGATGTCCGAGGGATGATTCACAAACTGACTGATACGAGACTGATCTGTGTCCTACATGATGCGCTTCGCTATTCGATCTATCTATTGGACAATTGGAAATCTGGACTCGTTTCCCCTTTGGGTCTTAGTAAGCCACCCGCTTCTGAGGCGGCACAGAACAGACTCGTGATTTGTTTGCCATCAAGCGACTCTCGATCACCTGAATCGCATTCTCCGAAAATCGGCGCTTGTGAGAGCTCTCCACGATCTCTGCGCCGACTCTGGCTGGCGAAGACGGTGTGACAAGCTCAGGTAGCAGATCTTGGTCGGACAGAGAACACCTGTGACTCGACACGGGCGGCTGAGATGAGTTGTTCAAGAAAGAGCCTGGCTGGATCTCATTGACGCCCTCAATCCCGCTCGGGACACCTCGCCTCACAGGCTCGTAATAGCCAGAATCCGGAGATCCAGCCAGATCGGGGGACTGTCGTTCTCGCAGCATTGACAGATCCCAGTACTGGGGCGCCGAAGAATTACCCCAGACGGTTCTCTCTTCAAAGGGGCCGGCGGTCCAGGGTGTTGGAGGCACGGCACTATCTGGCGCGAACGATGTGGCGGTCGGTGACAGCGCCCACGAGACTGGCGAATCTTGGAAGAAGTACGGGCTGTACGACGCAATGAGGTCGTTGGACTGACGGAGATACTCATGTAGGAGGGCCTGGTTGGCCTCTGCGTCTCTCACGGATGTCTTGGTAGTGGAACGGTCCCATTGTAGTTTCTTTTTGTCTTTGCGTGTGAGACCCCGATCTTGCCACTCTGACAGACCCCTCTCGGTTCTCTCGAGCTTCTTATACAGTTGGCTCAGCTTGCCGTGGGATTTTGCCAGCTCGGAAGTGTAGAGCCGGTGCTGGTATTGCAGCATCGACAGCACGTCGGTCTGCACTTCGAAGTAAGCCATAATACTTGCAGGTTGATGAGCGCAAGAGTCCGGTCCCGATGCTCGGCAGAATCCTGTGTCGGTATAACAAGTCGATACGAAATACTGCTGAGCTTGCGGTTCCGGATTGCTTTTGAGGAAGTGCCTCTTGCGCTTGTGGTAAGGTTGGAGGATGAAGGATGAACTGGTGCTAATCCGGCAGCTCCTATGTTCCTACATTTGGTAGCTTCGATGGTTCTTTGATCTTCATGTTTGCCGAGATTGCTGGAAGCTGCTGGGCTACTGCAAGCGGACAAAGAAGACTTTACCGATATTGCGATTGGGCAGAAAGCGTAGTATGATTGTCTCCGCATGATGAGCACGCATGCCCACTACTTTGCACCAACATTGTTACTAACCTATGTGCGAGATGTTGGCACTCAAAAAGTGAGTTCCATGGCTGTAAGCAGTGTCAGTTCAGCTTGCCGAGGGTGTGTCCGCGAGGCTTCGGATGGACAAAGGAAAGCCCTTCGAACATCCCGAGCACATGGCGCAAGCAACAAAGCCATATGAGGGGTTAATGACATGCGCTTGGTGACAGCAGGCGGGTGGCTATCTCAAGAAGTCCCATTTTGGCGTTGCTGGCTGATGTTCGATCACCGGATCGTCCGCAAGATCTCGTGGTTGTAACGTCAGTAGGTATATGGGAGAGGCTGGCGGCTATCGCTGAGAGCATTGCGAGTGATGCCATCGAGTGTGTAGTGTGAGCGTTCTCTGTATTTCTCAATCCAGTTACCTTTTTGCGTGTAGAATGGACAGGACGACTTGGGTCACAACATGCTCGGATGTCACCACGTTGATGCCGTGGCCATTCCCCACTTCCCGCAACTTCACATACCGCTTGCAAGCTCTTTCGGTGAGATATTGAGACGGTCCTTCTCAGGGACGACATGGTTATTTTGGCAAAATGAACAACGGAGATTGCGCCGCTGCTTTTGTTACCTTGATCTCCAAGAAGTCCGAGAGGACGACCAAGCCTTTGTTCTGGTCGAGTGACGACGATAAGCACACCGTCGCTTCGGTATCGTGGAGAGTGCAACACGGCTTGCAAAATCTCTCACTGGCAAGCAATCTTGTCCCCGGTCGAGTGGGGACGGTAGCAGCACACCGTCGCTTCGTGGAGAGGCGAGATGGTGTGCCCATGCTGCACGCGCCCGCCTTTGCGCAACGATTGACACCGCTGAGTCAAGAGCAGAGTTTACGTCTCTGCACATAGACAGACAGGCAGACAGGTGGACAGGTGGACAGATGGTATGTGCAACGTAGTGCCGCTTGAGTCTTGAGGGGTAGATATGCAAGTACCGAAAAGAATGGAGTCTGAAGTGAGAGACGATGTCGGCACGAGTCATTTCGGCTGACCTCATCGCAGTGGTGGTGGGGCCCTCCGTTCTCGCTCGACGATTGCTCGGTAAGCATATACAGATAGGTTGAAAATACACACCCAGTACTCCAACACAACACACCATCTCAATCAGACCCAACCGTGACACCTCGCTGCAAATTAATCGCCATACCGCAGCCATGGCGCCCTCTCTGGAAGAACCCATCCAGCCCGTAGACGACGCTCTCGACTCACACCTAAAGAAAGCGCCCGCGCTTGTCGCACCAGAACCAGAGCACTGCCCTGGACCCGAATCACAGAGCGCAGGCAAAGGCGATGCGTGCGCAGGCTGCCCCAACCAAGCAATATGCGCATCTGCGCCAAAGGGCCCGGATCCCGACATCCCCGTCATCACGCAGCGTCTGGCAGGCGTCAAACACAAGATTCTTGTCCTGAGTGGCAAGGGAGGAGTAGGCAAGAGCACGTTCACAACCATGCTGGCACACGCTTTTGCAAGTAACGCGGACAACATGGTGGGCATCATGGATACGGATATCTGTGGGCCCAGCATACCTAAGATGATGGGAGTTGAGGCGGAGACGATTCACGTTACCAACACTGGATGGGAGCCTGTGTGGGTGAGCGACAACCTGGGAGTGATGAGCGTTCAGTTCATGCTGCCGAACCGCGACGACGCTGTCATCTGGCGCGGGCCCAAGAAGAACGGACTGATCAAGCAGTTCTTGAAGGACGTCGAGTGGGGCGAGATGGACTACCTGGTTGTGGACACGCCTCCTGGTACCTCGGACGAGCATTTGTCTGTGACCAGCTTCCTGAAAGAGTCTGGTATTGACGGAGCTGTCTTGGTCACTACGCCTCAGGAAGTCAGCTTGTTGGACGTTCGCAAGGAGATCGACTTCTGCAGAAAAGCCGGCATCAACATCCTTGGCCTGGTCGAAAACATGTCTGGATTTGTTTGCCCGAACTGCACACATCAATCAGAGATCTTCAGAGCCACAACTGGCGGTGGTCGGCAATTGGCCAAAGACACTGGTATTCCATTTCTTGGTGCTGTGCCCTTGGATCCAAGGATCGGCATGAGCTGTGACTTTGGAGAGAGCTTCTTCGACAACTTTGGCGATTCGCCAGCATGTCAGGCGCTGAAGGAAGTTGTAAGAAATGTTGGTGAGTCTATGGGATTGAATGCAGACGATGTCTTGCCCCAAGACTACGAAGACGACGAATCCCGCGATCGCCCTTGGCATTGAGTAAGGCGAACGCTACCCGACAGTAATTACTCTGCTGGTTGCACGCCGTGCTCGAAAGATTTAAAGCTGCACGTACCTGAACGTCAGCATGCCGGCTTGAACAAGTCAAGTTTTTTGCTTAGCATTAGCATCCTCATGGTCGACTATGCTCACTACATTCCAATGAACATGATGTCGATCGTGGCCAAGGTCATCCAGGATCGACCTACCGCTGCAAGACACCGACACGACACCGACAAACCCCAGTCTGAGCGCATCAATCCAACGTTGTGAACGCCGCAGCTCATACATCTGTCCGTGGCTTAACGACTAGTGGTGTCCGCCTTTGATCTATAGGCCGTGTCGCCACATGCTGGATCCCCCCTCAACACGCTGCTCACATGCTTCCCACGGAGTCCGAGTACACTCTCATGGAACGCGCCCCTCTTCGAGATGTTCCGGAGACATTCACTTGAATCCCTTGTGAAACGCGTTCTTTACAGCAACTAGAGGCGATTGTCGTCGAACGTATGGACACGAGTTACGAGCCAATGCACAATTACATTCACCCCTCACTGCGTCTTTCTTCTCTTTTGCAGACTACCAGGACCCGAATTCAACCTCGACTATCATTGGCTTTGTTGTCACGAGCCCATCCTGATTCGACAATAAGGGAAATTCCAGCACCAGTAAGATTTCTCATGAAAGGCACTGTGAGTGAATTTCTTTGTACTCGGTTCACGTGTCGTGCTCGGCGACCACCAGTGACAATGAATATAAGGCGATTACCCAGATCCTTGCCGTCGTGCGGTTTTGATACCACACATTGTCTGCTCGTCAACCGTTTCAACCAAGAATAGTCGTCATGGTATCCTGGGCTCATCTGAGATAGTCTCGATACTAACAAGCTACTCTCCGCGCATAAAACCACAGACGAGCTCACCATGCTTGGTTCGACCTTCACCGCAGCTTTCGCTGCCACAGTTGCGCTATTCACCGTCGGAGCCCACGCCGCCGCCACACCACGTCTAGGCGGCCGGAACTTCCCTGACCCTGCCATAATCCGTGCCGACGATGGCTGGCGAGCCTACGCAACCGAAGTGATGGTGGACAGCAAGAAGATCCACGTCCCGATCGCATACACCAAAGACTTCAAACTGTGGGAGTTCCGGGGCACGAAAGACGCCATGCCCACGATCGCCAGCTGGGTCAACCAGAAGAAACCCAAAATCTGGGCCCCCGACGTTGTCGCTCTGCCAGGTGGAAACTACATCTTATACTACACCGCCTCCCTCGCCAGCAACGGCGCCATCCACTGCCTCGGCTTCGCAACAAGCAACAACATCGAAGGCCCCTTCGTCGACTCCTCCACCAAACCTTGGATCTGCCCCCTCAAGCAAGGCGGCGCAATAGACCCCAGCGGCTTCTACGACAAATTGGCAAACAAGCGCTACGTCGTCTACAAAGTCGACGGCAACGCCATCGGCCACGGTGGTGAATGCGGCAATACAATTAAACCGATCGTCGATACTCCGATCCTGATCCAGCAAGTCGACGTGACCAACGGCAACACCCCGATCGGCCCACCGCTCCAAATCCTAACCAACACCGCCGCCGACGGCCCGTACGTCGAAGCGCCCGCTCTCAATTACATGGACGGCAAGTACGTGCTGTTCTACTCGCCGCAGTGCTACACGACTCCCAAGTACGACGTCTCGTACGCCATCGCGGACAGAATCACGGGCCCTTATCAACGCTCGGGCAGTCTGTTCAAGACGGGCGGCGAGCTGGGGTTCAAGGCGCCGGGCGGATTGGACGTTGCTGTCAATGGGGACCATGCGGTTTGGCATGCGAACGTTGGAAAGGGGAGAGCGATGTTTACGGGAACGCTCAGACTCAAGGATGGGGTGATTAGTGCTGTTTTGGCGTAGAATGAGATTTAGATACCCAGTTTTGTTGGAGTTTGGAGCATGACAGATGACAGATGACAGATAACAGATAACAGAATGTAATTGTATTAAGGACTTGTCGATGAGCAGTTGATCACAAAATTCTCACTTCCACCTGTCCCGTGGACCCTGACGTGTGTACGCCATTTACCAGATGGTCTCATTTGTATGCTCGAGTCTTGTCTGCCGTAGCAGTAAATGCCTTGGGTGTCTTCATGTCAACAAAATGGAGACACAATTGGTTCACATGTAACACTTTGTATATGAACACCACATGCATAAGACTCAAGCTAGTCGAACTGTGAGAAATTCTGTTTGGGTATACGAACTAACTAAGGGTCTCGAACCGGAAGACACTGTCGCTACAACTGCTAAAAGAAATTGCCAACCCAAAAAGAAAAAAGAAAGAAAAAAAGACTCCTGCGGTCCTGCGCTACTGTTTTATGTTCAAGAAAGAGAAAAGGAAAGAGACTGAAACAGAGAACTCCCGGACCAACTCGTCAGTCGTTAGACTTCCGGGTTCACAAGCGTACTGTACTCGCACCTGCAGAAATCTCTGCTCGGAACTCATTGTTCTTAGCAAGACAGGTCCAGCCAAGTCGAGTCCGATGAACGACAGGCGGCGGCATAGAAAAGGTGGAGGAGGCTTGCGGCGTATTCGGAGAGTCGACAAAGGCAAAACTTCCTATGCTGCTCCCTCAGATTGGCTTTCCTGGGTGTTGGGATAGTACCAAGCCGCAAGAGCAATGATGAGGTACGTAATGTTGAGCATAACGCCTTCAAGCCAATGACTCTTGCCATCCTGGGTTGAAAGTTAGTGACTGTTTGCATGCTGCTAGGGAATTTGACGAAACCTACTTGAATGAGGTAATTGACGAGGATGATCGAGATAAAGAGAACAGCGACCTGGAAGCCGTCAAGGTTGAGAGTCATGTCCTCGGGTTGGCCGAGACCGATCCAGCCGATGATGACCATGAGAGGGAAGACGAGGAGGGCAATTTGCAAACTTGAGCCGACTGCGACACCGATGGCGAGGTCCATTTTGTCCTTGATGGCGACTGTGACTGCGGTGGCGTGCTCGGCGGCGTTGCCGACAATGGGCAGTAGAATCAGGCCGACGAATTCTTCCGAGACTTTGCCTCCACTGGTCAAGTCGTCAATCGAGCTGACCATGTACTCGGCGCAGAATGCGACCAAGACAGTGGATCCGGCGAGGGTAATGAGAGCACCGAGGCGGCTGAGTTGGGGAGTTTCTTCCTCTTCTTCTTCCTCGTGGACCAAGTGTTGCTGGTTGATTTCGCCACCTGCAACGGCAGCGGTTCCTGCACCCATGGTCGCAATACCGCGCAGCACATCACCAGACTCCTTCCTCCCGGACTGCCTCTTCGGCACTTTCTGACTCGGTTCGTTGTACATGGTAGCGTGTGTGCTAAGCTGAAAGTAGAGGTAGGCTCCGTAGGTGATTAGGAGAAGGACACTGGTTCCTCTCGACAGAGGCGCCACACCAGTGGCTCTGTCTTCGAAGATGCGGAACGCAGTCGGGATGATCAGACTTCCGATGGCAAGGGCCAGAAGCGAGGATGCAGTCTGCGCCACTGTGACGTTGAAGAACTGTTCCTGGCGTTTGAGACCACCAAAGAAGAAACACATGCCCAGGACGAGCAGCAGGTTGGAAAGCATGGATCCGACCAACGATGTCTGCACGATGACAATCTTGCCCTGTGCCAAAGCGATGATAGAGACGATGAGTTCCACGGCGTTTCCGAAACTGGCGTTTAATAGTCCACCCAGTGTCTCTCCGACGTAGATGGCCAATTCCTCGGTGGCGAAAGACAGCATTGCGGCCAATGGGATGATGGCCAAGAAGTTGATGATGAAGACGACGATTCCGTTGATACCGTCGATTTGCGCCAAAGCAATGCCGACCGGGACGAAGACCAGCATGATGTTGATCCACGATGCGAAGACGGCCTTCAACTGTGCGCCGATTGAGGGCTTCGGCCACTGCTTTTTCTTCCTTGACTCTGTTGTTTCGGTGCGCTGGAGTTCTGTCTCGTCCTCCTCGCCGTGCTTCTTGCCCATGAACGGTATGAATTTGCGCATCTTTCTCTTCCTCGGCCCGGCTTCTGTGCCTACTGATCGGTCGGTAATGCCGTCGTTTGGTGCCTCCGATTGTAGTCGTGCAGAGCCGCTGGAGTTGCTATCAAGGCGGTCTTCTTCCTTTTCGGTCGAGGTTGTCAAGGGCTCAGCGGGCTCGAATGTGCGCGGTGGCATGTTGTTAGGTGGTCCTGCAGGGAATGTGCCGGCCTTCTTAGTGCCACCAAAGTTGTCGGCTTCGAAGTCGACAGGTCGTTGTTGTTCAAGAGGTGAGGAAACAGTGTGCGCCAAAGCACCGCCATCTGCTTCGGGGTCTGTTGCTCGTCGGGGCATGGAGTTGATGCGACCAAAGAAGTTGTAAGTCTTGTTGTCGCCATCCAGCTGATTGTACCAGGCTTGCCTTCGGGCGGCGCGCTTGATGGAGTCTGGGCGATGATGTTAGTTTCCTTTTCTTGAATTACCCCACGGCAAGGGTCTTGCGGAAGCTTCCAATGCATCTGCACATGCGCGATGGCGAAGGCAAAAGGGTTGAACTCACGCATTTCGTCCGTCGGTTCAAAAGGTGGGACGTGAGGTGGGTTGTGTTGAGTCTCGCGGTAAAGTGCCCAGGCACGAATTATGTGGCACGACGGGAGGGTGGTGTTGTTGTTTTGAAAGGTCCAGGTGAGGCGAAAGTTCCTGCTCGCGTCAATAGTGGATGGGCTCGCAGAGACCCTGACACGTAGATTGAGGCGCGGTGAAGGAAATGACGAGTAAAAGAGTGGCGTGAAAGAGAGTGACGAGTGACAGGTTTGTGTTGTGCTTGTGATTGTTCGCGGCACAGCGCCTAGCACAGCGTACCTCCTGTCGACGGTGATCCACGCGAGCGCAGTGTGGGTTAGCGCCGTTTACCTTGTCAAAGGTTAATAAGTTGAAGGCCTGTCCACCTACTGTGGTCTGTCTGCCGGAGATGATTTGATTGAGGCCATGCAAAGGGGCGGTGGGGCCCACTTGAAAGTGGCTATGGCATTTGCGGTTGATGCTGCCATTTGATGGCTCATGGCAATTCAAAATCGGTGGTTCTACATAGCCCACCTACCGCACCCACAAAGTACGAGCTTCTCAGCCACCATATCGTCATCGTGCGTGCGTACTTGCTTGTGGCAAAGCCAAACGCATGAAGAAGTCGATCTTCCAAGTAAAACAAGCCTCTTCGGGAGTCATCTGGTCCCAAAATCCGGTGGCGTAACCTCCAAAACAAGAAAATACATGGATAGCTGCTGTGTGCTGCAGATACCCGCCACCGTTCGAGTTGTGGAGAAAGTCACTAAGATGTGTAGACGTCAGAAAGAAGCGTGCCACGTTCAACTTGGCAATCCAAGGATCGGTCTTGTCAAAGCTTGGGTGTCTTGTGCTTTTCGGATGGGAAGAGATGCGATTTAGAAAATAGGTACGGTGGTATTTCTTGCCGAACATTCGTGTACTGTCAAGATAGCTCGGGAGTTTTGTGTCCGAACGATAGCTCGTGCTTGTTTCTGCGAGTGTGGTGATACCGTGGTGTTTCTGGCTGATTATTCGAGACAGCCTAAGTTTTGATACGAAAGTTAAGATTCATGGCATTTCCAGGCGGCAAGACATGCGGCCACAGCAGCATATGACTTGTCAGAACCACTCTTAGAGACGGTCTAAGTTTACTCAAGTGATCCAACGTTTGTATCTGAGAGCTTGAGGTATCGTTGCGATATGATCCTGCGTGCTGTACAGCTTCGATTTCTCCACTCATGGCTCCCACGAAACATAGCGAACGCGTTCCTCTCCACAGAGTTCACACTCCATCAGACATACTGCCACAACTCCGGATCCAAATTGACAACATCACTCCAATCCGTCCCAACCACATCCTCCAACTCCAATGGCAACGGCAACTCTCCAGCCGATATTCCCAGCCCACCATCGTCCTCACAAAAGTCAAATTCACCACCGGCAAGCCTCTCCCGATCCTTCTTCTCAATCTTCGCTGCCAGCTCGCCTTCAGGTCTCGCTTTCGTCGCCAGAACTGCCGAGTCGTCGGCCAGTCCCGAAAGGCAATAAGAGCACTCCATCTGAAGCACAATCCGATGGTCGCCGTGCACCACCGTCCAGCATGTGCCCACGGCTTCGGCGTGCGAGCACATGACGATGGGTAGGAGTTCGCCGTGGCCGCAGGAACACCATATGATTTCTTGTGTGCACATCTTGCGACGTTCCAAGGGGCGCGAATGGAGTGTGTTGTGTCCAAGTTTTGTTTCGTTTGTTTTCCTGATCAATAATTGAGAGTTGTGACTGCCCGAGGGTTTTCAGGCAATTTTCCAATCGTTCGTCCGGTATCGCGAGAAAAAATGTGCAGAGCCGCACGCCGGTGATGCAAGTGCCTATTTGACTCTTTCATAGCAAACTTGAGGACGGCTAGAGCGCGAGAGAGGCAAGCATCATGACTCTCTCCATCTCCCGAAACGACCGCAAGCACGGCAAACAACATGCGTCCTCGAAACTGACGACACCGATGGGTTTCGCGCATTTAGGGGAGTGCTCGCTGATGGGAATGCGGGTGCCAAAATGAGAGCACCTGGCGTAAAAGATCCAAGAGTAACCACACATGCCTTTTTTTCTTCTTTTCCAGGGTGAGTGGGAGTTGGTGGTTCGCACTTGCCACGGCTGATGCAGACCACTATATCATCAACTTGCATCCTGAGATCTCCGAATGATCTTGGTATTTTCGCAAGTGATGATCGATCGCCCATCTCGCGACATCACAGTGTCACGCAAGCAGAGATGGTCACTGAGCCGCGAGCACCCCTGTTCAATCCGCTCCCACGGTGTATCGGTCGATAACATTAAAGATCTTGAGATTAGACACCGAGCAGTCCTCCCCCGGCGCACGACAACCAAGTTCTTGTTCCAGCTCGCGGCCAGCATTCGGGGAGAAAGTGCGGATCGTGTTTGCAGCGACCTGGCAGGAAGACCTTCCATCTTGGTAGGAGGTGCCGTTCCGCGGTACGTTCTGAGGAACGGGCACGCTTTGGGGAGTGGGCACGTTCTGCGGGTGAACATAGCCATTCATGAAAGCCATTTGGTCGTTCGATGACATGTCGTAGCCGTGCAGAAGAGGGTAGTGTGAAGGTTCGAGGCCGATGGGAGAATACAGAGATTCGGCAGATTGCTCGCGCCCCTGTAGGACGGCGGGACTGGTCATCTGGTTCATGTACTGCGGAGTGGACGCTGCGGAGGTCACTGCGGGAATGGCTTCCTGGTACGCAGTCGTTTGGCGAGGTATTTGAGTCGGAACTTGGAGAGGCGCTGGCTGTAGTTGACGAGAAGGATCCGCCACGGGCGCACACCCATCGCCTGGTCCGCAGGGCTGGCGATAAGCGATCATGGCCTCCAGCATGTCTGCGGCAGCCGACCCTTGCGAGCCGCTGGCGCCATCAATTTCCACCTCAGAAATTCCATAGGCTCTCAGCAAGTCACGCAGGCGTCGGTTTTCCTCAGCGACGCCCTTTGCCGCCGCTTGCAGTTCAGTCGAAGCCGAGACGCCGATTTGCTCGCAATTGCGATATCTCGTCTCGAGTTCCTTCAGGTAGTCCTTTCGCCTGGCGCGCGATCGTCGCTGGTTGTCGCGGATCCGAGCCAGATTCGCCGTTTTCTGCGTGTCGCAATCCTCTTAGCAAAAACGTTGATTTTTCGTGGCAGTGTAACAGAAGCAGCAGCAAGTACGTACCTGCGAGTCTGTCTCCGCGTCTGGTTCCGTCATGATATTGGTGGCCTAACAGCTCTGCTATCAAGAAGGAAAAATAGATGACTATACCCTAAATTTGATGAGCGAAGTGCAAGGTGATCCTGGTGTTAGATCTCGCGACCCATGTTTGGCAAGCGCGATTCACTTAAGATATGAGTTGGAAAAGTACGTGACGCAGGACAAAACATTCGAATCCTCGATGGAAAGGGTGTCAATGCGGTGGCTTAGCTGACTTAGGAAGCTGGGCGAAAATCAGAGTTTGACCGTCGATTCTAGACTGGCGTTTCCTGGTGGTGCACTGGTTCCTTTGCACCGTAGCGCCTCGGCAAAAGGTATCGAAAGCATTCACATGCAGGAGTAAGGTCGATATTTGATAACTCTGCTCGAGTATCTTCAATATTAATGAATATTGTTCGGAGTGTCTAACATCCGTTGATGTTTCTGAGCGATAAGGCTGGGTAAGAAGAGCGTCCTGGCCATGTATTGAGACCACTAAGAAATTCCACGTCGAAAGGGAGGTAAAGTGTCATTGAACTATACATTATTACCGACATAACAGAATCACAAACTCCCTATCCATAGAGAAATTTCTTGCTGACAGATCCCATCTATATGTACCAAATAGCTCACTTGAGATCTAAGGCCGTCAACGATACCATTCCTCCTCATCATAATTCATCACATCTGTGTACGGGTTTGCTCCGTTCATCCAGGTCATGACGGGATACGCGTTCGTACTTGCGATGCTGTTGTTTCTACCAAGATTGGACATGTCGAATGCAGGCTGCATGTTAACCGGCTGCGCCATTGATTGTGTAACGGGTTGCTGTTGTGGTGGTAGCTGCGGTTGTAGTTGCGGATGTAGTTGCTGCTGCGGCTGCTGCGGCTGTTGCGGTACCACCTGTTGAGGCATCTGCTGTGGCGGCATCTGTTGCTGCATTTGTTGATTCAACTGTTGCTGTATGGGGAACGAGGCACTTCCCGCCCCATTTGGGCCACTGAGCCAATTGCTGGAAGGACCGACGGCGTCCAGTGCGTTCCAGTTCCCGAACTCAGTGGCCAGCTGGGCCTGATCTCGGTACGCCCAATCTGATGTGTCGCGCAACAGCTGCTCCACACCTCCGAACATGGCACCGGGGCTGTTCTCAAGATTCCGAGCATGTATGGATCGGTTAGGCGTATGTCCGTTGGGCATACGTTGCGGGGTCAAGTTCGGGTTCACTTGCGGGTACTGTTGCCCACGCATGGGATCGAACTCTGGAGGCGATGCGTGCTGGCTGGCGCTGCTGCTGGGTGGTCGGAGGAACTGCCCGGTGGGTGTTTGTTCGGTAACATAGAAGCCCTCGGGCATTGGTACAGAGGTTGGGACTTGCCAGGCCGGCTGTGCCATGATGGGCGCTGAGACGATGGCTTGCCTCAGAGCCTGGTTTTGTTCGGACGATGGCGACGAAACATCACCTGTGTAAGCACCATACTTTGCTACTGTGCGAGATAGAACTGCTTCCGCCTCTTCAGGCAGATCAATGTTCCATTTGCGTGCGAGCACACTGAGTATGCTGAGTGTGCGTCTCGCGCCAAGCCACCCTTCAGCGATTTCTTCCAGGTGCTTGACACCATGAACGATGTCCCGGCGAGCATTCTTGTTGGGTAGATTCAGCAGGTGAATGGTACACGCAGAATGAGCGATATAAATTGCGATGTTGCAGATCTGTCGCAGACCATGAGATCGCTTGTACAAGCGTAGAAGCTTCGATATCATGGCGGCAGCTTGGGTGCAGAGCTTGCGAGGGCTCACTGTTTGGGGTAGCGGTGAAGTCGCTTGCGTGTATTTTAGGAATGGTCGGAATAGGTGAATGAACAACAGTTGGAAGAACATGCTGGACTGGGTTAGTAATCGCTTCGACAGGAGGTTGGAACTACTTACTGCATCACGAGTACGCTTGACAGACCACCTTCCTTTGGCTCGAGTTCCTTGGGCAAGTCGCGCCGCCAGCTCTCGAGACGGGTGTGTATGTCACTCAGTTTCTTCAGCTCATTCGCTTTGCCCTTTGCTTTGGCAAGATCTGAAGGGTTGTAAAAGTTCTGTAGTAGATCGTTGCTGATCTCGCACAGCTTGGTTATCTGTAACGCAACAGTCCTGGTGCGTGCCGGCTGTGAATTGGCTTGCGTGAACCCAGAGTCTGTGTATGGACACCAGGGTGCCGCATCTTCGTCCGGGAACACTTCTGCTTTGGGCACTGTGATCATCGGCGTAGGAAGTTGCGGCAGACGGCCAAGGTACATCGACCAGCACTTGTCGAAGAGGTAACAGCCCCAGAACGTTACTCGTCTCACGTCCTCTTCCGCATCATCTCCGTTGACGTGCTTATTGAAAGTCATGTTCCCAGAGTCCAGATTGAGGCCCATGTCGCTCGCCATGCGGAATGACATGCCGCTGTATATCCACCCTTTGGCCTCCCGTCCGCAGCCTGCCTCTCGGACAGACATGAGCGCCATCGCCTGTACCGTGGCCATGCGTGGTTTCTCGTGTTCATCGCCTTCCATGATCAGTCGCTTGGCCTCCTTGAAGAAGTGATCGCCGGCTGTGGCTGAATCTTCGGGGTCTTCTCTTGCGCCAGGATTGGATGTGAAATGGCAGCCAAGTGCGAGGATTGCGTTGACCAGTAGTGGAGTGCAGTAGTATGTTTTCCGGACATTGGTTGCAGGAGGCCTGCCGAGAGAGAAATCGCGCCAGAACAGCGTCTTCGACATTGTAGTGAAGAACGT
Source organism: Cladosporium phlei (assembly GCA_003614995.1). NCBI lineage: Eukaryota > Fungi > Ascomycota > Dothideomycetes > Cladosporiales > Cladosporiaceae > Cladosporium > Cladosporium phlei. The sequence continues at coordinate 105,006 of QZFA01000010.1, forward strand.
GTAGTGCCATGTGAAGTACATGTTGACGAGATGGAGGACAAGTTCCGGGTCCTTCGTTACATTTGACCAGGATGTGATCGGATCTTCCTGCTGCTCGAATTCGTCCGGATCAGGTGCAACTTCGCTGCTGTCCAAGTGGATTAATGTCGAAGTACCGCCGATGTATCGCACGGAACCGTCGTCCAGCCTAAGGTCTCCCATCTTCCCGAAGAGATGAGACTCGAAACTCGCTCCATCATTGGTAGAGGCGTCGTCTGTTATCGCAGCATTCTCCTCGTCCTCGTCTACATCTTGACCGTTGTCCTTCGCAGCAATCTTCTCTGCGATATCGTCCAAGCTTTCGCAGGATCTGATGTCGCTCACGAGACCAGGCACATCCTCTTCTGGCCAGTTGAGTATGGCTTGTATGAGTGTCTGCAGTGTACTGTTCTTCGTCTTCAGACCGTCGGCGTCCTGCTTGTACACGCCTTTACGGCGGTGATCCGTCCATGGAGAGTAGATGCATTCGGTGTTGTAGACTTGGGCGCAGGCGGCGCAACTCGGTTGGTTGCCATCGCATTTGCTTTTACGCTTGCTGTATTGGCAGTACGGTCAGTCGCGATAGATAGGCGCATTGAAGAGACGGAGACGTACCGGCATGCCACGCATGCAGTAGAGACACAGCGCCTCTTGGAAGGGTCGTCGTCCTCTTGCAATGCATGCTTTTTCCGGCTACGCTGCTTGGGCTTGGGAGCTTGGATCGCGCCAGACGTCGCTTGGTGGCCGACAGCATCCTGCGCACGCTTTTGCGACATGATCGTACATGTACAGTTACCTAGACTCTCACGGCATGTTCAGCATCTCCTCGGAGACGAGGACTACGCGTGAGGTGCCGCTGACAGATGCAGCGCTGCTATCGAAGGAGCGGGATCGACAATCGGGGCTGGGCGCAGAGTGACAGTGACGCGATGGCGATGCTGTGAAACGGCTCTGATCGACGGCAGCAGTCTCTTGCGACAGGTATAGCTGTCTCACGTGTGCCTCTGGATCATAGGTGGCTGACCACCATCGAGTATACATGGCTCCACATTGGTGGTGGCGGCATGGCATCCCCCAGACCCAGAGTCCCTTAGACCTAGAACCTTCACCAACCCCCCACCTTATCGGAACGGAACTATAAACGAACGTGCCATGGGACACCCTTCCTGAGAGCGACTGTCGACCTTGGACGACGTCTCGCATGCCATCAGAAGACATGCCCATGACCGCTTAGAATCACCAGCAGTGGACAACATGTGTTCCTGTCTGCGGCCTAATCGTTCACACGGAGCGATCAGTCGAGAAATGGCTGGATTCTTGAGCTGCTACACTTACCAGCTACGAGGAACACCATTGGGTGCCAATGGCTTTGGCAAAAGCCATTGAAAAAAATTCAATCTGCTCGGCCTCACACGTTCGACTGGTACGGAGTCCATGGTCAGTCGTTTTGGACATAGCTGCAGAGAAATGGGTAGTATATCTGTTCTCGGTGGCATGATGATGTTGCATGACAGTCTACACCCGCTGACAGCACCATAAATCTACCGCGGTGCCGTAGAGATGCTATGCAACAAACACTGCTCTCAATGGCAAGCCTACATTGATTCATGCTCAGTGCTGATGATAACACCTTAGCATGTCCTTTTCAAATCGGAGAAATCAAGTCCACAACATCATTACAGATCACGTGCAAGTAATGTGCAGCTCACCTACAACTTCATTTCGCTTGCTCTCTCCATCAGATGCAAGCATTGCTGCCAGCATGCTCTCGGAAGCATGTGACTGAGGCAGCACGTCAAGTACTTCAGTTTGTTTTCTTCTCATTACACTCTCTCCAACAACATCTACTTCCACCTCCACTTACCTACCTGATACCTTCACCACTACCACTATCTTCCTCACAACACACTGCTTCACAGCCTGCCCTACGACACACCATGGAGCCCGACGATCCGGGCTCTCCTGGCGCAATGACGTTCAAAACATCTCCCAGCCCAATCCCCATCAAACAAGAACCACAAGATGACGCTGGGCTCTTCAAGAACACCGCCCAAGGAGAGATCATCAGCCTCATCTCGGACGACGAAGACGAAACGCCAACGACCGCGAACGCGCGTCCTCTGGGATCTCCATTTCATTCACCGACGAGCAAGAAGAAGGCCCTGCCGAATCTTGGATCGTCCCTCCTGTCAAAGCCGAAGACAACGCTCCCTGCTCAGGGCGCCTCTGGCGACGCGCACAAGCTGTACCGGGAGAAGCTACTGGGCAAGGCACAGAAAGGAGCCAAGGAAACGGCTCAGCGATTCCGCAACACCTCAAAACAGGTGAAGCGTACACGTACACCAGCTCAGACAGACACCGATGGAATCTTCGTAACGAACAGCCGCCCTGGAACTCCCGATCCCGCCGAGGTCTTCTTAACACTCCAGCGGGACTTCATCAACAAACGTCAGCGTGGGACTCTTACGACGGAAGAGGATATCCACTTCCAGCGAGCCAAAGAATTCGAGACAGCAAGGCTCTCAAAGCAGGACTCGGACCGAGCATACGACATGTCTCATGAGGATGAAGATAAAAATCCAGGTGACATGGAAGAAGATTTTGGCCTTGCCAGGCTGTCGACTCTGAATGATGACCTTTCAGATGACCAGACAGAGCCTAAGAAGCGGGGTGTCAAACGCAAGGCCCTAACGACTTCAAAGCCACCGAAGAAGCGTGGCAAAGCGACAAAGGAACTGACGGCAGAAGAACTCCTCGCTAAAGCCCGTGACAGGGCGGCGGCCAAGAGCAAGACCAAGGGAAAAGGAAAGGCCCCAGCGTCCAAAGCTGCAGGCGGTTCTAAAAGAGGACGAAAGGCCAGACCTGCGGATCCGAACCTGTTGAACATGGCGAGCATGAGGAACAACGACGTCTTTGAAGATGCCGCCCAGAACCAGGACCTCCCAAATCAACCAACCTTTGGACCGACTTTCGAGCCATCCACCAAGAAGGCCAAAGCTCTCAAAGACCTCATCGCCAGCGTGCCTGAGGAGTACCGTCCCATCGCCAAAGCGGACAAGAAGTATCTGGATGACGCCACGAAGGACTTCACTGGTCATGGTGTGGTAAAGCCTGCCCCCGACGGCAACTGGAGCGTCAAGGGCTTGAAAGTGACGCTTAAGCATTATCAAGTCCTTGGAGTCGCATTCATGCGTAAGCGCGAGAACTCGACACGGGAACCCAAAGGAGGACTCCTCGCGGATACCATGGGACTTGGGAAAACGATCATGATGCTGGCCAACATCGTGAACGGCAAATCCCTCCAGAAGACCAACTGCCGCACGACTCTCATCGTTGCCAGCGCTGCTCTCGTATCTCAGTGGCGACGAGAGATTGCTGATAAGGTGTGCACGATTAAAGAGTCAAAACACGGGATAGGTCGAGTCAGAGAGTATCATGCCTCAGCCCAGACCAAGAGCAACGAGGAGTTGGAGGAGTTGCAGGAGTGCGACATCATTCTCACGACCTACACACAAGTCCAAAAGAGCTATCCCAAAGCTGAAGTTCCAGCAGAGTACACAACTTCACAGCAGAAGGAGGCGTGGTGGAGCAAGCACTTCGATGAGAACAAGGGCCCTCTGCACAGAATCAGGTGGCATCGGGTGGTACTGGACGAGTCCCAGGCCATCAAAAACCACCAGAGCCTCACTTCCATGGCCTGTCGCACCCTGGAAGCAAAGCATTATTGGGCCATGTCCGGAACCCCGATCCTCAACAGGGTTGATGAGTTCTACAGCACCTTCAAATTCCTGAGGGAGCCTAACGCGGGTTCACTCAAGCTTTTTCGACAAAACTTCTGCTCCCCCAGTGACCCAAATGGCTTGGAGAAGCTCGATGTTTTCTTGCGAAAATTCATGATTCGGCGCACACATCTGGACACGTTCTTCAATGCTCGACTCATCGACCTACCGACCCCCAAAAAGACAGTCATGTGGCTTGACTTCAACGAGATTGAACGCAACGTGTACGAGATCGTCAAAGCTCGCTTCATATCCCGTATCAACCGCTTCTCGAGGGCCGGCGACCTGGATAGGCAATACGGGTAAGTGTATATGAGCGCAATGATCACGGAGAGACCCTTTACTAACATAATAGTGCCAGTCACATCTACACCATGATCCTCCGCCTCAGACAGCTATGCTCACATGTCCTGATCATCCAGGGCACGATCATGGATCTGCTGGAGCAAGAAGATTTCGAGAGACTGTGCAAGATCTCTTCCGACGACCTTTCAGAGGATTCGAAGGCGCTTCTCGTTCATCTTCGAGAGAGGCTCAAGGAGAACTCCAAAACTCCCGTCGAAAGCATCGATACCAGAGAAGGTGCCACCATTGTCACGGAGACCGAAACGATTCCAAACCACGCGGCCGACTTCGAAGCGGGCGGTCAAGCTGTTGGACAGAGCCATGGTCTGACGTACAACTTCCACCGCTACCTGATCGACCTTCAAAACTCCGAGTCGTGGGACGCTATCGCTTGCCGCACCCTCTGCTGTGGATGCAGACAGCCGCCAGCTGATCCTCATGTGACAAGCTGCTTCCACATCTACTGTCACTCTTGCCGTAAGTCCAATCTCACGTCGCTGATAGAACCCCATTTACTGACCCGAGAACAGTCAACGATCTTCAGGATAGCTTTGCTCGTCGTGGAATGGAACGTCACCGCTGTAACGAGTGCGGTCAGTACTACGCAGAGGCCAAACGCTGCCAGAGCTTGCTTGATCAGTTCGCGCCAGCTTACGACAACATTGTCGGCGACAAAGCGAGCCCGAGCAAGAAGGCCAAGGTCCAGAATTGGGTGCAGATGTACGGCGAAGTCCTGCCTTCTGCGAAGACCGTTGCCGTCAAAGCGCAGGTCCTTGAGTGGATCGAGGAAGACCCAGATGTGAAGATCATCTGCTACTCGCAGTTCATGCCAATGATCAACATTCTCGGCCGCATCTGCCGCACTGAAAAGTGGACGTGTGAGAAGTACACGGGTTCCATGTCTCACGACGCCAGAGACAAGGCGATCGAAAACTTCGGCAACCCTGAGAAGAAAGTCCGCATCCTACTCGCATCTCTGAAGTGCGGTGGTCTGGGCTTGAACCTCACAATGGCCAGCCGCGTCATCACGCTCGACCCCTGGTGGAACCAAGCTGTGGAACAGCAGGCCTTCTGCCGCGTCTTCCGCATCGGCCAAACCAAAGAGACGTCCATGACTCACTTGTGCGTGAAGAACACCATTGACGCTGCTATCTACGCCCTCCAGAGCAGCAAACAAGAAAACATCGACGCCGCCCTGGACGATTCGAAGCGCAGTGAGAAGATCACCGTCGGCGAGCTCATGGGTCTTTTCGGTCGCGTTGGAAGAGATGAGGACAACATACCTTTCATCTTCGCTCACGACGACAACGATGACGATGAAGGTGGGCACGATGATGACGGTCTGCGCTTCTCGCCGCCGCCGCACCCTGCTGGGCGTGAGAGCGAGGACGAGGGAGGTGGTATTGTGGACGATGTGTGAGGAATATGGGATCGAAGGGCATCTCAGCGGGTGAGGGTGATTTCTTTTGGTTCAAGTGGGAAGAGCGACTACCATTGATCCCCAGGGATGCAGGAGTCACAACAAAACGGCCGAGTGTATCATTATGGGACAACGGTACCTGGGATGGGCCCAAAAGGAGAGCTATCAAGAGATAGCCTGCGACACAGGCAAACATCATGTATTTATATAGTAACGGCCGAATAACAAACCCATCACTGAAACCTCTTCCGTCTTCTCTCACTTCACAGACATCCTCGTGACCGTCACGCGACTCTCGGTGGCAGCTCTCTCAATGGCACCCACGTCAAGCTGAGCCACCAGAGTATCTGATACGAGCTTGCATGTGAGCAGAGACACGGCCAACGCGCTGCGATGTTACAAGGTCTACACTAATGGAGTCACAATGTACACGCTGGAATGGGTTCAGTGGGAGCACCATCGACATTGGCCTCGATGTGTCCGTGTTGTCTCGCCACATGGACTTCCTCACGACCACCATGCGCGTCTCAGAAACAGCTCTCTCAGTGGCACATACATCAACTTGAGCCGCGAGAGTGTACGGTACCAGCTTGCGCGCAAACGGAGATGCAGTCGGTACGCTTTGGTGTTGCGAGGCTCGCACCGACAGATTCCAGTACGCGATGAGAGGAAGAGAATGCATGTGTGTAAGAGTGATCTCAGTGGCGCCTACATCGACTTGAGCCGCCAGAGTATTCGGTACCAGCTTTCGCGCAGATGGAGATGCAATCGATGCATTTTGACGGCACGAGGCTCGTGCCGAGAAACCACACGGTGTTCGTCCTCCGTACATGCCAAAGTCTGTCGATTGAGCCAGTCTCTCACCGGCACTAGTATGTATATGGTGCGCTAAAGCTGATGATACTACTGTTTATGACAGCCTATCCCAGTGATGTGCTCGAAGTAATTTCTCTAGATCTTATTAGTATCTCATTGGCACAAGAACGATTTCGAGATAAGGAAGTCGCCGGTACTACCATGTGTTGACAGACTTTGGCATGTATTGAGGGTTGAAAATGAAAAGAATGCACGTGTTGTGAGTGACCTCAACGAGTCTTGATTTATTCCTTGCCACCAAGGTATCTGTAGACAACCGAGAAGTCCTTTCCCTTGCACTTGGCGTCCGCATCGACGGCGGTGTAGAGCTCACGCGCTTTCTCACCGAGGAAAGGTGAGACGTCAGCTTCTTCAGCCGCCTTGAGAGCAAGCTTGAGATCCTTAAGCATGAGGGCCGTCCCAAAGCCTCCCTCGTAACCTCTCCCAGCCGGAGCACCCTCGATCACGCCTGGCGCGGGGTTGTTGACTTCAGAGGGCCAGCACTTGCCAGTTGCAGTGTTTATCATGTCGGCGAGCTTGGCGGGATCGAGGCCCCATTTGATGCCCATGTTCATTGCCTCGCAAGTGGCGATGTTGTTCAGGGCGAGCAGATAGTTGTTGGCCAGTTTGCCTTTCAGCCCGCTGGTTGGGGGACCCAAGTGTGCAACACGCTTGCCCATCAGCATGAGGATCTCGCTCACGCGAGGGACGATGTCTTCTTCGGCACCAATCATGAATGTGAGCTTGCCGGCGGCGGCGCCTACGACACCTCCTGACATGGGAGCGTCGACGAAGCGGCCCTGGCCGCTGCTGTGCGCTTGGTCGGCCACTTCTGCGGACGTCATGGGGTCGATAGTGCTGCAGTCGATGAAGAGGCGTTCCTTTTTGATGGGTGTCGCTGTGAGGAGATCGTTGCGCTCCAGGATTTGCTTGTACACGGCCCTCACATGTTGGGGTTCAGGCAAGACGGTGATGATGTTTTCCTGGAATCGTGCAGCGTTAGCATGTTGATACTTGGAGTCGTGTGCTTGCATGCAAAGTAGGATTCTCTGAGTTCTTCAGATTTTGTGGATGGTTAAAAAGTAATCACGGACAGCATTGCGCTGAGGATCATTTATATAGTTAAGTTTCTTCCTAAGAGAGGAGGTGGAAAAGAAGGAGAGTCGCGACGTACCGTTTGCTCTGCAACCTCTCGAACATTCTTTGCGATCGTGACATTGCCGACCTCTTCCACAAATTTCTGAGTGGCAGCGTCGTTCACGTCGTTGATGACCATGGTGTCTGACTTCTGGATCTTCTGGCGGAGATTCACGGCCATTGGGTAGCCTGGTGTTGTTGTCAGCAAATGGTATCATGACAAGGCCACTCGGTATATCGAGGGTCACTCACCCATCCTGCCCAATCCAATGAAGCCATAGCTAGCCTGCAACCTGTTACCGGTTGCGAAGCATCGCCGCCCAGTCTGCATGCCCATCGACCGTACACATTGCCTCCAGGGCGCGATTGTTCTTGTCGTTGCGCTCATGTTTTGGCTTCCTCTTGTGTGCACTGTGCTAGGCGCGCCAGCTCAGACGTCGGTTGGTGTAGCAGGTCGATCCTCGTGGTCCACTGCACCGAGGTGGCCCAGCAGCGGCATTGGAGCTGGGAGCCGTCGGTTACCGAGAGGGGCTTTCAACCCCTCGGCTTTGAGTCGAAGTTCCTGCATCAGTCAAGACGGCCTGCGTCTGACCGAGCGGTGGGTATCCATTCACTTGAATGGCAGCATTGGTGTTAAACACTGTAAAGGCAACACCCAGAAGCGATGTTTGCTCTGAAGTGTGGAAGCTTCAGGCAAAAAGAAGCCCACACGCCGCAAAAGAAATACGCCAAGCGCCCGGAAAGGACCCACTTTGAACACACGTGACCTTCTCCTGACGGTCTTTGGAATACAGTACCTGTCTTGGAGCCGCAAATACGTCGTGAAGGACACGAGAACATGTAGCCCGAGATTGTCGACACGGCGTGAGGCGGAAAACTAAGTATAGTCTACTTTATACGAAGGATTCACTGAGCATATAGCAGCAACAGATTCAAAATCACTTTCCATTTTACTATAGTCGCAACACTAGACACACATTTCTCGTCCCAATCGCGTTAAAGACACGGCAGAAGAAGAATAAGAAGGAAAACAATAACAACGCGCTCTCCATGGCATATGCACATCCACAAAGTGCCCGTCCCACATCTCCAAGCGCCTGTAACTCACGCCGGTACTCCCCATGAGCAAAAGATCCAGTAATGCGCTGTAGCACCGAACCCTGGGAAGGATCCGGAGATGCAACAATAAGAATGGTATTTCCGAACAAAAAAAAGAAAATCAGATAGAGGGGTTTCTCTTCGGGAATTTGTAGTACACAACGCTGCGGATAATAAAACAAGAAGGGCCTACGCCCAGGGGAAAGCGGCAATGATGGTCGGTAAGAGCGCACTGGATATCAAAGTTAGTAAAGTTCGTCAAGTCAAGATAATGGATCGTGCGAGCTTACCCAAGGGCCAGTCCAGCGGCAATACCAGTCACGGCTCTCCTCTTGATCTTCTCCTTGTGAAGCTCCGTCTGCACTGCCTTGACCCTCTTGGGACGTAGCGCCAGAGCCTCTCCTTCTTCCTCAATCTCCTCTGCCTTTCTCTTGCCAACTGCCTTGCTGGAGCCGGTGCCGTTGATCTTCTCGGCCTCGTGCACCATTGCGCGGGCTTGGGCGAGCATTGCTTGTGCGTCGGTGGGAAGCTCAAGCTCGGGAAGACCTGCGGGCATTTCGATCTTGACCTTGGTCCTCTCGATCTCTTCGTCGCCCTCGGGCGAAGGCTGCATGACATTCTCAACTTCGACTCTCACGTTCTCGGTTGAGTGACGTTCGGTAGCGGTGGCAAGCTCGCCGTTGATCGACTCGGCGGCCTCCTCTGCGATTGCGGCGGCTTCTTCCTCGAGCTTCAGAGTAGCGCGACTCTTACGCCCCTTGCGAGGTGTGGCGAACTTGCGCGAGGGTGTTTGGATCTCCTTCTTCATTGGGGAGGCGGAGCGCAGGCTGCGAGTGCCGCGAGTGGAGCGACGACCGTCGGGCTTCTCCGGCGACCTTCCAAGACCGTTGACTGGATCCTTCATGCTGAATGTCGGTGGCGACTGAATGCTCTTCTTGGGGTCGCTGGTGCCGTGGGTGATAGGCTCTGGGTCGAGAAGCGCTGCGATCCAGAGCTTGATGCCGTACTCGTCCGCCAAGCTAAGTGCTGTGGAGAAAGTCATGTGAGCGCTGTACAAACAGCATGTGAAAGTTGAGCGAAAATCTTACCTTGGTCCGGGTTGATCCAAACGTTGCCTGCAACCTCTTCGCTCGACGCCTCAGGGAGCGACTTGATGTATTCCTTCTCGCTGGACTCTTCTTCGACCGATGCGTACGGAAAAGCGGCTTTGAACATGCCTGTGGCGCTGATGTATCCGTCGCTGGATCGTCTCTGTTGCAATTCTCCAATCAGCCTTCATTCCTTCCGTCTCGTCCAATCCTCTGGATCTTACCATCAAGAAGTACGCCTCTGGGTATTTCCTGTTCGGTCCCTTGATGAAGATCCCGCTCGCGCTCAAATCGCTAGGGAGCGGCACGCGCAAGTGCGCGTAATCGAGGACACCAAGGTTGTCCGGCTTGGTCGCGTTCGAGGTGCCAACCTGGCCTGGCTTGACTTTCAATTCGGTCTGTCCGAGGCAGCGGCGCTCGACAAGGATCTCATCTACAAAGCGCGGATGGTTAGCTTAAGAGGGCCTGCGACAAAAGACGAGCATGTTGAAAAATCGACGTACGGCTGGGCGCGCGTTCTTCGGCCAGCATAGGGTTCCTGTGCTCGGGGAGAATGCGCTCGACGGCCATTGTGATTGATTTGTCTCGCGATTGCACTGGGCTCGATTGCGCGGATGTAGGTATTGTTTGCGATGGACCGCGACGCGACACTAGGTCTGTATGTTTCGGAGCTGTCGTCTGGCCGAGGATTGCGGGCGCGTTGGCAAGAAGCGCGTTGTAATAGTACGTATAGTCGAAAGGCCGATGGTGTAGTGATTCGGTCCCGCGTGCGAGGGCTCTTAAGCGTTGCTGAGTGTGAATGTAGTGTGTTGCGACAGGCGGGATGCAGCAGCAATGATGAATTGGAGGATTGGTCGCGCGAAAAGCGTCCCGCATCGGGGGACAGGGGCCCGCTACCGACGCTTCAAAGAGCACACAAAGCAGGTGGCTGGAGCAGAGTTCATCTCACATGACGAGCATGCTGATCGAGGAGTCGATGTAAAGAAACTGCCCTAAATAAATCAGTATTTACATTTGAAATCCTCAACCATACCTGTGATGCCTCTGAAAATTACCTCAAGTCCAAGAAATCACATGTAATGCAATGTCGTTGACTGTTCCCATCACAAAGTCGTGCTATTTCTTTCACACTACACTACTATACAACATGCTCTAAGCTGTGCTACCCGTGCTGTCACGTGTGTCAAAAACGCCATGCGCCTACGCTAAATGCCGATCTGGCTTTCCCAAGAACCGTTCCATCATTCAAACCCGTCGTCTCTCGTTTGCCTGTGCTCTGACCCAAGGCTTGGGATGCCTGCACTCGCACCCTCCGCTTGCAGTCCTTCTGCTGATCCTCCTTCGTATGCGGCTGGAATCGCACCTAGAGGGTCGAATGAAGGGTTGGCTGTCGGCAAGTGCGCTGTATGGGTGCTAACGCTCTTGCGGTGTCCCATCGGCGAGTGCAGGACGGTCTGCTGCATGGGCTCGATCAACGTGTTCGGGTCGTCTGTAAGATCGAGGTGCTGAGGTCCTGCCCGGTTTGCCTTTACAGTCGTCTGCAGCGAAGCGAGGAAATTATGCATGCTGCCAAACTCGACGTTGGCTCCACCCGCTGTGTACAAGCGTGTGGCTTCCTCAAGGCAGCTCTCCGCTTGGCTGTTCTTATCTTGTTTCGACCAGGCGTCTGCAGCCAACGTATGCCAAAAGGCAGCCTTGCGCTTCCTCTCCCCGGTACCGAGACCGGGAACAGCTTGTCGCTCGCTATAGCAGAGAGCAGATCGCTCCAATACCATTGCGTAGCCTGTTGGGCCGACCAAGTGATCGTCCATGATCTTACCCAGCCAGCGAGCAGAATCATCCAGTGCACCGCCGCCTCGAAGTTTCAACAGCTCAGTGCCAAGGATCAAGGTTCGGAGTGCGTTGTAAGGCGCGTTCACGCGGGTGATATATGAGTAATACGCTGTCTCCAGGTATTGGTCGACAGTCTCGGTCCGCGTTTTCGTACTGAGGCCGCCAGCGGCCAAAAGTGTGCTGACCGCCGCCATCTCGTTCGCGCCTGCGTAGTACCTCCAGGCTTTGTCGTTCTTGAAGTCCTGGCAGAGTATCTCGTATGTGCCTTGCGCGAGCTTGAAGTCCCGCAGCATCATAGAATAGTCGGCAAGTCTTCGCATGACTGCTTCAGGGGCGTCGGGCTTGTAGTGCCCTTGTACACTGTCGTAGTTGCTTCCAACAGCACCGAGCGATGGCCCAGAAGATGAACGTCCACCAAAGGTGGTAAACCGTTTGGACAACGACATGAAACGACCACTGATGCCACGTCTCCTAGATGCGACCTGATCGTTCCACTGTGCTGATGCCCGTTCCATGCTGGGTATCAGCGATTGCGTGACCATTTCTCGTACAAAAGATCGAAGGGCATTCGCGTCAGACTCGAAGATGCAAGGCGTTGGATCTTCCTCATCGTCACTCGTTTCCCTTCGAATGATTTCTGCCAGCTCCTCAGCGGCAGACATCCACTCGGGTTGTGGGAGTTTGATAACGTCGTCATCGGACGGCACGCACTGCGAGCTCCGTAGTCGTAGAAGATGGCAGTGAAGGCCAAAGTGTCGCTTCATTTGATCGTAAAGGGCCATAGATTTCGAGATGTCGTCGTAATCTTCGTCATGAATGAGAATGTAGTATCGTAAGAATTCGTTCAGAACCCATGGTGGAAGCCTGTGCTCCCCGGTATTTGATGAAGCGTAGAGAGTCCGCAACTCCTCAATCGGATTTGGCGAGCGTGAAGAGATGGCTATCACAGTGGCGACAGGATGGCTCATCGTCTCTGATGGGACCATCGGCATTCCAGAGAGGAGTCGTCGCAGATAAAGCATGTAGAACGGAGAGTCAGACTGCGGATCGCCTCCCATTGTGTCCTGCTTGTGGGTAAGATAATCCGCTTCGACCGGTCCAGACTGCTCTTCGGCAAATGTGAGGTGTCGCTCGACCAATTCCTCAATTTGAGCCACATCGCCACCTGAGCGCAGCCTCGCGGGCTTGAATTCCAAAGATGATAGTCGCCTGGTTCCATTTTGTGTCTGTTCACCAGCGGACTCCATGCTCCTTCTATCCATCATGCGCGGGCTCTCCAATCCGTCTTTGACACCCGTGAATCGCACCGCATAGTCGTCCCAAGACCGACTTGCACCGCTGCTATCCCTGATTGTGACCTTGCCTTGCACATGTTCGCCAAACGGCCTGAGAAGTTCTAGCAGACCTCCATGTATGCCCTTGTGTCTTATAAGTTCCTCTGTATCCCGCGAAGCGAGCACAGACACATGCGGCGCAAACGCTCGCAGTATCAAGTCCTTGGTCTCTCCGCTGATATTCCCTCCTGGTAAAGCTGGCGATGCCGGCCGCGCAGGACCTGTGCCACCTGGAGAGAATGGTCGACCATGTTGCGGTGCGGCGGTCGGAGTCACTGTGCCAGATCCTCCAGACGAGCCGTGTGCGGTAGGAAGCGAGGTGGTCGACTGGAAGAGCGTGGAGAGAGATGCATTTGATCGACGGTATGGGAGACCAGCTATGGATGAGAGCGACGACTTGACAAGCCTCGACGGGTGACCCTTAGCAACATCGAGGTTCGTCTCCGTGTCCGAGTCCTGCGGTGATTGCAGCGGATCATCTGGCGTCGGTGTCATCAGAAGGGTGTCGCTGCTGTCCGGCAAGGCAATCGGCTAGGGTATATGACTGCTCTGGGCATTTGTATGCGCGAGCGAAGCTGGCGATCCTGCGTTGGTCTTGAGTCGGAAATCGTAGGTAGGTAGCCTTTGGATCGTTTGTCCGCCGTTTGTAGTTCGCGGTCCCTGCCCAATAGATTGGGGGGAGATTAAGGTACGGGATGGTTGGGCAGCCTGAGGTTGCTTCCACCGGGCTTCCCCCGGCAGGTGCCGAGAGGTTTCGCGATTCACTCTTTGAAGGAGAGAAGGGAATGATGAGGCGAGACAGTACAATCACATGCCTTGCAGGAGAAACAAGCTGATTCTACCATCACTTGACGATTACATGCCAATTCTCGCGTCTGAGTGAATGCCGGCCCGTCACGTCGCCTTGAGTCACCGGCTTGCACAACTTTCTTTGTCGTGCAAACAGCCAACACTTCGCAAACACTCGCTTGCCTTTCAATGCGCAGCCCGTCTTTACATGTCTCCTAGCCGTGTCGCCACATCACCCGAAGGACACAAACGCAGAAAGCTCGGCTCAAGCCCGCCGGCGAGACTGATCTCAAAACACCAAAAAATGAGTCCCGTCATGATCCAAGAGGTTGAGGACGATGTTGGTCGTCCAAAAACACTTGAACTCAACGAGATCGAGACCACTCTTCGCAGACTCCTGCTCGATGTCGCTAGCTACGTCGATCAGCTACCACCTCAGGAGGGCGAAGACCACATTCCCCTCCCAGCAGAGCTTGCCAATGAGCCGATCATTCTACGCGTGACTGGCGGATGGGTTCGCGACAAACTCCTTGGCGTTCCCAGTCATGACATCGATATCGCGATCAACAAAATGACCGGGCTACAGTTCGGCATGAAGTTGAAGGAGTATCTTGAGATTCCTGGCAACCCTGAAAAGTACGGGCTCGAGGGCGTTGCCACAACAGAGAAGCAGAGCGCCAAAGCTGGAACGACCGACAAGTCGAAAACCGTTGGAGGCCTTCACAAGATCGAGGCCAACCCCGAAAAGTCGAAACATCTGGAGACTGTGACCACGAGGATCTTCGGGCTTGACATTGATCTTGTCAACTTGCGAAAGGAGACCTACACAGACGATAGTAGGAACCCTCAGATGGAGTTCGGCACCCCCGAAGACGATGCTTTGAGGCGCGATGCCACCGTCAACGCCATGTTCTATAACCTCAACACAGAGCAAATCGAAGACTTCACCAACCAAGGTTTCGATGACATGGCAAAGCGCATCATCAGGACACCGCTCGATCCCTATCAAACATTCAAGGACGACCCTCTCCGTGTGCTCAGACTCATCCGCTTCGCCAGTCGATTGGACTACACCATCGATTCGGAAGCGCTAGAAGCTATGAGAAACCCGGACATCAAAGATGCTCTCAGGAAGAAGATCAGTCGCGAACGTGTGGGCGTCGAACTGGAGAAGGCACTTCGCGGCCCAGACCCTCACGAAGCAATGCGTCTAGTCTACGACTTGGGACTCTACTTCACCATCTTCTCTGACCCTTCCATGGACGACGCAAAGCACTACAACCCGGACACAGAAGGCACCAGCTCGCTGATCGACGAGCTCGAAGAACTCCTTGCTAGTGGCAGCGACTTGCCGGAGCTTCTCGTCAGAGACGCTGACGAGCGCTACATTGCGTGGATCTTGACCGCAATCGTTCCCTATCGTGATGCTCCCCAGCCCGAGTCCCAAGAGCTGAACAAAAAGGCACCCCCACCTGTTCCCACGGGAGTCGCTAGGGAAGGGATCAAAGCCACGAACAAGATCTGCGACGTGATCACATCGTCCGTCCGCAACCTGAACGAGATCACAAAGTTCGTTGACGGCGTTGACGTGCAGAAGCGACGTGCGCAGAAAGTACCCGGACAGGAGGACCTCACAGCTCGCGACACGCTTGGTATGGCTGTCCGTCGCTGGGGACCGACGTGGAGAAGTCAAGTGATGTATGCGTTGCAAGTCGAGTTGGTTGAACAACCTGACAACACCGATGGTAAGTCGCTCAATAGAAATTGATGGCCTTTGAGTACGCTAACCATCCCTCAGCCATCGAACGTAAATTCACCACCTTCGCTACCCACCTCCGCGACCTTGACATCCTCGACACCTACACACTCAAGCCGCTACTAGACGGCAAAACGCTAGCCAAAGCTCTCTCGACTCCCCCCGGCCCATGGATGAAAGATGCACTCGACGTGGTCATGGCCTGGCAGCTACGCAACCCAGACGTCAAAGACCCCGCCGAGGCCATCGAAGAGGTGAAGAAGCATGGTGAGCTCACCTCCGCCCTCGCAAGCCACTTCCTCAAGCTTACCATCCGTCCGTTGTTCGCGAAGGCCAAACCGGATAACGTGACCGAGCAGGGACGTAAGAAGACGACCGATGGCCTGCCCGCGAAGTTGACTTCGGAGAACTCGGACGAGCGTACCATGAAGCCGTGGAAGAGCGACAAGGACGCCTATGCCCTTGCATTGCTCAAGTGGGTCGTGGATAGTAGCCTTGATGAAAATTCCACCGAGCGTCTCTGGCCTCTCCTCGTCCCACCCGTCCTCACTCTCATCGACGACTGGGAAACAAAATACAAGCGTCTTGGTGCAGACCTCCTGCACTCACTCCTGCGGGCCACCTCACCCTCCCTCCTCTCCCGCACCGGTCTCGGCTCAGTCTTTGAAGACGCCCTTATGCCCTGCCTCACTTACCTCCCCTCGCTCACACCAGAGCCAGACTCCGTCGCGATCCTCTCCACAGCATACCCAGCCCTCTTCACACTGACCAGAACCCGTTTCCCTGCCCCAACACCTCCAACACACACATCAACATCATCGTCTCCCTCCCCTCCCACTCCAACCGCCGACCCCAACCGCCCCGCCCGCGTCAAAGCCCTCGACACGATCCTTCGCAAGGGCATCTTACACGCCTACGCCCACGGCAACAACCAATACCCTTCCATCACCAACGTCCTCTTCCTCAACCTCGCCTCCCTCCTCAACGAGCTAGGGATAGACTCGGTCAAACACCTGCAACACCTCCTGCCGATTCTGAGCGAGTCTCTGATCCAAGCCGCCAAAACCAAACAGCGTGACCTCCTAGTTTCTACTCTGCGGGCTCTGCAGGCTGTTATTTTCAATGCGTGGCCGCGGATGCTGGAGCATAGGGTCGAGGTTATGAAGGGTTTGACGGTTTCGTGGTTGGTTTTGGAGGAGGGTGGTGCGGGTGCTGGTTTGGCTGATGATGGGGTTGTGAAGGAGCTTATGGTGGAGACTGTGCGAGTTTTGCATGCTGCTATGGGGGAGAAGGAGGTGTTTGTGGATGAGTGCAAGGCTTTGATTGAGGCTGATGGACGTTTGGCGGGATTGCTGACAGGCGTGATGGAGAGCGGATCATGATGCCTGTGAGTGAGGGCAGTGTGAGGTCCTTTTGGTTGGAGCTTACTTATAGGTACGGCACGAGTGCGTTGTAGAGCAGAGTATGGCATGCTATAAAGTGTAAAGCAACGATGTTTTAGTCCCAATCACAAGTTCAGTTGGAAAGTGAACTCATCGCGCACAAGTATCTGTAAATCTTCACTACCAATTTCGTAGTGCTTTTAGCATATGAGTTGCCGTACCGCATGCAGTCCTAGATGAGAGCCGAGACACAGTCCCGCCATGGCACGCCACACATGGAACGAAGTCATTTCAAAGTCGTAACACAGCACTGACAGACCTTTCTTCGGCAATCAGTCTTGCGCTATTAACACAGGACGCAGTTGTCGGATGCGAAGAGTGTCGAGAGCTGGGATGACATGTAATGTGGCTATCCCCAGTCAGTCCTGTCTCATCCTGAGACAATTATGCCTTGCTCATTTGCTCGAGGATACTTCGTTATTGTTGTAGCAAATGCGCTCGTCACCTTGAAACCTGGTTCATTAACAATGCCATTCCGATCGACGAGAGTCAGATGACTGCGCACACTGCTAAGTTAACAAAACAAACAAACCCACGGAATAGACGCAAATCCAACTCCCCACAGCGGACTGGAAACGAGTCTCGTTAAGAAAGCGAGAGTTTTCCGCAGCCCAAGACAGTTCAAGGGTCGCTGGAGCACCTGATTCATCACATCCATCTTAGATCCCAGGGATCCCCGCGACAAGAGGGCAAAAAAGGCTACTGTACCGGCTTGCAATGTGCCGGTGAGACTGTGGCACTGTGGACTGTGAAGGCGCTGTCCCATGGTTCGATCGATGGCACTGGTTACTCGATGGACCGGATCTTTCTTCCCAAGAGACAGATGTGAGAGGCGATGGTGGATGTGTGATGATGGAAAGCTACCAACCCGGCAAGCGGCACCCTTTCCAATTCCAGACATTGCGCTTTTCTGCTCGCGCGCTTGCTCGCCGGGATCGACGTCGGTCGGAGGCTCTCCGTCATCGTTGGTTGGTCGTTCTGAGAGCCAACAAATTTTGGGGGGGCTTGCCGATGCAGAGAAACGGCTTTTGTGATTGGCAGAGCAGGGGAATTGGAGAAGATTGCACATATGAAAATCCAGGCAGGCCACGAGGACGAGCGGTTCGGCAAACCGTTTGCCCGAACCGAAAATCTGATCGGCAACTATGCGCAAGCAAGCCACACAGCGGTTTTTCTTGCGTTGTGGACTGGTGGGTGTGCAACTGCAGGCGAAATCCTTTTCCCGTTGCATCCTGGCATGGCAAGCAACGCGTCCAGCGGTCCAGCTGACGGATTTGCAGCATGCTTGCTGCTGCAGCGAAATATTGCATACATGTATAATAATGATGCTAGCTTGTGCAGCAATGCTGGCACAAAGCGGACCTGTGTGTTTTTCTTTTGCAGATGTATCATATATGAAGTAGCACAGCAAAGCAAAGCAGCATGCGAGCATGTCACGTCGCTTCCATGCGAGCGGAGAATATTCCCAAAGTCGACAGGTGCTTTCGCTTGTTCAAGCACTTGGCGATGCACGATGAGTTTGAGTTCAATGAGTTCTAGACCTCGGTCTGAGGCCCGCAAAAAGGCAAAAAGGGCTCCATAGAATCGTACAGTAGGGTCTCGGGAGCCCACCTCACTATTGCTTTTGCCCTCGTCACGCTTCGGGCTGCCACGGCAGAGGCGTGAGGCCGAATGCAAGTTCTCACGGGAGAGGCGCCGCCACATTACGAGCTCGTCGAGGCCGTTATTTGTGCTGGCGTGCGTGCGTGACTTGGGAGACCTGGACTTGGACTTGGAAGTGGTGGGAGGCGAGGAGTCATGGCAGAAGCTTGAGAAGTCAGATATACGCAGCGTTGCTGTTGCTGACTTGGCTGAAACACGCAGCACGAGATTCGGCAGGCCGGCTTGGGCAGGGACATGGCATGGCTGCAATGATTGTCACAATGAGAGAGAGCACCGCTTGATAGCTGTCATTTTGGATGGATGTGGGAAAAAGCCTCCTTGCGCCTGGGGTGCATATAGCTGCATGTTGTAGGGTGTGCGCCACGCCGTGTATGCTTTCCTCTGCCCTGTCCCTGTCCTGTCGCTGTCGCTGCTCGCTGCCGTGTCCTCGTTGTCATCACTTCGTCAAGTCGGTCTGGTAGAGCTCGTGTGAAAACAACAACAACAGCGACGC
Source organism: Cladosporium phlei (assembly GCA_003614995.1). NCBI lineage: Eukaryota > Fungi > Ascomycota > Dothideomycetes > Cladosporiales > Cladosporiaceae > Cladosporium > Cladosporium phlei. Next base: position 124,055 of record QZFA01000010.1, read on the forward strand.
CTGTCAATAACAACATCGCCACCAACACGTGCCAATAATAAATAATCGTACATCCTCAGGCTGCAACAAACAACCACAAGCCAACAAGCAACAACTCTCCTCCAACGGCCGGAAACTAACTCACACTCACATCCACCAAGGCACCGTGCCGGCTAGCGCATCCGCACCTAATCACGAAGGCGCACGGCCTCGACAGACAGACCAGACCAGAGCATAGCATCACTACCCTCCGATCCTCCGACTTCTCCAATTTCACGACTTAGCATCGCTGCATGCCCATGCCCGCCAGATTCCACTATTGCATCCCAGCGGCATTGTTGCATGTTCGCCGTTGCGCCACCATCACACCGCGCCCTGCTACTCCGCGCTCACAGTGCGACGCAGACAACAGTAGCCTGCTCGTCCTCCTCCTCGCTCGCAGTCACATCACCTGCCCAGCCCGTCGTCACTCCGCTCCGGGTATGCCTCGCTGAGTCGCGCCAATCTCCCGCCTCAAGCAATGCCCTTGTGGCCCTTTAGAAAGCGGCGGAGTGCTACCACTATACGCAATAACACCACCACCGAGGATACGCCTGCACCACACCCTGCTGACCACCCCAACATCGACACCAACGAGCCCGCCATCCCGGTGCGCCGTCCGAGCAACCGATTTTCGCAGCGCTTAGCACGCCGCGCATCGCAACAGACCGAAAAGCCCATCGACCCGGACTCCCAGGATCCCCAGCACTCGAATATCCATAACCACGCGACACCTACGTCAATCGAAGAAAAGGACGTTGCCCAATCTACCGCCCCGGCCCGAGGAAGCGTAGAAGATATTACTGCGCTTCCAGTGAGCTACACTCTGGACCGATCACCTCATCTTCGACCTGTAGATACAGAACGCCCGCACATTCCTTACAACTTCAGAGACCATTCGACATCACAGACTAGCGTCCAACGACCAGGTACTCGGCCTCAATCCCGACCCGGCACAGTGACATCCAAGCAGAGTGCATACGACACATTCCCAGTGCGACGCCGCTCCAGCAAGAAGCGAAAAGACGACGACCGCATCCGTGAAGAGGAAATCCGCGGCATGAGTGCACCAATTGCCGTGCCCAAGAGGCAGGGCGACGGCATCTTCAGGCGTGACAGCAAGAAGCGACGCAACTTCAGCCACAACAAAGACTCGACCGTCTCCCTGCCGTATGGAGAGTCGATCCACTCAATGTCAACAGTCCCCGAACAACGAGGTTGGGAACTCGGACATTTCGACATGTTCAGCCCCAGGCCTGCCATTCGGTTGTCTGGCACACCCCAATATCCCCCGCCTAGCCCGTTTGCACAGCCACCCATTTCACGAGATGGCCTTCATACATTGAGAGAAAGGGAGCCGGTCGAGGGGTTCAACAAGACGAAAAACCAGAGGATCGGAGTCACTGCAGATGACATGGATGCAAGCGACCTCAGGCTGCTGATGGAGCGAGATGCCAAGCGCAAAGAACGACGCAGACGGGAGCAGCAGGAGAAGCTTGATCGCAAGCTGAAAGCAAGAGCCGGTAGAGACAGGGCTGACAGCAGCAAGAGACGTCAAGAGGCTGAAGAGGCTAGAAGAGAGCAGGAATTGAGGGCAAGGGTGGAGGAAGAGAGGCAAGCAAGACAGATGTCCCCACCTACAGCTGTGCATCCGGCTCTTCGAGACGAACCTCACCTCGACTCCGAGGAAGTGGTTGGACTCGGCATTGGTGCGGATCAACAGTCAGATGTGCATATGAAGGGAGTCGAAGATCCGTTCAGAGATCCTCTACCCTCACCAGCACCCGAAACCGATCCTTACTCCGAGATGCGACAACATGGCCAGACAGGCGCATTTACACCGATGGAGACGCCTATGGAAGATCCCATTGTGGAGACTGCGCATGCCGTACGCTACTCGCAGCACACGCCACAGATGGCTACACCGCCGATGTCACCAGTCAACAACAGGGCACCTGCACCCGCGCCACTTCTGATTACTGAGCGACAAGAGAGAACTGCATCGTTGCCAGAGGCTCCCCCAGGTATGACCTCTCTTCTGGAAGAGCGCAGGACCTCCGAGCCACGATCGATCGATTCAAGGCGTGCTGGAGGTTGGGCCACGCTTTTCCGCCGTGGTGGTACCAAGAAGGAGACCGGTCCCAAGTCGCCCGCCTCGGAAACGTCTTTCACAAACACTTCGCGAGAATCGATGTCTCGCGGTCCCATACCGGCACATCTTCTTGGAAATGAACGCTCGCCATTCCAACGCAACAAATCTGGCGCCCCGACGCGGACTCAGAGCAAATTTAGGGAAGACTTGCCTGAGATGCCCATGTCGCCCCCAGAGTCGCGAGTTCAGTCTCCGGATGTGCCAGATCTTCCTGTGGGCGCTGCAGCCATTGCAGCAAGCCACAGAGGCAGAGCTTCGCCCAGGCCCATTGAACGCGCGAACGTTCACAGCCACACATCGGATGCCAGCGGCGCGCCTCGCTTCGATACTCCCGTCAGCCCGAACGGCCGTGGTGCTGGCTTGATGTCTGCATCTCTTGCCTCTGTTGACTCGGAGGGTTCATGGCTCGCCAGCGGTGGCTCACTGAAGCGTGGTTCTCGATCTTCACAACTAAGTCGAAGCATCGGCTCTCTCAGCAAGCGGCCGCACGAGTTCATCGGCAGCTACGAAGATTTGGGAGGCCACGACAAAGATGCTGAGTATCTTGCGAGCTCAAGAAGTCCGGATGCGCAGAAGCAACTGCAAAGACCCCGCCGCGCAAGCACGCCCACAATCACTGGTGCCGATGAGGAGAGTGTGTTCGGCGAAGAGTCGCCCGATGTCTCCGGCCTCCCTGCGCCAATGACCATGCACGGCAGCGTCCGTCGCAAGCCCACTCTCGTCCACCGCGACCCAATTGCTCGCTCACGAGAGGGCCTTCTTGCAGAGTATGCCACGGGCGAAGTCGCAACCATCGAAGGCGCCAGCAACGACGACGACTTCGAAATGGCAACTCCTGCGAGAGACTCGGCCGTGCACCGCGCCAAATCCGTGTCCATCGGCGGCAGAGGACACGCGAGAAAAGTGTCTGCTGGCAGCGCCAAACTGCTCGACCTCCCGCCATCCAGACAGCAAAGTGTTTCTCCTGTGGATAAGAAAAGAGCAAGCTCTGCCTCGCTCTCGAAAATCGGCTGAGCCTCGAGAGTCTACATACATGAGAGTTGATCCTCCATTCTGCATTTTCCGACTTTAATAACGATAAACTGTCGATTGCATCGACCCTTCTCCGCGCCCTCGAAAACATCACGAGACTTGCCATCCTTTTGACTTTTATGTCTCTTACCTGCTAATGTTCGCGGCATTCTCCTTACTAATGCGTTTTCGATACCCATTCGGCTTTTCTTTCGACCCGGATTCTTGCTTGCTTGTCTTGTCTTGACGCCCCCAATACTCGAGGATTCCAGAGAGAACGAAGGAAGACGAATAAAATTCGGCCAGAACGACTTGACTGTGTACCTACATGTACCCCATGTTTTCTTTCCTTCTAATTTTCTTCCTTTGAAGGTGGAACCACCGCAAGACGGAGACGGGAAGCAAAGCGCGCTTCTCGATGGATGCTTTGGCCGTCCATTTCACCTTCTGCTTCTTCTCCCCTTGTACAGTATCAAAAACAGGGAGCGGGCACGAGAATGAGGGGCCCAACGATGAAAAACTACATGTACCGATTGTACAGGTCTTAGGGTACATGGGTAGAATAATGGGAGTGAGAGACGATAATACACATAGTTTCTCGAAATCGAACGCAGGCTTGAATATCTCTGATATCAAGTTCTGTTTTCTTGTATGTACTTTCTTGCTCGAACAAAATGTCTACATGATGGGTTCTTCAACCGGTACCCTCCAGCAGGTTCTACCTCGATGTGACATCTCCATCACTACCTACTGACTGTGCTCCAAGATTTCTTCCATCTTCCATGCAGTGCGTGTATGCACATGTGCTATGAGATGCACGTGTTGGTACCTGCTGTCTTCACACTCCTGCGCTCTCCACATGTTCACATGTGCTTCGACATGACATGTCATGATACATATGTCACATCACGCCACGCCACATGCTGAGCTACTAGAGCCCCGCCATGCTACATGTGCGCCTTGCCACGGTGGGAAAGAAGTAAGGAAGACGTGATAGGTGCATGTATGCATGTAGGCGTGTCTCGTACTTCGTATGCCTGTTTGCGTGCACGTCTCACTGGTGGGGTTGATTGGATTATTGATTGGGAGTGGCGTTGATGGGATTTTGGTGGTGGATGTTTTGAGTTATGATGAGTGATTTGATTTCGATACCACTGTCAGTATAACTCTTGACATGACAGATAAGTTAGTTGTCGAGATGTGTTTGTGATCGAGGCAAAACCCTTGACCGAAGACCGAAGACCAAGGGACCACCGAGTTCCGCCGCCGATGCTTTGCTCGCTTTGTAATTCGGCCTCCTTCACCATCGAAACACCAACACGCCACCCATTTGTCAGTCATTTTATCAGACAGCTTCCATTGTATAATCATTTGCCTTAGCTCATCGTCAGCCTCGTATCGCCTGCATATTTCCTGCATATATATACATCACCCACGCTTCCCTTGCATTTAAAATGTCTGCCCGCAAAATCTTGAATCGCGCTCTCCTCGCCAGCTCCGCCCGCAGCCTTCAAGTTGTTAGACCCGCATCGTCACTCCTCGCCAGACCCCTCACCACCACAACTAACACTTTCTCCAACCGCATAACCAACATCACCAACAACACATCCCACTCCCGCCAATACTCCTCCAACATGTCTTCCGGTGTCCACAACCTCACCTCGTAAGTCAGCCTCGTCGCGCGCATACAAGCGCTCCCTTGCGACCCACCCGATCAGTCAGCGCAGCGCAGAAAACTAACATCTCGTCTTCGCGACTGTGTAGCAAGGCCGACTTCGATGCCGCCCTCAACGAGTCCGGCGTGATGGTCGTCGACTTCTTCGCCACCTGGTGCGGTCCTTGCAAGGCTATCGCTCCTCAGGTCGTCAAGTACGTATCCCTCGCGCGCCCCCAGGAATCCGATTACAAATCCAAAAAAAGAGACAGATGCGGTCGCAGCGCATGCAACAGACTGCTATACAAGGATGGAGACAGGACACCCTCACTAACACCACCCCTCTCACAGGTTCTCCAACAACTACACCAACGCCCGCTTCTACAAGGTCGACGTCGACGAGGTCCCCGACGCTGCCCAGGAGCACTCCATCCGCGCCATGCCCACTTTCCTCGTCTTCAAGGACGGCAAGCAGGTCAGCGAGGTCGTCGGCGCCAACCCGACCGCCCTCGAGGCTGCCATCAAGGAGCACGCTGCCTAGATCGATTCATCATTATTACATCGTCGACCGAAATAAGACGTTAAAATGAAAATCACAAAAACATGAATCGACTTCGAAGACCACGGACATGATTGATAGACTCGGCTGGGTTGAGGGTGATTATGATGATGACGGATAACTGCACCTGTGCTTGCGTGTCTTTCGGCAACGTGCATGGACAGAAGACTTTGGTCGCGAGAGGAATTTCGCAGGTCAATTTTGAAATTGAAAATGAAGGGTCATGAAATCACTTTCGAGCTGTTTCACTACATAATCGTTCGAGGTCTTGACATTATTTTGACGCTGGTTTTGGGCAACCGCACATGATCACGACCAACATCAACACGCGAATGTGAGTGCCACCAGTCTAGCCGTCATTCATAAATGCCCGTAGTCTACCGATTTCCGTTTGCGTACTCGGGCACGAACTGCAACTTGAACCGCCGCCCGACCATCTCCCTCCATTCTTCCTTTGTTCAAGACTCGACATTTTCGAATCTGAATCATGAGAACATTCCGTCTTTCAGCCTATCGACTGGCATAAATTCGAGGAATCTCACAAATGGAGCTGGCGACTACTCTACCCTAACCCTAACCCTATTGTCCAATGCCTTTCCAATCACACCCAATCTTGCTGTCGCTTTTTCGTCGTATCGCACTATCTCATCTAGATATTGTGTACGGTGATGTATACTGATGATCTTCATTATTGCTGTCAACCTTCGAATCGTGATTCACGGGCTCCGTCTTGACGAAAAGCATGTAAGAAGGATTTTGTCTGAAGCCAGCCACCGATTGATCTTGAAAGTGTATTTAACATGACAGATGAATTGTCCGATGTGATACACAACCGATAGGATAGAGACCTCACAGATGACAGTTAACCGCCAGGGACATGCGTCCGTCTGATCGATTCATCGATTGGGTTACTTACTGATTGACTGAACTGACTGATCGACTCTCGTACGTATCTTACATTTACATCTGCGATGATGAGATATAGGCGAGCAACTGTGAACCATCCACCTACGCACCCGACTGTCCTGTCCCGTCAACCTAGTCAACGAACACCTTCACCCCTCCACCCACCATCCAAACCCGCACAAACCCTCCTCAAAACCCTCTCTCCACCCAACAAACGCCCAAAAGTCTCAATCCGCTCATCAAGTGTCATAGCGATGAAAGCTTGGAGGCCAAAGCGAGGTTTCCCAAACTCCCCACCAGTATCGGGAGGGATATCTTTGATGCGAAGGCGCCTCAACACAACCTGCGCGGCAAAAGCATTCAAGCCCGCCGCGCGAAGCCAGCGCTCCCACATTGTTTCGTCGCGGATGAGACTGAAGTCGTCTTTGTCTTTGTTGTTGCTGTCATGAGCAGTAATGCCGACACCTCCTTGGTGATGGTGGTGAGAAACAGCAGCCGCGAGCCAGTTGGCAGCTTCGGGGTCTCCGCCTGGGACGTAGAGGATCTGGATATCTGGGCCAGAAGAGAGGGCTGTGACTGTCCAAGCTTCTAGGTCTGATAGGGCGGCGCAGTCGAGTTTGTCGAGGGGGTTTGTCATTATTGATGGTTCAGGGTTCTCGGCTTGTGAGGGATTGCTACCGCTCTCTTTCACGAGGACGATGAGGCGTTCGTAGAGGGGAGCTGTTGAGGCGATTCGAGCTCGGAGACTGCCGATGGGTGAGGCTTTTTGGCCGGGCAGTGGCTTTTGTTTGAGCTTTTGGAGGGTCGTGAGGATTACACCCGTTGAGGGGGAGATTGTCAGGTCGGCTTCTTCGGTTGGAGGGTTTCTACTGGAGTTGCTGAGCGAAAGAGCGAGGGGAGTGTCTCGCTCGCAGATTTCGATGATGGGTAGTGTGGTCTGGAGGAGGCGCAGGAGTCGACGGTTTCCTGCCATGAAGGCTGATGGAACGATGATTGGTATCTTGTGGTGCGTGGCGAATGTCTTCACTTCTGGTACCGGGATGCTGATGGGTGCTGGTTCTGGTTCCTGTTCTCTTAGATTGTCCACATGTGCCACCATTACTGCTGCCGGTGCCAAGTTTGACTTTGGCGCAGACAGCGCAGACGGCAACACTGTGCCTCTTCTCAGCTCTTCGCCTACTGGCTTTGAGACGCGTGGTGCCTTTCCCCGAAGCTGCATAAAGTGCGCGAGACCATCGCCTTGCACCAGGTTGGCGGTAGCAGCCGAAGTCCGGGAGTTAGCAGCAACGGGAAACGCCGAAGGTGCTGGAACAACTCGGTCCACAAGTGTCGTGGAAAAGTCGAGATTATTCTGTCGTTTTGAACCCAGGAGGTCTTGTTCGATGGATAGCGGCATATTAGGTGCATGCGCTGGCACTTGTATTTCCTCCTCTGCGATGTCGCCATTGTAATCTTCCTCTTCGAAGACGGTTGGCTCGATCTCTTCGTCGTCGTCATTCTCGAAGCTTCGGGGGTTTCTGAAGACCATGGGCTGAACATCAATTTCCCCAGTGCCGTCGTCAAATCCCATGTCGGCGAGAAATTCGCAAAGAGAAGCATCACCATCGAACTGCTCATGGAGGCTGACTTTGCCCAGATGATGGGGGAATGGAGCCCATAGAAGGATCCTCTCGAGCTTGGAGACACCACTCCACTTTCGCGTATCTTTGAGAAACTCCTTGCGGAGGTGTCGCAGCAATTGTTGGTGTGATTGTGTAGTTGTTCTTTCGGCTGCGTTGTTTGCATATGGCTCCCAAGGAGGCTGCGACCGTACAGGCTCAAGTTGAGGGACTCTGACTCTCAGAGTTGTGTCAATCTCGACGAGCTGCTCATTCTGCAGCTGAAGTTGGATCGACTCAGCGTCACGCATGATGATATCTTGTAGCTCAACATCTTGCTGCTTAGCAAACCCCGACAGCGTGTCAGAGTCTTCGGTTTGCAAGTCAGGTATCAGGGCAGCGATACCAGGGTCGAAATGCACCTTCTTGACCCGTTTGGCGCTCGATCCTTCGTCATCAGACGTGGATTCCACACGATCATGCGGCGTGAGAGGAGGTTCCAAATGCAAGCCCCTGACGCGCTTACGAGCTAGTGGAGAGCTGGAAGAAGCTGCTGCAGTATATGAGTCAATCGCGGCGGAGATTTCCTGCGCAGTGAACACAGGTCCATCAGGTGGCGTGACATTCTTCGCTTGGTGGCTGTCGAGAATGTCCTGCTCTGCAGCAGCGGCGTCTTTGGCGATGAGATCCTCAGGGGTGGAAGTGGAGTCAATTTGCATTGCCTCTGGAGCAGGAGCGGCAGGGCTGTATGGCGGTGTCACGGGTAACAGAGGAGGCGACACACGGATTGCTTTGCTTTGCTGCAGAATATCAGTAATGCAATTCGACGTCCGAGAAGACTCCATGCGCACACCTTGTACCACTCGTGCAGCCCATCGAGGAGGTTGACATCTTTCCCGTTCCAGAGCTCATGCAGATCGCGAAGCAGTCCCACAGTCTCTTTTCCAACATCGAGCTTCTCATTCCCCAACTCGAGATCGAGAGCAAGCTTCTTGTCGATCTCAGCTCGCGGGAAAGCAATCCCTTCATCCTTGTCCGAATCAAGCTGGAAGCGATCAATCCCTTCACTGCTCAAGCTGACCTCATTGCGGCGCCGTAATGCAAGCATCTCAACCTCGTGATCTCTCGCAAGTAGCGGAAGCTCCAACTTCAGCCGATGGAGACCCTCGGGCTCCAGCACAACGTCTATGGGATTGAGCTCGCACCGCCTGGCGGCCCCCAATAATGAGGCCAAGAAAGTCGCGGTCTCCCTGTCGACGTCCAGCCTTTCGTTTCTCAAGCTCTCCAACACCTCATTTTGCAACGTCTCGGCGGGCAAAAGTCCCGGAGGCTCTACCATGTCGAGATAGATGTCCTCTGAAGGTAGCGGGATGAGGTCACTGGAGAGCAGGTTATCAAGAGGAAGGTCGCGTCGCAAGCCGTAGAAGCGCGCATACTCCATTGGGGAGTCGAGGTCAGGCTCGTCATCTGTGTCGTCGCTTTCCATGCTGGTATCACTCTTGGGTGAATCGAAAGTGATTCCGCTCGTGTAGGTCGTCGGGCTCACCTCACCAGACTGATCGCGTGACTGCGCGTGTGTCGCCTGGAGTGAGGTGTCCATGCGCTCGTTTGGGACGTCAAGGTCATTTGAAGTAGATGTATCGCCGCCATAGCTGGTCGCCGGTCTCCAACGTCCGAGATCAAGGTCTTTCAATGCGACAGTCTGCTGCTGTGGCAACTCGCTCGATGTCGAAGCGTAACCGCTGTTCGAGCCGTATTCACTGTTCGGTCTATACTCGCCGCCGGGAGGAAGCCATCGCCCGGTCCAGTCCATGATTCAGCGCCAGCAGTTCCTGATGCTCGATGAAGAATATCGCGACGATATGGAAGAATGATAGTGTTGCTGCGCGTAAATCCAGATATCTGTGTAGAACGTGAGAGCAAGTGAAGTCATGTTAAGCTTCGATGCTGCTGAGGCAGGAGCGACCAGCGACGTCCGAACGCCTCAACTTGCTGCAAACGCACACAATCCCTATACGACCACAACGAGCTGCTTCAGTTGGCGTCGCTTCATGACCTATATGTAAGCCTTAGCCTCGATTTCTCTGTGTGTAGTGACAAACTCACGAACGTGGCTATGGGTAGCAGAAGTTTCTCAAAAGTGCTTTTCTCTCTTTTTTTCAATTCTCTTTCAAAAGAGCTACTGACCTAACTTTTGGAACAAAAAGGCCTCTGGTTTTCGTTTGTGATCATCCCGTATGTAACAGCCAAGCGCCCGCTTAAACGCCATGCTCATACAAACAATCGGCGACTCTCGGCGGTCGGGAGAGGTACGAGGCGTGCTTTGATGGGGTTCCTGCCCTCAGTCCTCTTGTGCAAGTAGGCATGATCTCTGTCGCCCTGGAGTCTCGGGTATGTTCGTTTTTTGACCCTGCCAACATCTCCAAGTCTTTCTCCAGGTAGCGGCCTCAAGAGGAGACGTTTCCCGTGTAAACCACCTCGTAGGCCACTTCCTCCCGTCCGCCATCCTAGAGCACATTCTCCTCCGTTGTCCAATATGAGATTCAAGTTCAAGACTCCATAGCATCCCCATTCGCAGCACCATTCTCCCCCTCCTTGTTATTCGCCGAGATCCACAGCACGTTGTTGCAGCGGATCAAGACCTGGCCCAGCACGCCCTGGTTCTTGCCGTCGATCCACTCGACGGCGCCGCTGAGCTGGATGTTCATGTAGCTGTCAACGCTGACCAGGCGGCCGGTGTACTCGGTCTGGCCCCACTTGAGGCGGATGCGCACGTCGGCGTCGACGAGCGATTGCAGCATTGGCCGCGGGTTCATGGGGACGAACTGTGCGAGAAAGAGCAAGGATTAGTGGGGTGTTTCTTGGGAGGTACAGATTGGAAGGTTTGAGAGAGACGTACGCTCATGTTTGCGGTTTTCTCTGTCTACTTCTTCTGCGTTTCGTATTGCGGTCTGCGATTCGCAGTTGATGTAGTTTGTGCTGGTCTTCGAGTTGCGCAAGCACCGGGTCGTTCGTGTACGGGCGTTCGGGTAGGTATTCGTATGCTGATTCCTATAGCGGAGAGGGAGATGTTTCGTTCGATTGCGTGCGAGAGCTGTTGAGGGTTTGTTGGTCGCAACAAATGCAATGCGATGGATGGATGCGCTTCTAACAACTGCTGCCGCTGCTACAGCGCGGGCGCGCTAGCGTGGATGACTTTCACGAGTCAAGAGACTGACCTTGGCGTTTTTGGGAGCCTGAGGCACGTGAGTTTTGTTCTCAATGCTCGATGACCACGTGAATTTAATGCTGGGTACTCGACATGGGGTTTCATCGAAAGCAAGAATGTATGATGGACAGTCGTCGTCATCAAAAGATGTATCCTCAGTTCCTGCTAAGATGTCGATTTGACGGTACTTTCCGACCTTCCTGTCGAATCTCGCTCTATGCTAGCGAGAGAGCAGTACTTTTATAACAAGGTCTCACTGGATCTCACTCCAGTAGGCGGAAGTATCAGCGCCTCTCGTATGCTGTAAACATGCTAGCACCAGTGGGATACTCATTCGGAGGATGCACAACCACACTTTACCGCCTCGGGTTCAGCTCCAGGCGGTCAAGCTGAGAATGGAGCAAAAGCTTTTCTAACCACACGAGACGCCGAAAGGAAGGCAGAAACAATTTTGATGAAACCTCAACATAGCGCTTCTATTTCATAGACATAATTAACATAATAACTTTGAGCCGAAGCTTTCTAATCACAGTGAAGAATGTATCCTCTTCCGTCGCTTCGATCCCCTCTGCGCCATGTATGATGCGAAATAAAACAGCCATGGGCGCCGGGCAACTCCAGCGTTCTTCATCAGTGACAACTTCTTGTCTACAAAAACATTTCATCAGACAGGTATCTTTCCTTTCCTCGTACCGTCGCGTGCTCCTCCTTCCTCTAGCCCTCGAACTCCTTGATACCAGCGTGGTACTTTCCAGGAACGAGAGCGAGAGGGACGATGCCGGAGACGTGCATCTCGGGACCGAAGACGTGCATGTCGAGGCCGAGCTCGATGCTGACAGCCTTGATGTTCTTGAGACCCTCCTGGTAGTTGGGACCGGCGCGGCGGACCCAGATCTGGACCTTGTGCTCGATGAGGAGAGGAGCAACCTCGCGGAGAGCGCGGATGACACCCTTGAAAGTGGAAGCGACCTGTTGGTAATTTGTTAGCGGATTATTCTTAGATCAGGGTTCCCGAGAAATGCTTACGTTGGTGAAGTTGGCAATACCGCCACCAATGAACAGAACCTTGCCCTCGGCGTGCATGGGCGCGCGGAGCATGAGGTCGAGAACAGTGCGGGCGTAGTGGAAAGTCTGGGTCTCGGTGGGAGCACCGGAGTACTCGCCGTAGTTGGCAAGCTCAGAAGCGAAGCCAGCAGATGCAATGGCGTCGGCGTAGACAACGGAAGCACCACCACCAGCGACAAGAGTCCAAATACGACCAGTGGAGTTGAGGATGGTGAGCTTGAGGGAAGCACCAGTCTTGGCGTCCATCTCAGCAATGTATGCCTCCTCCTTGCTCATCTCACGACCGAAAGGCGCGGGGAAGTCCATGGGAGGGCCAGCGTCAACAGAGACCTTGCCGTCCTTGGAGGCACCAGCGGGAGTGCCGAGAGCAGCGGGGGAGCGGGCAATGGCCCACTTGACACCGCACTCGAACTCGGCGGTCTGGTCAATCTTGGCGGCAAGATCAAGGAAGTAGACATCGGCAGAGGTGACCTCCTTGTTGGGGATGACAACGAGAGGGTTGATCTCGAGGTAGGTGAACTGGCAGTCGACGTAGACGGCGTACAGGCGGGAGATGAAGTCAACGAGAACGTTGTGGACACCGGCGGGGACCTTGCTGAGAAGGCTCTTGGCGATCTGCTCGTTGCTGGGGTACTCCTTCAGGTCCACGGGGATGAGGAGCTTCTCAGCCTTAGCGTCGACATCACCGACCTCGACACCACCCTCGTGGTAGAAGAGGATCCAGTCGCCCTAGAGGGGAAATCAGCGGAATTCTTGTAGGACCCGGAATTGCTATCTGCTGCAACTTACCTCACGGACGGAGTTGATGTTGATGTAGTATTCAGTCTCCTGGGGGTGGGGCACGAAAGGCTCAACGAGGAAAGTCCTCAGGTATCCCTCAACGTGCTCGACCTTCTGGAGCTTGTTGGCGCGCTCAGCAACCCACTGCTTGGCCTCGGGCCAGGTAGCGTTCAGCTTGAGCAGACCAGACTTGCCTCTCCTCTTGATAAGCTGATCGGGCTTTGCGACGAACTTGGCACCGGGAGCGAGAAGGAAGGGGAAAGTGGCCTCGGCGGCGTCAAGGACACCCTGGATGTTGTCGCCATCGGCAAAGGTGATGGAGGCGAGCTTTGCGGGAGGGTTGTGGGTTGCTTGGGCGGGGAGAGGAGTGGGCTTGATGACGGGTGCGCGAGTGAGGTGGTAGTTGAGGATGGCCTTGCCGTCGGCCTCGAGGATCGACTTTGCGGACATTGTGTGTGGTGTGGAAGTGGGGGTTTAGAGAGCTGTGAGGGCGCGAATTGTAAGCAGCTGCAATGGCAAGAGAGAATAATTGACAAAAGGCGGGATGTACTGTTTGTGGATGGAAGAGAAGAGGTCAATGTCTTGGGAGGACGGGGATTGTGAGGGAGGGAAAGAAGATGCGGGCGGTGAGAAGGCTTGAGAGGTGCTGACGGCTTGGGACGGTGACTGGAGGTGCGGGAAATGGATTCTCGGATTCAGGGTGTGCACTCGAGCTCCAGCGGTTTTCACGCAGCGTTGGTAACACTTTGCTCACGGTTCGAGCATGGGCCACGGAAATTGGTCGCGTGGGTCGATAAATCGTCCGACGTCTTCTCGAAGAGAAGGCCGACGCCGGCACAGCGCTCCCTGGCGGCGGGAACTTTTTTTGGGCAGGATGCGGCTCGCTGGCTGACCGAGGACTGAAGGGAAGCTGACTGCAGACTTACCTTCGGAATGTTGGTGCAGTGTCCGGCGAGAGCGTGTTGTTGCTGGAGGAGGAGGAGGAGGAGGAGGAGGAGGAGGTGGTGGGTGGAAGGGAGGAGGAATTGTCAATCGAGTTTGAGTTGAGAGATGCTGCACAACAACAACACAATTGAGCTCAGCGTTTCGACAAAGTCCAGGTCCAGGGCTGCCGTTGAGAGGTTGAGGGTGCGGCGATTTCGGCTCGACCGGACGAAACAATTGGCCGCCGAGTCTAATAATATGTCTTGCGGTCTTGCGTCTGACACCTACACCTACACTGTGTGCTGGTGATCCGAAGAGGTGTGGTGATCATCACACACACCGCATGTCTCTGATCGGCAGGATTAATGCAGCGCGCTATACTATAGGCTGCGCATGGAAGCGGCGGTATAGTCGTACTATTTAGCACCTATACTGCAATCGCCGTACTCTTAGCAGCTCTCTGCGATGAGAGGTCCAAGGTCGCCGAGTCGAGTTTCGAGGCCGTGTGGGGTAGCAAATCCAGGTACGACTTTCGCCGCCAACGCTGCGATTTCGCGAGTCAATGCAGACGCAGACACTGTACTGCGATGCAAGACGATAACAACGGCAGCACCAACAAACATAGATAGCACAACGGCATATGGATGAGGGCTCAGCAACATGGGTTGAGTTGTGTGGTGTCTCGCTGCAAGGCTGTCGATAGCTGCAGCCGGCTCGGGTCTCCTCTTCGCAGAATTATGGTCGGGGAATACATGAGATCAAGGTGTCAGGCCCGACGGCAGCTAGCCAGCCTGGTAGCGCTCTCGGGAGCGAGTTAACCCTTTGATTGGGGAAATACCCGCAGGGCTCAACAAGGATCGTAAGACGCAGGTCCAGTTGGCGATTATTGCTCGTCGGTCGGTCAGGAAGTCCGTCCAGTGTGTTTGCCATTCCGTCTCACCTCACCACCATCTTCATCTTCATCTTCCTCGACTTCTTCCTCCACATTCACATCGCATTCTCCCCCCTCCTCCTCTTTCCCCTCTCTCCCACAATCGCTCATACCAATTGTAAGTTGCAATCCTCCTCTTGTTCAGCTCACCGCCGCGCGCGTGCCCCTCACAACAGCGAGAATTTCTGGCGGGCAGCCTTGAAGCTCTGGAGCTCCCCAATGCCTGCCGTCAACACTTCCCATCAAATCCTCAATCCCACCACTCTTGAACCATCTGCGACAGCGAAATAAATCTTTCTCTCCTCCTCTTCAGCAACTGACCGCGATACTTTCAACCAGGAGACACCCTCACCCACACACCTCCAACCCACACACAGCGACAATGGCTCCGGCTGCTGTGCCCAACGGCGAGGCCTCCTCTGCCAACGACAACATCACACGCTTCGCTCCTCCCAGCAGAGCATTCACTCCTCAGCCCGACCACAAGCTCTTCCACCCCAAGACAAGATGTTTCGTCTAGTATGTTTCCCTCGCCGCAACAAGCACACCAGCGCAAGAATCCCGCTGACAATCGCGACAGCGGAATGCAGACCAAGGCCGTCCAGGGCATGCTTGACTTCGACTTCATCTGCAAGCGCAAGCAGCCTTCCGTCGCCGGTATCATTTACACCTTCGGCGGTCAGTTCGTCAGCAAGATGTAAGCTCCAGAACTTCCAGCCAGCAAAACACTGGAAACAGCCCACTGACCCTCGACCAGGTACTGGGGCACCACCGAGACTCTCCTCCCGGTCTACCAGGCCACTGCCAACGCCATGGCCAAGCACCCCGACGTCGACACCGTTGTCAACTTCGCCTCTTCCCGTTCCGTCTACCAGTCCACCATGGAGCTCATGGAGTTCCCTCAGATCAAGTCCATTGCCATCATTGCTGAGGGTGTCCCTGAGAGGCGTGCACGTGAGATCCTCCACGTTGCCCAGAAGAAGGGTGTCACCATCATTGGCCCCGCCACCGTCGGTGGCATCAAGCCTGGTGCGTACAAGATTGGTAACACTGGTGGCATGATGGACAACATCGTTGCCTCCAAGCTCTACCGCAAGGGTTCCGTTGGTTACGTCTCCAAGTCTGGTGGTATGTCCAACGAGCTCAACAACATCATTGCCCAGACCACCGACGGTGTCTACGAGGGTGTTGCCATTGGTGGTGACAGGTACCCCGGTACCACTTTCATCGACCACATGCTTCGCTACCAGGCCGACCCTGAGTGCAAGGTCCTTGTCCTCCTCGGTGAGGTCGGTGGTGTTGAGGAGTACCGCGTTGTCGAGGCCGTCAAGTCCGGCGTCATCACCAAGCCCATTGTCGCCTGGGCCATTGGTACCGTCGCTGGTATGCTCACCACTGAGGTCCAGTTCGGTCACGCCGGTTCTTTCGCCAACTCTCAGCTCGAGACCGCTGCCGTCAAGAACGAGACAATGCGCGCCGCTGGCTTCCACGTTCCCGAGACCTTCGAGGACCTTCCCGCCGTCCTCGCCAAGGTCTACCAGGACCTCGTTTCCAAGGGCAGCATCAAGCCCCAGCCCGAGCCCGTTGTTCCCAAGATCCCCATTGACTACTCCTGGGCTCAGGAGCTCGGTCTCATCCGTAAGCCCGCTGCCTTCATCTCCACCATTTCCGACGACCGTGGCCAGGAGCTCCTCTACGCTGGCATGCCCATCTCCGACGTCTTCAAGGACAACATCGGTATCGGTGGTGTCATGTCGCTCCTGTGGTTCCGCCGCCGTCTGCCCGACTACGCTGCCAAGTTCCTTGAGATGGTCCTCATGCTTACTGCCGACCACGGTCCCGCCGTGTCTGGTGCCATGAACACCATCATCACCACCCGTGCTGGCAAGGATCTTATCTCTGCCCTTGTTTCTGGTCTCCTGACCATTGGTTCCCGTTTCGGTGGTGCCCTTGACGGCGCCGCTGAGGAGTTCACCCGCGCATACGACAAGGGTCTTTCTCCCCGCGACTTCGTCGACAGCATGAGGAAGGAGAACAAGCTCAGTAAGTTTTGTCGCAATCCCGAAGACTCCGAACATCGTACTAACCTCGCTC
The DNA here is from genome assembly GCA_003614995.1 of Cladosporium phlei. Classification (NCBI taxonomy): domain Eukaryota; kingdom Fungi; phylum Ascomycota; class Dothideomycetes; order Cladosporiales; family Cladosporiaceae; genus Cladosporium; species Cladosporium phlei. The sequence continues at coordinate 140,955 of QZFA01000010.1, forward strand.
GCAGTCCCCGGTATCGGCCACCGTGTCAAGTCTCGCAACAACCCCGATCTCCGTGTCTCTCTCGTCAAGGAGTTCTGCCAGGCCAACTTCCCCTCCACCAAGCTCCTCGACTACGCCATTGCCGTCGAGACCGTCACCACCAGCAAGAAGGACAACCTTATCCTCAACGTCGACGGTGCCGTCGCCGTCTGCTTCGTCGACCTTCTCCGCAACTGCGGTGCCTTCTCCGCCGAGGAGGCTGAGGACTACCTCAAGATGGGTGTGCTCAACGGTCTGTTCGTCCTTGGTCGCTCCATCGGTCTGATTGCCCACTTCCTCGACCAGAAGAGACTGCGCACTGGTCTCTACCGTCACCCCTGGGACGACATCACCTACCTCCTCCCCGAGATGGCCCAGGGCAACGCTCCCGGCCAGGCCTCTCGCGTCGAGGTCTCCGCCGACTCTGTCAAATAGATTATTTGACAAGGTTGTCGGTGCGATGTCTATCGCTATTCGTTCCAGGCTGTCTCTAATGTCATCTTGTTGGCGTTCGGGGATCGGCCGTATCCATGGCATTGATCATATTTTTTCTTCCCCGCGAATACATAGACGAGAATTGCGACCGTGATGAATCGGTCGTGGTGTAAGAAGACACAGAGGCGGAAGGCGTGCTGCATGGTGGACGCGTTGATAACGAAACCCTCGCGTTCGCTTGCGAGCCGTCCAAATATGAAATGTTGTAATGTTCATCCTGTTTGAAGAGTGACCGTCCCCAGGGAGATCATGCTCGTAGTCGCGCTTTCAAGTCGTCCATCCAAGTCCCTTCCGGAAGCAAGTACCGTCGCCAGCAACCGTTCGGCAATCTCGTTACAAGCGAGGCGCCTTCTCCCATCGTCGTCCGAGAGATCTCGCCGTCATAATTCGCCCATTTTCGTATCGATCAAGTTCCGAGTTCAGTTCCAGTTTCAGTTCCAGTCCCGGGCCTAGTCCCAGGCCAAGTCCCAGGCCAAGTCCATTCATGTTCCACATTCCAGACCGTCTTTTTAAAAGAAAATTTGTTATTTCCAGATCCGAGAAAGCGAGAAGCGAGAAGACCCAAAAATCAAAAAGCCCAACCAGAGTCCGTTAGGATGCTAGTATGTTTGACCCAGATCACTCCGGGAAAATTAGGAGAAAGGATCTCTCATGGGTTGGAAGAAAAAACTAGGAATGGGTAAAAGTGTGGCTTGCCTGACTTGCAAATAGTAAATGTCTTACCTTTTGGACTTGTGGCAGCCTTATCTGTTGGTGCCCCCGTCGTCCGTCCGTCCACCCTTTCCGGTCGGCACGTGAAAGCCCGCTATGCATCCGGTCTTGTTCCCAGTTCTCGCTGTGCTCGGATATTCTCTGCTGGGCCAGAGAAATGTTCCGCTCGACCGAGAGTGAGAGAAGGCCCTTGGGCTCTTTGGAATTAACCGACTACCTCCTACATGTACATACTGCGTTGCGTTGGAAAGAGGCAGACATCTACGACACTGTTTACCAAGATGCTAAGATACCAAGTAACTAGGCATTCCTGATGTAAGTACTATGTATTCTTATTTGTATAGACTTTTTGTTAGCTTTCTACATTGACTCGTGTGTACTTTCTCTACTTTTCATACTCTTCGATATCCACCACCTTTCGAGTTCTACAAACATTACCCTTGGCCTACCATTATGCATTAAAAACAACTTTATAGCATTGTCCTTATACTACTAGCCGTGTACCACATCTTCTTCTTCCAGTATCTGTACACGCACGGCCTACTTCTCAAAGCCGGGATATTCTACTCGTTGCTCGCGTTCTGGAGGGCTGTGTTTTATTTCACAAATTGTACAAGTAGCGGAAGTAGATGCAACAGAAGCTGAAAAAAAAAGCAAAAATTGCATCACAGTGCTATTGGATCTTCTCTTTGGATGAATACCTCGAAGGGTACATGGATGTTGTCGGAGATTTGCCGATCTTCCAGGTTTGGAATGCATGCTGCTTCCAAATCGTATGTTCTTGTCATTATCGTCGAACCCAAGACTCATTGTCTGTCTTTTCATTAGGGGTATAATATACCATCTCGTCGGTGAATTTCATTCGTCTCATGTGCTTGTGTCCCGATGGAGCTCCGGAAAGGTCGAGAACCAACCCGCTCGACATTCTTCGTAGCCATCCCTCAAACCCTCTCGTGGGGCTTGACAGGATCAGCGAAAGGGTCGATGGTCCTTCGATAATCTTCATCGCCGTCGTCTTCGAAACTCGCTTGCGATCTGTCGTCGCTTCTCACTGGCAACCCACCAGTCTCAGCGGAACCTTTCATCTCCCAGCTACCAACCCTCTCATGGCCACCAGCAACAGGTCCTCCAACTTCACCCTCAGCAGGAGCTTCTCGCCCGGCGACTACAGCGCCGTTTTTGCTCAAACCCTGACCTCCGTCACCAGAGACCTCAACATCGCGATCGGGAGTCATTTTCGCCGTGCCGCGGAAACCACCAGCTTGAAGAGTCTTTTTGCGATGTAAACGCACACCACCCAACACCATGGCTAGCCCGAAAATGATTCCCGCAAAAATGAGAGCGATGATAGCCCCGAGCACACCGCTGACACTCGGGGTCAGAGTGTAAGCTTTGTCGGACGGTTTGCCATTGGCGGAAGAAGCAGCAGCTGCCTCAAACAGCGAAGCGTTGAAAGCTGGACAGAATACGGTCGTCGCCGAGCATGCCTCGCACCAGTCGCCCACACGAGACATTGAGAGCGCTGCGGCTTCGGATTGGAAGTCACGCCAGCGGAGGTCTGTTTCGCTCGGGCCGTGAGAGAAGAGTGGATAGGATTGGTAGAGGATTTGGTCGTCTTGCTGCTCTGTGCCGTTGCGGAAATAGAAGCGGACCCAGAGATCGTCCGTTGAGGATGGGAACTCCGAGGTGGACGCGAAAGTGAAGAGCTCGAAGACTGCAGTTGAGGCAAACTCGGGAATACCGCGGAACTTGTTGGTGTTCAGATCGGAGAGGCCGGCGAGAGCGAAGAACGAGATGAGTGGCTCGAAGTCTGCTACGAGGAGGGAGAACTTGAAGTACTCGCCGCGGGTCTCGATGGCGTTTTGCAGCTGGTTCAGGACCTTGTAGAGCAACAAGTTTCCAGCAATGGTAGAGATCGAGCCCTCGGCACCGCCTGGGAGACCAGTGTGAGGAGTGGTAAGATTGTTGCGCGCAGTGGTATTGCCGAGCAAAGCGAATTGCTGCATATCGGCGAAGAAACGGAGCCGATCGAGGTCTGTTTCATTGGTGCCACTTCCTACAGCCGGCTCGTTGATGGCGGCAGCCACCCTGGCGTTGTGTGTTCCCTGGTAGTTCAGGTAATCGTAGATAGCATACGCATTCATATAGTCTTGTGAATATTCCTGTATGATGTCGTCAAGCAATTCTCCGCCAACGGATTGGTAGAAGGGCTTGCTATCTGCTTGAATCTTGTCACATTCTGACGAGATCGCGTAGTCGATGGTAGAAAGCCGGAAGGCTGGACAGTTCAGATTGCCCGAGAGATAGATGAATTCCGGGTCCAGCTCGTCAGCCGTATGGATCTGGGGATACTGATAACCGCTGAGAGGGCTTTCAATCTATGCATATGTCAACCATTGTCCACGTTCACCAAAACGTGAGACGTACGTATGTGTTGTTAGCAAGAACACTCGATGGGTCTAACATCCCAGCAGTACTTTCATTTAAAATCAGGGGCGGATAAAAGCTCTGCATGAAGGCCTGAGCAGTCGCAACAGTCGGATGTGTGTCCAGTGCCAGAATGTACATCTCTCGTGGATCTACCGAGTTGGCACTCAGTCCACGCAATGGCGCTTTGTCCACGCCCGACTTTGAGACGGCCGAAGAGATGTAGCGATCTCGATAGAAGGACCCTGCGGCATAGGCTTGCTGCGCTCCAAGAGAAGTGAGGGTGGTAGGGACATCTCCTAGAATCTTTGGAGTGCGATCGCCGGAGCGGACGAAGATTACGGTGGAGAGAACCGTGTATGAGTCGGACTCGGACTGGGCACGGGAAAGTGGTGCGAGAAAAACGGCCGCCAGGATAGCAATAGCGAGAGCCAGCATCGCTGCGATTAGGCCTCTGGTTGGCAGGAAGGCTTTGAAATCGAGTGTAGAGGCGCAGACTGGTTCGGAGGCGAGGTGAGACTGCCGTCAGGGAGACACGGATAGCTCTTGTAGCTCAAGTAAGATGCGCCGCGTAGGGATCGAGGTGAGCAGGGTACAGTATCGTAAGAGGCAGAGCCTCGAGCTACCTACATGTAGATGCGTGTAAGAAGGCGAGGAAGGACACCGGAGCTCCAGCAGAGCAGACCTGGTACTCTACTTGCAGCCAAATGCTGGGCCTTTCAGCCTCGCCGTGTGCTGCCATCCTCGTGACATGCACGGCGGCATGGAATTACTTGGAAGGATGCATATCGCTCGGCGGGGCTGTTGGTGGCTGGAGCTGCCGATCGAGGTACCAAGGTACCGTATCTGCGATGGCCTGAAGGCTTGATAAACATCGATTGAGTGCGCGCCGTCAAGGTACACCTTGGAACACTCGTCTCACCGGCAGTAGTGAGAGTGAAACTTTGTCATCATGTTGTGTGTAGTTGGGACGCCCTTGCCCTATGCCAACGAGTCAGTGGTGACTGCCCCATCGCGGGGTTCATTCCGAAACCATTGGCCGAGGCGCACAGCTGCCTGCATCATCAGGCGAAAGCTCCAAGATAGGTAAGTGCTTTCCACTGATTCTTCTACCACACCACGACACCAACACCCGCAAAACAAGCAAACGACTCAAAAAACCACAAAACCGCCCACCATGGCCCTCAACTTCCCCCTCCTGTCGATCCCGCTCTACTACATCCTCGCCTTGTACCCCCACGCCCGCGCCATGCGAATCGCGACCAAAGGCGACTTCTCCAAGCACGACAACCGCAACCCCAAATCCACCACATCGCTCGAGAAGATCAAGCAGCGCCTCAACCCGGAGGCCTTTGCCGCCTACGAGCGCGGCGAGTCGTGCCACCGCAACGCGCTTGAGAACTTCCCCCTCTTCGTCGCGGCGATTTTCGCTGGCCTGCTGGCTGAGAGAGAGGCGGGCAGGGCTCTGGGCACATCGTTCTTCGCAGTCTCGTGGCTCATTGTGCGCACGCTGTACACGATCAACTACATCAACACGACTTCGATGAAGTGGACTTATGCTCGCAGTGGACTGTGGGCCGTTGGCACTGTGCTGTGCTTCGGAATGCTTGGACGTGCTGCCTTGGTGTTGGCCTGAAGTACATTTCGATGAGGATGGAGCTTGAGAATACGATTGAGGCATCTGGCATTACGCGCACGCTTTGAAGCTCGACCAAGAGAGACGTTTCCTTCGTCGGAGATATGAACACCGTGCAAGGAGAACTGGGGTCCTGTCCAGCTGAGCCTAAGGTAGTTAGCTGATCTGCGTGATCTGTAATGGTATGGAAGGGAGACTTATAAAAAAGTACTCGGCCGCCCTCTTTGCTCTTGCGAGCTGAGAGGACGGCTCCGCGTCCACGCGCGCTCTGCAGCCCCATTTCCACTGTCAGCGACCACTCAATCCTCTGAAGCCTTCGCCATTCAAACGAGTCCGATGTCGGTGCACTTGAGCTCAAGTTTCGCGACTCTGTCGTTGTCCTCGAACCTAGCGGCGCTCAGACTGACTGAGAGGAAAAGGAGTACCCCACAGAGCAGCCACAGTGACCGGCGAAAGCGCAGAGCAGACAAGCCAAAGCTTTGAGCCTCACTCGAGAGAGGTCCCGCAACTGCAGCGATCGTTTACCCAGCATGTGTAATCTACTCAGCTTCGTGTCCAATCCCTCCCAGTCAGCTCTCTGATGCTCGCATAGTGGTATCGTAGACTCGAGAGTCGCGCCTTATTGACTCGTATGGCACACTTCCACCAAACCCGGCCGAGATGACTCTTGCATTCTCCGAACCGAGACAGCCACTTTCAGCTTCCAGAGAACTGTCATGAAACAAGAAACTCTTCAATACCCGCCACATTTCCCATCCGACAAACTCAAACGCGCATCTTCTTTCCTGGCAAATCAAGCTCCTCTCATGCAACCAGCCGCAACACGTCGTAAGGCTCCTCGTCGACGCTCGAATCCAGGGTCTCCAGCTCCAGTCCGTGTGTAAAAAGCACTCTCCTCTGAGACAAGTCTTTGATTCCATCTCTCCGCTCGGCGTTGACCACCTTGCTTCGAGAGGCATGATACTAGTTGTATCGAACGGCCAAAGTACATCAGCAAAAACCGCTCTTCGTCCCGCTTGGAATGCGAGGTTGCTCCGCGTATCCACTTATTGTAGGCGCGAGCTTTTGTTTTTTTTTGTTCGGCGCTCATCAGATCGACATCCACTCCAGCCGACTGCATGTTGAAGCAGGTGGCTCATGTGGACGGAGATGATTAACGCGGCTGGCCGGAGAATGAGATCGGCGATCTCGACTGTATCTGTGTTTGTTACTGCGATACAGGCTTGGAGGTAACGTTGGTGGGAAGGTAAGGTGGACAATGGTTTGGCTTTCTGTCGGAAGACAGCGTAGCGTGTGTGAGAGTTGCGCTGGACATCCTCGCTGAAAGGGTTCTGCAGGTTGAACAGTCAAGAGATTGCATGAGCCTTTGATGCGTACTGTATCCGAATGCTGTACAGGAGCTGAGGGGAAGCGCAATGTTGTTGACGCCCGGTCTGATGGCTGGCTTTGGCAGAAGAGGCGGACTTGGTGCACATGACAAGAGCGCAGGAGCTTATGATACGCCGGTGTGACAGCGCTGTTCAGTCTATTTCTGTGTGATAGCCCTGCCGTCTCGCTAGGCGTTCAACGCCGTTCGGACGAGTACGGCAAGAGGCCGAATTGAAACGGACCGAACTGCACATGTCTGTTTGTAGGCTTAGGTGTCTGTAAAGGACACGGATATCATGCTCTTCTTGCATTCTTTCAAGTCTTTCTTCCACCGCAACCGAAACCATCATCCCAGACACCACTCAAGGTGCTAACGTCGCCTCAAAAGCGTCCCTCTCAGCTCAGCATCGGTATACAGCATAACAGGCTGCACGCGTTCTGCGAAACTCCCGCCGTTCCCAAACAGTGTCAAGGCTCCAAATGATGATCTCCAAAAGGGGAGACACCAGGCGTCTCTCGACCATTGTCTCTTACATTTCCTTCGACGTATAATCCTCTTCAGCTATCCATAGTAGACCAGAGCTTGTGTCCAGCCAGTGAGCCTCGACGCGCGCCCCTCTAAGAGGTCTTACCAAACCGACGCATGAAGCTCTTGGTTAATTGTCGTCAATCGACACCGGACAGAATCCAGCCAACATTTCACTCCATCTTCCAGAGACCTATCAAAGCGTCCTTGCGGACACTTCTTCAGAATGCCAGAATCCGTGAGCTAGTAAGAAGGCCAGCAGCTTGCCTCTTGTCTGGGAAGAAAGAGGGCACCGCGATGCTTGTAACCGATAAAATTGCTTAGGGTTAAGTTCCGGGCCAGAATCCCCCGTACACACCAAATGCTGCTGCTAGCCAATCACGCGAGCATGTGAGACCGTGCTGTGAGGCTCGCAAGGTGAGGCCAGTTCGCGTGCAAATGGCTGAACGTGTTTGAGGCAGCGTGAGCTAGATCCAGCAGAAGCCAGATGATCGGCACCGGATGACTATACGAAGGATATGTGCTTTTGATATGTTGATTCGAGAGGAGAGGATTGCCTGGAAACGAGCGTTTTCGAGAGTCCGGCTAAATGTTGTTTAAAAGCTGATTGCATGGAGAGATCGTGAGTGCCAGGTCCAATGGCGTTCAGGTAGGTCAGAGGAGTGAGCGTCATAAATAGCTGAGCCATTTTGGGATATCAAAAAGTAGTTGTTGATCTAGTGAAGGAGGGAGGATGAACGGCTTAGAGATCTGGAGACGCGACGAAACAAGCGGGGACGCGTCGCACGGAACCTCCCGCGACGCTTGCGCTCCAGCCACGCAGACCGCAGATGAGGCGAGGCCATCTCGCAGGACGAGTACATAACACCACACTGGTGATGGCTTGGTGAAATTATGGCTCTGACATCGGTATGATAGACTCCCCTTTGCTGTACAACAAAATCTGACCCTCACAGTGGAAAGCTTTCCGCTTTTTCGATGTCTCGCAAGTCCGGCTGCCTGATGGTGACGGCTCGGTGGCCCTTGATGTTCGTATAGCTTCAGACGCGGTTTGCGAGAGGATGTTTGCTGATGGAAACAGCAAGGGAGCGTGAGCTGCGTGTCACCTGGAACCGACAACATCTTCGCCGGCACCCCAGACGGCATCATACATACCCTGGACAAATCGTTCAAGTCGGCAAGATCTTGGAAAGCCCATGACGCCAACATCTCTCACATCAAGCATATCGAGGACACTTCATACCTCTTGTCTCTAGCAGAGGATCTTGTCCATGAGCCGGAGCTGAAGGTCTGGACGCTTGATCAGACCGAGAAGAAGACTGGTACCCCCAAGTGTCTCTGTACAGTGACCGTGCAGAATGGAAGAAAGAACTTCCCCGTTTCCGCGTTCGCTGTGACGAATGATCTCGCTCAGCTGGCAGTCGGCTTTGCGAACGGTGCTGTGACGGTCGTCCGTGGCGACCTCATTCACGATCGTGGTACCAAACAGAGGACTGTGTTCGAGTCCGAAGAGCCCATCACAGGCCTCGAATTCAGAGAGGCCAATACGACTGCGCTCTACATCGCAACAACTTCCAGAATCTTGATACTCTGGGTGTCCGGCCGAGGACAAGGGACGCCTGCGCGGACGCTTGACGAGCATGGCTGCGCGGTTGGCTGTATGACCCTGGATGCTCAAACAAACGAGCTTGCAATAGTCGCGAGGGACGACGCAATCTACACCTATGGACCTGGTGGCAAGTCACATTCGTACGCCTATGAAGGGACCAAGAAGTTTGTCGGCGCGAGCAAGGGTTACGTGCTCATCGTATCACCCCCGAACACCGGTCGCTCAGTATCCTTGCGGGCATTTGGTGGTACACAGGCCAATGAGATCCTGAACCAGAGCTCCTTCACTATTCTCGACACCGATCTCAGGTACATCGCCCACTCAGAACAACTATCAAATCAGGTCGGCAACATCTTCAACATCTGGGGCGATATATTCCTCCTCACTATTGATGGCAAACTATATCGCTATCACGAGAAATCATTGCAACAGAAATTGGAGATCCTTTACTCCCGTGATCTGTATCAAGTTGCAATCCAGCTGGCGAGAAATTACAAGGCATCCGCAGTCCAGCAGAACGTCATCCATCGCAAGTATGGTGATCATCTGTACCAGAAAGGAGATTACGACACTGCCATGCAGCAATACTTGCATGCAATTGACAATACCGAGCCATCGCAGATTATCCGCAAGTTCCTTGACAATCAACGGATTAAGAACCTGATCGATTATCTCGAAGAACTGCACGAGCACCAGAAAGCGACATCAGACCACACAACACTGCTCTTGAACTGCTATGCCAAGCTCAAAGACGTCGAGAAGCTCGAGGCCTTCATCAAGCAGCCCGGCGACCTGCGCTTCGATCTGGACACTGCTATCGTGATGTGTAGACAGGCTGGCTATCATGACCAAGCGGCTGTTCTAGCCAGACGACATGACGAGCATGGACTGGTTGTCGATATCTTGATAGAGGACCTCAAGAAATACGCCGAAGCCGTGGCCTATATCCAGCGCCTGGAGCCCGAGGAAGCGTACCGCAACTTCATGAAATACGGCACCGTGCTGCTCGAGCATTGCCCGACGGAAATGACCCAGATTTTCATCGACTACTTCACTGGCACATTCAGACCCAAGAAAGACGCTGTCATCGTGCAGGAAACACAGGTAGAACAAGAGAGTGGAAGGCTGGGCAGCATGGCAACGACTGCAACGACTGCCGTTCAGAATCTTGCTGCTCTGCTCCCGCTACCATACATGAACGCGAGTGCGGTGCAGACACCATCTTCGGGATCCAACGGCCAAGTGACCAGAAGCCAAGCTCAAGTCGTGGAGACCCTGACAGAAGGCGACTACATCGAATACGAGGTACCCAGGCCTCGCATCGCTTTCTCGGCTTTCATCGACCACCCAGAGCACTTCATCACTTTCCTCGAAGCATGCATCGCCAGTCCCGACGTCACAGTAGACAACAAGACCGATCTCAACACCACACTCTTCGAAATGTACCTTCACAAAGCTTCCACGGCAAACACGCAAGAGAAAGCCGAGTACGAGCGCAAAGCGAAAGCCCTGATCGAGTCCGAAGACAGCCACATCGACACCAGCAACGTCCTTTTGCTATCAGACCTAGAGAAGTTCCGTGACGGCACGGTCCTCGTCAGCGAAAAACAGGGCCTCCGCTTCGACGTCTTCCGCTCCTACACCACGGCCCGCGACACGCGCGGCGCGATCAAAGCCCTGCGCAAGTACGGCCCCGAAGAACCAGGCCTATACCCAGCGGCTCTCGCATACTTCGTGTCCTCGCCCGAAATCCTCTCCGAAGCGGGCGACGAAGTGGCCTCGGTCCTGCAGAAGATCGACGCCGACAGCCTCATGGCTCCGCTGCAAGTCGTGCAGACGCTCTCGCAAAACGCCGTGGCGACCATGGGTCTTGTCAAGCAATACCTCTCGGCAACAGTCGAGCGCGAGCGCGCCGAGATCGCTTCCAACCAGCGTCTGATCGAGTCCTACCGCAACGACACCACGCAGAAGCAGGCGGAGATCACCGCCCTCAAATCTCAGCCCACGAGTTTCAGCGCCACGAGGTGCAGCAGCTGTTCGATGCCGCTGGACTTGCCGACTGTGCATTTCTTGTGCAAGCACTCGTTCCATCACCGCTGCCTGAACGTCAGCCCAGGCGAGGAGGAGGATGTTGAGTGCCCCATGTGCGCGCAGCAAAACCAGACTGTGCGGGCTATCAGACGCGCACAGGAAGAGAGCGCTACGCGGAACGATCTGTTCGCCGATGCGCTGGGGAGAAGTGGGGAGAGGTTCGGGACTGTCAGTGAGTGGTTCGGCAGAGGCGTGATGGACGTCAAGACTCAGCAGTAGGGGAGTTGTGAGTGGCAGATTTGAGGCAGTGGAAAGATGCGACGATGATAGGTTTAGTGCGAGGTAGGTTACTATGTAAGTATCTATGGAATATAAACATGAAACAAAACTGGGTATAATTGCGTTATCAGGGGCCGCATGGAATCAATATCAACAAAGGTGTATCCTTCCCACTATTCGAGTAAGTCGCCGATTGCGTCCGTGTCTTCAATACTTCAAACCATCACCGCTTTATTCTTGACAGCCCTCATAGCAGGCAGCGTGCCCTTCTTCCCTGGCTTCCTACCCGTCTCCACAACAATAAACCGGACAAAATCCCTAAGAGTCCAATAGCTGCTGTGCGCACCAAGCATAGTGAGGTACTGAATTTCCAGCGGGCCGCCACCATACTTGACGAAGAAGTCGATCTGTGCGTTATCGTTCAGCAGCAGCATGCGCTTCTCGGCCACTTCCTCGCGCGTGAAATTGTGAGTTTCCAGTTCCACGTTTGAGGGCAAGCGGACGACAGGTGGGGCATGTGCGGAAGCTCTCTGTGCTGCGGCGGACGAGCTGCTGTTGCCGAAGATGGAGAACCAGCCCGTGTTGGCGGAGGGGATCATGACCTTCTTCAGCGAAGCGGCGTAGGAGGCATCGACGGTCGCGTTCAGGCGGTAGGCTACAGGATCGTAACCGTTGATTATATTGTAGATGTTCTCCACCGCGAGGCAGCCGTACTGTCCTTGGCGGCCGCATATGGTGTCTGTCAGAGCTGTGGGATCTTCTTGAGCCGCGGCGGAGTTGGAGTCGATGCGTGGGGTGAGTTGAGCTTTGCGCAATAGGAGGAAGAAGCCGGCGGGAGATCCTGCAAGGATAAGGTTGTGGGTGTTGAACAAGAGGTGTCCGAGATTCTCTGCATCGAGATCGATTTTCGTGGGATCGGCCAGGTGGTCAGGGACGCGGGTCGGTTGCTTTGATAGGATATCGACGGCCATGACTGATCCGAGAGAATGAGCTATCATGTGCACTCTGCCGTGCTGCGAGAACCCTGGGTTATTCGAGCACCAAAGCTTGTACACCCGGTTGGCTTCTCTGATGACAGCGGCAATCATCCTGGGCTGATGATGCGACATGTAGTAGGGGATATCCAGCATCACATCAGACACAATGTTTCGAACACTAGGCAGGGTGTCCGGTGTGATGTCCAGTAAATTGAACTCGTTGTGAGCGGGATCTTCCTCGGTCTCTCGGTAGCCGCCCTCTTCGAACGAGAGTGCATGCCTCCAGTTGATTGGCAGGACCATAATACCACCCATTCCGTCACGGAACTTCGACTTGCAGTCTCTGGTACCCGTCTCGACGTTGACTTCGCGGCGGAACGCATTGATGGCGTGGGTGAAATGGAAAGATTCCATTCTTTGACTTAACTTCTGACCGATGCCGTGTATCACGAAGATTAGATCGGTGACTTTCGGCCTTTCTGCATTGGCCAGATCCGGGTCTCTTTCGCTTCGTGCGCTCGGCGGTACTCCTGAAGCAGACGTAGAGGTTCCCGCTTCTGCCCTCTGCGTATTAGAGCTTCCAGGTTTCTGGGGGTGCAACCTATCCCAGATGGCTTGATCAAACCCTCGGACAACAGCAACGCCCAGCTTGTGTCCCTTTCTGATATAATTGGACAGAGGCTTACGGCCATAGTATGTCGATGGTAATAAAGTCGATTTCAAGATCCTGGCCTCTCTTTCGTTGGCATATATGACTCCATGGCCTACATATGATCGCACGGTGCCATAATTTCCCCATACATTCACGCCAGAGGCTTTGTTGTCCGCGGTAGGCCCTGAAGTGATGTCAATAATATCACAGGCAACATCGGCCGCTTTGGCTCGTTGTTGTTCGAGTGTCTCGGGCTCTTGCTGGGCCAGATTGGTCGCAGCGGTCCGTGCAAGGTTCTCGCGTGCCGCTGCGTCGGATCGACTGCTGCTATCTCGTCTCATGGAAGACGACCTAGGCCGGCCGACCAATTTCTCCGGCCACAGCTTGTGGACAATCTTCATCTCTCCGGCGGCTCCCACTTCCATGGCAGACACCAGCTCGTCTTTCCAGGTCTCGGTCCAGCATTGCAGGTCCACGTAGCCAGCCTCCAGCATGTTCGCCACGGGCGTTTCGACTGGGAGCATGGTATCTTGGTAAAACCAGGTGCCCCTGGTTACTTCGGCAACATCACCGACGGGTTGCCAGTATATTGGCTCCATTTTTAAATCCGGCATTGCAACCTGGTGAAGCCGTGAGATGCCGACGGCAACCTTATCCGTCGGGCCTGTTTCTTGCTTGCGTTCGGTCGGCGGAGGACTGTGTTCCACCAGGTGCGCAGGATCATCCCAATTGTAAGTGTCGTGCGGGTGTATCCTGGGTCTCCCAGACCTTTCCTTGTTGGTAGGGCTGCCATCGTGAATCGCATCGTGCACATTCTTCCGCGCAGGAGCCCTGATGAAAGGCGTTCCCGTGGTGGTGTTGTCGACCAACTGCGAGACTTCCGGCACGGACGAAGGTCCTTCAAACGCATCAAGAGCAGTACCAATTTCGGGGGGAGTTTCCACATGGCTCAGGCTTGTTCTGGGTAGTTTTGTACGTGGCGTGGCAGACCTGGAGACGGATGGTCGCTTGCCGCTCTTTGCATCCTGGCTGTTTTTCCTTGTTTTATCTTCACTTGCATGCGCAGCTTTCTCGCCCCGTTGCTCTTGATAGTTCAAAATCTTCTTCCTCAACTCTAGCCATGTCTTCTCCAATGCCTCATTATCATATTTCGAGAATGGCTTAGGCGGCAGTTTGGCGGGAACGTTGGTTGCGTTTGCTGGAGGTGGTAGAGGCGACAGTGGATCGTCTATAGGCACAGGACTTGTGTAGAAGAATCTCGCGTTGACTGGTGGAGGTGGCTCGGCGTGGTGGAGCACCTGACGTGTATACTGGTTGACGGCCTCCTGTGAAGCCATGGCGGCGGCGGCTGCAGAAGGGGTGGTCTAGCGAGTGCTGACGAGGGCGAAGACGAATGGACTGAACTCGAGTTGGGTGTCAAGGCATAGCGGTTGGCGGCGGTCCTGTCTCAGAGCTCGAGAGTTGGTAAGCGTGCAGGGAAAAGCAGATGCCTGTTCGCGTCTGCTGGCTGCAAGGTTGACGTGGCAGGCCCAACGTATCCGATTATTTGGCAGACCCCCACGGAACTACAGTGCAGTATCTACTGACTGTTTTGATGGACGTGAAATTAGGGAAAATGTGTACATGTAGAGTGTGTGTAAGTAGGTATTTGGGACGAAAGGAATGGATCCGTGTCGAAGATCCCGAAAACGTCATCTTCATGTGACAGCGTGACATGACGCTACGGGACGGAGATGTGAAACCCATATCCTCCATCTACCTACATAGCCTTCTGTATCATCCTATCCATTGAAACCCTCGAATCCGCTATACTGAAGAGATCTTCCACTCCAACTATCTCTAAACCAACCGCTTGATCCGGAACACTCTCTCAACCAATACCGCTTCAACGACCATCTCTTATCGCCCCAAATCCCCATCCGCCAACCACCAAGCCACCACCACCAAATCACCACAACAATGGCCATGAACGGCGTCCGCCTATTCCGCTACGCCCTCCTAGCCGAAGCCGGCTTCAACCTCGCCTCCGTCTTCCCCATGCTCATCGACCCCAGCTACATCCTCAGCTGGCTCGTCAAATCGCCCGAGCACATCACGCCGGCCGCCTGCTCTCTCGTCCAATGGTGCGGCTGCATCGTCGCCGGCCTGACCGTACCTCTGCTCCTGGGCGTGCCTCACACGCCCGAAGCCCCCACGATCCGGAAAGTGACCTACCAGATGTACGCGGCGGCGGAGCTCGCGCTCGGCGCTGCCATGGCGGTGCAGTATCTGAACGGCGATAGTGGGTTGAAGAGCGAGGCGCTCTGGACGTCGATGACTACTATGGGGGCTTTGGTGGCTGTTCGGGCGTACTTTTTGGTTGTGAAGCTGGGGTATATGGAGGGGCAGGCGAATGCGAAGAAGGTGTGGGGGGTGGGCTGGTGTGTTGGGTTGTATTTGTAGCGAGAATGTAATCAGTATGATGTTTCTTCTCGGAGCATGTTCAGCAGACATGATTACTTCCATCTCTTTGTCGGTCCTTAACAACGAGTTCCCATTGAGGTCATTAGTGCATTGGGGCTGGTATGGGGAATGTGTCCGTATCGAGCCCAATGCAACCTGTAAGACCTACAGTTCTTGTTCTTTGTTTTACTTCCAGTCGATCCACAAATTACTTCGTGTCCGCTCGAGGCGTGCAGTGATGTGATGTTGCTGGAGCGGCTGAGGTCTCGGTGAATCATTGGTTCGACCATCAAGGTACCTGCTCGCCAAAGCTATACTTCTGGGCGGTCTTCGAGTCTGCTCGCCTCCAAAACTTCTTCAGACACAAACTCTTGTTGCAGCGTCCGTGAAAGGCGGGCCGAATTGTTCTTGATCTAATCGCGGCGCAACGAAGCGGTATTACTGATCACCTCCAGACTAAAGCATTCGGTGCGATTCGCAAGAACGTCCCTCCGGCTTGGTCGATTCGGATCAGATTCAGTCTGGTTGCGGGCAAAACTCCATTGTCCAAACAAATCAACAAGACAACTTCCGACCAGAATGGCGAGGGTGTGAGATTCGAAGCCCTTCAGCTCGAGCGTGCCATAAGACCGAAGGATGCTCAACACATGCGGACACGAGCCATCAAGGGGGCAGCATGCAAGCTCAACAAACGACAATCAACGTCATCCGCTGGTCCAACACCAATGGTCATCTTCGAGATGCTATACCGCACGATGTTGGTCTCAAACGATAAGGCCTGAGAAATTTCCTTTCGACCGCAGCCTGCAGGGAACGGCGCCATGCCGGCGGTAATGGAGAAATCTCACCATCATGCGGAGAGCCCTGCCATGGTGTGAGACTTCCAGGGAGCTGGAGCTGCTAGATTCTCGAGCTGGTGGGGTAAATTGAACTTGCGATCTGCCTCCTCGACGAGAAAAGCATCATCGCTGACTGTCCGGATAGCCAGAGCAATCGAAAAGCCATGCAGAGAAGCTCGAATGCAACCCAAACTCGCATTCATATGCGAAGGATTCCAAGATCGTGGTCATCGCTGCATTTCGCCCGCGCATCAGCGCTCGTCCGAGACCAATAGCAAGATCACCACCGTTCAGCCACATTGGCGCCTAAGGTCCGGAAGTGGAGTGCCGTTTGAAAGTTCGAGATCACCGGGATGGCAAGACAGCAAGAGAGATGATAATCGACCTCGTTGAGAGCTCTCTAGGCGGCGCCGCGCGTGGATTAGGTGAGGGGAGAAGAGGCAGAGCTCTGAGATGTCACGAGCTCGACGAGTACCCTTTACCCTGAACGATTCCAAGGCGGGGTGGCCGTTTTGTTGATGGGGAAGTGGAGCAGCGCGGGGAAAAACAACAAAACAGGCCCGCGACCAAGGCCTATACTGGCGTTTTGGCTTCGAGTTCGCGCCATGGCAGTAATATTCTGGGGAAACTTTGGCAGCTAGGAGAGCTACCTGCTGTCAGCTGCTATACCGGACAGGCGTGGGTCCGGGAACACATCCCTCCGATGTTGCACGGATGCGATACGGAACCGATTGACGATCGGTGCAGCGGTATATCGACAAGGGCAGTCGTCAGCTTGATGGAGAAGAGCACTGGGCAACCCGACTTTCGCCGTCCGTTTGACAAAGTTGGATGGCTTATGCATGAGAGAATGAAGCTTGACTTCAAATCCAGGGTGCGAAAGGTTGTTCCTTAGAGCCGAAGGGTGGCATTGCTGGGCCTTCCAGATTGTGGAATCAGTCTGAAACCACGAGAACCATTGGCCGCCCTAACGCGATGCCCCCTCCTCTGAAGTGAGGCACATGTGGGGTAGATTCGACGAAGGACCAAGCCTCCAGAAACATAAGAAAGACGAGACCTGCTCTTGTCAGGGTATCTTTCCTCTCGACATCAGGATTCAAAAGCTCGATCATTCAACAACCAGCAACCCCCAACAAACCCACCAAACAATCAACAAAACATCACCAACATGGCGCCTTCGATCCCCTCCAAGCAGATGGCTATGGTCATTGAGAAGACCGGCGGCCCTGTTCAGTACAAGGAGATTGACGTCCAGAAGCCCGGTCCCGATGAGGTCCTCATCAACATCAAGTTCTCTGGTGTCTGCCACACCGACTTGCACGCCGTGAACGGCGACTGGCCGCTCGCGACCAAGCTTCCGCTCGTCGGTGGTCACGAGGGTGCCGGTGTTGTCGTTGCAAAGGGTGACCAAGTCAGCGACATCGAGATTGGCGACCACGCCGGTGTCAAGTGGATCAACGGCAGCTGCTTGGCCTGTGACTTCTGTCAGCAATCTGGTATGTTGTCACGAGAACACTCCTGACATCTCAAACAACGCAAGCTAATCAACACCGCAGACGAGCCTCTTTGCGCTAAGGCTCTCCTCTCGGGATACACTGTCGACGGAACCTTCCAGCAGTACTGCATTGCCAAGGCAGCCCACGTCGCTCGCCTTCACAAGGATATCGCCCTCGACGCCGTCGCCCCAGTTCTGTGCGCCGGTATCACCGTCTACAAGGGATTGAAGGAGTCCGGAGCCAAGCCCGGCCAGACTGTCGCTATTGTCGGCGCTGGTGGTGGACTCGGATCCCTTGCCCAGCAGTACGCAAAGGCCATGGGTCTGCAGGTCATCGCCATCGACTCTGGAGATGAGAAGAAGAAGATGTGCATGGAGCAGCTCGGCGCCAGCGCCTTCGTCGACTTCGCCACTAGCAAGAACGTGATTAAGGATGTCCAGTCGGCGACTGAGGACGGCCAAGGACCCCACGCAGTCATTTTGGTCGCCGTTAACGAGAAGCCCTTCCAGCAGGCCGCAGAGGTATGATCACCAGCGATGTCTCGTGTGTTCCTGAAAGCAGCGCTAACGTCAATATAACAGTACGTCCGCCCACGCGGTACAGTCGTGTGCATCGGTCTCCCCGCCGGTGCCTACCTCCGTGCACCCGTGTTCGAGTCTGTCATCAAGATGGTCACCATCAAGGGATCGTACGTGGGCAACCGCAAGGACACCGCAGAGGCGCTCGAGTTCTACCGCCGCGGCCTGATCAAGTCGCCGTACAAGGTTGTCGGTCTCTCCGAGCTCCAGAAGGTGTACGACCTGATGCACGAGGGCAAGATCGCTGGCCGCTACGTCGTCGACACCTCCAAGTAGGTGATTGCCGGCTGACAGTATCGGGCTGAGACACCTCGGTGTAGAAAACCTTGGATTGTAAATATCACTTGCAAGCAACAAATGAATTAACGACTTGGACTTTGGCATCAGTATCCTGTGATTAGAGGTTAACGGCTTCCGCAAGGTGATGATCGTGAAGATCTACATGTTTCGGATGTCCGATGAGCTGTCGCGATATGTCGCCATTGGAAAGAACGTTCCATGCGTCCAGGGAAGCGACAGTGGCGACATCCCAACGTCGCCGCGAAGAGACTTTACCACTGCAAATTGCAGTCTTCGACCCATCGAGACCGAAACATTGTCAACCGTTGTTGGAGAAATGGTGTAGCAATGGTGTCTTGGCAGCCTTGCGTACATGTACGGTACTTGAGTCTCGTAGCGTCGTCCTTCGCTAACGGTCGGCAGGATTGTTTGCCGAAGAAGAGCACCAGACGAGTCAGATGATTGGAGATGCGGTCTCGACCTCGACTGCGACGCGCAACATCTCTTGAGCAGGCAGAGGCTACAACGCTGCCGGGGCAGATTGCGTTCGTTTGACGCGACAATACCGCCGGATCGATATCTTCAAGTTGGATGTCTGGATTGTATCCCCGGACTGGACTCTTGGCTCCAAGGCTCAGATTTGGAAAGCAGGTTTCAGTCCACAAAGAAGAAAAGGAAGCTTTCGTTGTCGGTGTTCTTCTGGTCGCAACCACCAATGAGGCGGGTGTGTAGGAGGCGACATGAAGCAGAATCGGCTCCGACGAATCAGAAGCGTTGGGAACTACGTCTCTAGCGCGCTTCACGTAAACGCTAGCGCAAACTCTAACATCTGTAACCGCGCGTTCTCAAACACGGACTTCCTTTGAGTCGACGAACATCACCTGGATCTCTAACTGGAAGGAACTACCTACAGTAAACTGTCCGTCGTTTACCGAGCGATCTACCCAATCTCTCACACAAACTGTACCGTCATCCTTCGTCAGGAGGCTGGTCGTGTCTCAAGTGTTGAACGGATAGCCGCAGTAGGCCATGCAAGCGAGGCGAAGACGGCAGCTTGACAGGTTGTACCGGCAGGAGAAGGAGGCGAAAAAATCGCTGAATGACGAGGTTGAGGTTGAGATTGAGGTGGTTCCTTGGTACGGCCATGACCGAGGCCGAACACAAAGACGAGCAAACATGCAGCAGGCGAACATGGCAGTATTCGGTTGTAGCACACGAGCATGATTGGGTGAATTAACATGACCCGTACTACTATGACTACTACATCGGGAGCACAAGCAGCATCTTAGCCACATACAAGAGGCGAGTGTATAGTGCCCAGGCGCGCCTTGTTTGTGCCTTGTTTCTGCCCTGTGCTGCGAAACCGTCTTCACGTTTCACCTTCTCGCTCTCCCTCACCAACTCCACACCATCATCCGTCTGCTAATGATCAATTGATCATTCACTCTCTTTATCATCCTCCGCCCACCACCACCACCACCTCGTTTGTGTTGCACCCACCCGCTCCCACAGCAAACTCATTCGCTCCTTTCTTTCTTTCGTAGCAGCCCACCTTTGACAGGCCGGTCATCTGCTCCTCTTTTCGTTCAATCGTCCACTCCTTCAACCACACGCTCACTACAAATATCACTGGGTGCTCGAATTCCACCGCTCTTCAGCAACAATCCCCAAACACCACACCACACCACCTTCATTCGACAACATGCTTCGCTCAATCGTCCTGCTAATCGTCACTCTCGTCGCCTTCGCGCTGGCCGCACCGGCGCCCAAGCCTGTCTTAAAGCCCTTGGAGGCGCTGTCCAGCTTCAGGAACAGCTTCAAGTCGTTGTCCAGCGGACACAGAGGCAACAGGGACCCTCGCACCGAGCTGTCGCGTGTCTACAACAAATTCAACTGGGCAATCACTGCTTCCTACAACGGCCAAGCCTGGACAGTGTCATGGCCTCCTCCAGCACCTTACTCGAATGGTGGCGATGATTCTGCTGCCGCCAGCTCGCCCGTGAGCCCATCCGACCCGACAGCTTCGGACAGCGCTCCTCCTTCATCTTACGGCTCTGGTTCGTCGAACGGGAGCGATTCTACTGCCGATGCCGAGTCCTCCGATGCCCCACCATCCTATGGTGGTCAGCCCTCTTACGCCGCTGAGCCATCGACCTATCCCGAGGCCTCTTCCACGGCTGCCGTCACTGGCGACGCTGCTGCGTCCAGCTTCGCCGCCAGCTTTGCCACCAACTTCGGCACCAGCTTTTCTACCTACGTCTCTGCGTCTGCTACTGCCTCTGCTGTGTCTGCCACTGCCTATGCCTCTGCTTCTGCTTCTGCTTCTGCTTCTGCTTCTGCCTCTGCACCCAGCCAAAGTTACGGAGAAGGTGAGGGCGAGGTTCAAGCTCACCCGGAAGAGAACGAATCTGAGTACCTTTCTCCTGTGACCATTGGCGGCCAGCAGCTCAACTTGAACTTTGACACCGGCTCCGCTGATCTGTAAGTATTCGCCACCACTGACCACAAAATGCATGTACTGACCGTCAATAGGTGGGTCTTCAGCACTGCTCTCTCGTCAAGCGAGCGTGGCAACCACGCTGCTTTCGACACGAGCAAGAGCAAGACTTGGGAGGTCTACGAGGGTGCAACCTGGGACATCTCTTACGGCGACGGTAGCGGTGCCTCCGGCACTGTTGGCTTCGATCAAGTCGACGTCGGAGGTATCACAGCAACCAGGCAAGCCGTCGAGATCGCCACCGCCATTTCAAGCGCGTTTGTCTCCGACGAGAACAACGACGGTCTGCTCGGCCTTGCTTTCGGCAAAATCAACACAATCCAGCCCAGTCCCCAAAAGACATTCTTCGAGAGCGTCGCCGACCAACTCGAGGAAAAGGCCTTCACCGCAGACCTCGACGTCGACGCCGCCGGCACTTACGAATTCGGCCGCATCGATACCAGCAAGTACAAAGGCGAGCTGCACACCACCAAAATCGACAACAGCCGCGGCTTCTGGGAGTTCACGTCCAACGTCTACAGCATCGGCGGCAAGGACGTGCCGAACCCCAGCGCCAGCACCGCCATCGCCGACACCGGCACCTCGCTCATGATGGTCGACGACGACATCGCCAAAGCCTACTACGCACAGATCGAGGGCTCCTCCATGGACAACTCGGCCGGCGGCTACGTCTACCCCTGCGACGCCAACATCCCCTCGTTCGGCGTGGCGATCGGAGACAACGGCTTCATCGCCCACCTCAACGGTTCCGACATCGAGTACGCCCGCATCGGCCAGAATACCTGCTTCGGTGGCGTGCAGGGCAACCAGGGTCAGGGCATCCAGATCTACGGCGCCGTCTTGCTCAAGCAGTACTTTGCTGTCTTCAACTTTGGGGACCTCACCTTCGGCCTGGCGCAGAAGAACTAGAGAGAGAGAAAGACTGACGAACTGCGACAAACCAGGGGACCTTGAGACCTTTCACTCTTTTCCCTTCTTCCCTTCTTTCTCTCTCTCTCGGTCTCTCCTTTTGCTGCTAGATCAGCTTTCTGACGAGGGATGTTTGGTGCTGCTGCACATACATAGATTAGTAGCCTCTCCAGCCCTTCAACAATTGAAAGGCTTCGACGCTCACGTGACGAGAAAACGCAAATCCTGCTCTGAACATTCATTCTTCTCATGTTGTGTCAGCTCCAGCGTTCAGGTGGTCAAAGACGTGGGAAACACTTGCCAAGTGTTTTCGTTTGATCATCAAGGTTGCTGCTGTGAAACGCTTTTCAAAATTTGTCTAGGTATCATTGCAATGCATCAAGTTCATCATCCCACTCATTCGCTGAAAGAAAAGAAACTTTTTTTCCCTTTCTCCTCACTTCTTAGTGAGATCCATCCTCAGGCCCGTAGTTCTCGGTCTTGATATCCTTCAGACCCAAGTCCTCCTCCTCCTCCTCAGTGCGGTCGTACTCCTCGACCTTGATTTGAGGATCGGGCTCAGGGGCGGTGAAGCTCTGAACGTAGCTGGCGGCCAGAGGGTCCTCGAGGACAAGCGTGAAAGGCTTCTTGCCGGCGATGGCCTCTGTGACGTCGGCGAAGAACGACTCCCAGGTCTGCTTCGACTGGCTGGTCATGCTGTCGCCGCCCTTGTCTTCAGGAACGGGCGCGTCGCCGTCGTCCAGACCGAAAACCTGCGAGCGCAGGTCTTTCTTGATGTTCTCCAGGATGCCCTCGACGGTCGTGAAGCGGCCGCCCATGGTGCCGGGCTCGACGCGGAGCTGCAGCTCCGGGCAGAAGAGGGCGGCGGACTCGGACTTGAGGACGTCGCGGGACAGGTCCTCGGGGGTCTTGACGTCGAGGGTGATGCGGGAGCCCTTTTCGGGCACCGCGCCGCCGGTCTTGACCTCGTTGGAGCGGTAGCCGCAGTCGTCGCAGACGGTGCTCATGACGATCACTTGCTTGAAGTAGGGGATGTTGACCATCTTCATGTTGGTGGCGCAGGGGCGCGTGCAGCCCGGGCAGGACGCGGGGAACGAGTAGACTTGGTTCTCGATGATGTCTTCGTCGTCGACGTTGTTGCCCTGCTTCTCGCTTTCGTTGGGTAATGAGCCGGCGCCGACGAGGCCTTCTGCGTGGTATTCGGGGCGGATCTCGGTGTCGGGTGCTGTGACGCCGTCCTGCTGGTGGGCGGCGGGTTGGGGCACGTCGTCGCCCAGACCCAGGGCGGCGTTCTGTGCGGGTGTGCGGTTGTAGTCGTGCTTGGCCCACTTGCCAGCGGCGTCACCTGGCCTCGGCTCGAACCAGGAGTTTCCTGAAGGGTCGTCCAGGGCGATCATGAACGGGTATCTGTTTCCGAGGACCATGTCCGACACACCCCTGATCACCTCGGCCACCTTCATTCCAACCTCTGGCATCTGCTTCACGCGCTCGTCCTGATGTTGCGCAAGATCGTCTCTGATGGTGGAGAGAATACCTTCCACGTTGGTGTAGCGGCCCTTTCCAGGCGGGATCTCCAGGTCCAGCTCCTCGATGCGGAATACGGCCATGTCAGTCTTGACGACCTGGCGCTTGAGGTCCTCGTCGTTCTCCACCTTGAAGGCGTACTTGGCCGCCTTTTGCTGGATCTCGCCGGCGGACTGGATCTCGTTGTTTTGCAGTCCGCAGTGTTCGCAAGAGAAGGACATGATGACGATCTCGCGGAAGAAGGGGATCTTGGTGAGGAGCAGTCTTGTGATGCCGTTCTCGTGGCAGTTCATGCACAGCGACTCCATTTCTTCCGTGACCTTGGAGTCGTCCTCCTCGCCCTCAAGTCCGGGTCCAGAGCTCATGTTTGCGACCTGGGCGCCCATGTCCTTGAAGAGGTCCTTTGCCAGCGATGTGCCGGTCAGGCGCGTGTTTCCTTGTTGGTCGGCCATGATTGTGTGATGTTTGTGTTGTAAGTGGTGATCGATTAACAGAATGCGCAAACACGAAGTAGTGTATGCGAACGGCAACAACAATTACTAATGCAATGACTCGAAATCTTCACGTGAAATCTGCCGTCTTCCATGGAAATCTTTCTCTTGAACGCGGGGCGAGGCAAGGCAAGATAGTAATCTTATCTTAGCTTATCGTAGCGTGCGGCCTGGGCCGCTCTCTCTGGGGATCATCGCAAAGCCAGAGAGAGAGAGCGCTGGCGCGACGAATCCAGTGCTAGTAGGAGTAGCAGACAGCCGTCTGTCGCGTACTGAACATTGCAACACCACCCACCATGGACGACTTCGAGGAGCTGGAGAGGCTGTCGCTGGTCAGCAAAGTCTCGTCTGAGCTGCAGAATTACCTCGGCGTCGCAGACTCTACCATCGCAGAGTTCGTCATCGCCGAGCATGAGAAACATCGCGATGCGTCGGAAGCCTTCAAGCGGTCGCTGGAGGAGTACGATTTCCCGGAGAGCCTGACGACTTCGATCGATCGCTTGGTCAGGACATTACACCCCAAATACAAGAACGACGCGAATGCTGCATCCAACGACACGAATGGCCATGGCAAGGAGGACAAGAGCAAGAAGTTCAAGGGCCTGTCAATGCCTGATAAGGTGCCAACATTCGACGACGAAGAGGAGGCAGACGCTGGAGGAGCCGACCTCGACGATACTTTTGCAATGCTGGAGTCGATGGCTGGCGACAAGAAACCGACGGCGAGCCGGAAACGCAGCGTGAGCCCCGTCGCGCAGTCCGACCCTCACGATCGCAAGAGGTCGCGCAGATCACGGTCACGTTCACCTAAACGGAACGACGAGTACATCTTCCAGGACGAGTTCGGACGCTCGAGATCTTACCGGCCAAAGGAGAAGGAGCATCGGAGAGAACGATCGCGCCACCGAGACAGGCACGATAGGTCCGACAAGCACGAAAGACACGAGAGACGGAGCCGAAGAGACCGGACACCCGAGCAAGTGTTGGATGATGAGCCAGTACAATACAAGGTTTACGATGGCAGAGTTACTGGCGTAAAGGACTTCGGTGCTTTCGTGACTATCTTGGGTGTGAAAGGCAAAGTGGATGGTCTGGTGCACGTTTCTGCTATTGCAGACTACAAGGTCAACCATCCATCCGACCTTCTTTCCAGAGATCAGCCCGTGAAAGTGAAGGTGATGAAGGTGCAGGATAAACGCATAAGTCTGAGCATGGCAGAGGTGGATCAATCGACAGGTCAAGATCTCAACCCCGGCAGAGGAATTGCGGGCACAGGAGCAAATGCGGTAGGATTGAATGGTGCAGGAACTTTCGATCCTATCGCTGGTGTGCCTGTAGTGGAAGGTCAACATGTGGTGCACAGACAGAAGAAGCGGATGACCAGCCCGGAGAGATGGGAGATCAGGCAGCTCATCGCTTCTGGCGTACTCAAGTCCGCCGACTATCCTGACCTTCAAGACGACGATTACAACGCTGCGCTCAATGGCGAGACTATCGAGGAGGAGGAAGATGTAGACATCGAGGTCCGAGAGGAGGAGCCGCCCTTCCTGGCTGGCCAAACGAAACAGTCGTTGGAACTCAGTCCCATTCGTGTAATCAAGGCCCCAGACGGCAGCATGAACAGGGCAGCGATGCAGGGCGATGTCTTGGCCAAAGAACGCAGAGATATGCGTCAGCAAGAAGCGCAAGATAAAGCCGCGAAGGAGGCTGCGAAGACAGACCTTGGTCAAGAATGGGCAGATCCCATGGTCGCACCCAGCGAGCGCAGGTTTGCTTCCGATCTGCGACAACCACAGGATGGCACACGCGCTGCTATCGATTTGCCCGAGTGGAAGAAAATTGCTACTGGAAAGGGCGAGCTCGGCAAGAGAACGATGATGTCCATGAAAGAGCAACGCGAATCTTTGCCCGCCTTCAAAATGCGCAAACAGTTCTTGGAAGCAGTACGTCAATACCAATTGATGGTCGTAGTCGGAGACACTGGTAGTGGCAAGACCACGCAGCTCACACAGTATCTCGCGGAAGACGGCTTTGCAAACAATGGTGTCATCGGCTGTACTCAACCACGTCGTGTTGCCGCCATGAGTGTAGCTGCACGTGTTGCCGATGAAGTAGGATGCCGAGTCGGCGAGGAAGTTGGCTACACCATCCGTTTTGAAGACAAGACAAGCAGCAGCACTCGAATCAAATACATGACCGATGGTATCATGCAGCGAGAGATTCTTCTGGATCCCGAGCTTACTCGGTATAGCGTCATCATGCTTGACGAGGCCCACGAGCGCACTATCGCCACAGACGTGCTTTTCGGTCTCTTGAAGAAGACCCTCAAGAAGCGCCCTGACTTGAAAGTTATCATCACATCTGCAACTCTGGATGCCGAAAAATTCAGTGCCTACTTCCTCGAGTGCCCTATCCTGTCCATTCCAGGTCGAACATACCCGGTCGAGATCATGTACAGCAGAGAGCCCGAATCCGATTACCTGGACGCCGCCCTTACGACCATCATGCAAATTCATCTGACGGAGCCGCCTGGAGACATTCTACTCTTCTTGACAGGAAAAGAGGAAATCGACACAAGTTGTGAGATTCTCTTTGAGCGTATGAAAGCGCTTGGTCCGAGTGTGCCAGAGCTCATGATCCTTCCCATATACGGCGCCCTGCCTAGCGAGATCGCCTCTCGTATCTTCGACCCGGCACCGGACGGCACACGCAAGGTCGTTATCGCTACCAACATTGCAGAGACCAGTATCACTATCGACGGTATCTACTTTGTTGTAGACCCTGGCTTCGTCAAGCAGACTGCCTACGACGCAAAGCTGGGCATGGACAGATTACAGGTGACTCCTATCTCACAGGCTCAGGCCAAACAGCGTGCAGGACGTGCTGGTCGCACTGGGCCAGGTAAGTGTTTCAGACTGTACACCGAAGCGGCGTTCCAAAGCGAGATGCTGCCGACGACCATTCCTGAGATCCAGAGGCAGAACCTCGCGAACACAATTCTGATGCTCAAGGCAATGGGCGTGAACGATCTGATCAACTTCGACTTCATGGATCCCCCACCCACAAACACTATGCTTACAGCTCTGGAAGAACTGTACGCTCTGTCCGCGCTCGACGAAGAAGGTCTCCTCACTCGCCTCGGCCGCCGCATGGCCGACTTCCCTATGGAGCCCGCCCTCGCCAAGAGTCTGATCATGTCCATCGACCTAGGCTGCTCGGACGAAATGCTCTCCATCGTCGCCATGATCTCCGCCGTGCAAACCGTCTTCCACCGTCCCAAAGACAAGCAACAACAAGCCGACCAGAAGAAAGCCAAATTCCACGACCCGGCCGGCGACCACCTCACCCTGCTAAACGTCTACCAAGGCTGGAAGCGAGCCGGTTCAACAGACCCCTGGTGCTTCGAGAACTTCATCCAGCCCAAGTCGATGCGCCGCGCCGAAGACGTCCGTAAGCAGCTCGTGCAGATCCTCGAACGCCACAAACTCAAGATCCTGTCTTGTGGCCGCGACACTACCCGCGTGCGCCAGGCGCTCTGCTCGGGCTTCTTCCGCAACTCGGCGCGCAAGGATCCGACTGAGGGCTACAAGACGCTGGTTGAAGGCACGCCTGTGTACCTGCACCCTTCGTCTGCGCTGTTTGGCAAGGCTGCTGAGCATGTTATCTACCACAGTCTTGTCGAGACGACGCGCGAGTACATGCATAATGTTACGGCGATCGAGCCCAAGTGGTTGGTTGAGGCTGCTCCGACTTTCTTCAAGGTTGCTGGTAAGGAGGGTGGGTTGAGCAAGAGGAAGAAGGCGGAGAGGATCCAGCCTTTGCACAACAGGTTTGCTGGCGAGGACGACTGGAGGCTTAGTGCTCAGAGGAAAGGTGGCAGAGCGGGTGGTGGCACTTGGGGTTGATCTGTTGACGATGTATAGAAATGTATGTACTCGCCTTATCGAACTGAAGGTTTGTGTCTGTTGATGTTGCTCAAGTATAGCACCTACGTAGAGCTTCCATCCAGACCATTGAGCAGTGCATACCACTTCTCACGGGACATCCTAGTACAACTCCTGTACGGAGATGAGCGCAAAGCTCGGCCTCGGCCTCGACTTCACTTCTCACTTCACTTCACAGCCGACCGATGACGTCACCCGCCAAACCTTAAGCCTTCACCTGCCTACATAAGCACAAAAATCTCTACCACTCTAACGAAAGCGATTACACCGCTGGCCTAACGGTTAAGGCGTGTGATTTAGCGATGTTGTACAACGCTTAGGATCAACTTTCACGAGTTCGAGCACCTATCAGGGAACTACTAGCAACCACGTCAGATTATCTCCCTGTGAATAAATGACCGAAGCTAGGGGCGTTGGGGAGTGACCCACTCTTTTGCCAAATTCACCTACAAAGGTCGTACAAGATTTTTGTTGTTCTTGCTCTGGGCTCGAATATGAAGAGCGCCTCAGCGCGGGGTACATGTGGCCAACACACTGAAAGTGGACGAGGCTGAGTAGGAGTTGAACCAAGGCTGTACTTGGGGGCTATGCACTCCCCTCGTCACCTAATTCATAGCGAAGGTCGAGAGACCAACTCCATAGTATGTCTTTCTTCGCTACTACTACAGCTGATCTAACATCTCGTTGGTCTTGTCGCTCATCAGCCATCCCTCAGGAGGACACTAAGACTGCGACTCTCCCGCGATGCCGGTCACCTTTGGATCTGTCGGAGACATCATCGCCGTTGGTATTCTGGTTAAGGATCTCGCCGCAGCGCTCAATCAAAGTCGTGGCTCGCAAGCAGAGTACAAGCAACTCGTCGCAGAACTCAATCTTCTCCAGACCGTACTTGGCCGCATCGACTATCTCTTTAACAATGAGGGGACATGGGCTGTTAGTCGGAGACTCGAGGTCACCGCTTTGCATGACACCACACTACGAATCACCCAGAATTGCCGAAACCTCATCGAGGTCTTCAGCGTTCGGCTGAAGAAATATGACAAGATGCTGGGAGGCGCTGGGGCGCTTAGGAAGAGCGAAAAGTTCAAGGCGACCGTGGCGAAGGTTCGATGGCAGATTGGCGAAAAGGAGGATGTTGTCAGGTTCCGCGCAGAGATCGCTAGCCAGACTGCTTCGTTGAACCTGGCGCTTGGCGCGACGACATGGTAAGGATATAAACCTAAGGTGTTGCGCCACAGCAAGTATGTGACTGATGGCTTGCAGGAGTGTCGGCAAGGACAATCAAGAGATCATGAAGAAATTCGAAGAGGACACCGGAAACCATCTCCAGGCGCAGCACGAGGCTTTGGCAAAGGTATCGAATACCATCACCGAGACTAATATGCTGGTATCCCAAACGAACACTCTCTCCGGCCAAGTTGTCAACGGGCTGGCCAAGATTGTCGATCTATGCACACAGGCCAAGACCACAATGTCAAAGATTCTCTTCATCAACGTCGCTACCTACAAGATGGTTCTAGCGTTGAAGACTAGTCTTCCAGGCTACCTGGAACGGTCGCTATACAGTGAGCCCTTCATACTGGAAGACGCCATTGGCAGGATCAGCCCTGTACACTTGCAGTTCATTTCATCGTGGGAAGCGCTGGATGCTGTCATAGAGACTCGATTTCGCGGTTTACAGGGCCACGACAAGATCCAGAGCGGACACTGGACGTTGCAAGATCATGCGACGGGACGCGAAATAAATCGCAGAAGGAACTGGGAAGGTGCCTTCTTGCCAGGCCAGAGAGTCGACATGAGCCTGTTATTTACACGGGAGACGGTCGTGGAGAGTTTCGGCCCATCTGCTCAGATGACAACAGGCAACCAGGCCGCTTGTCCACGGTGTCAAGCAGACGTCTCGGATTCTTGTGATGTAGAAACCCACTGGTATGCTCGCCAACATTCTGCCGGTTACTTCGAGCTGACACCCTCTAGCGACACATGCGGCCTATGTTTTCGCCGTATCGTCGAGATTGAAGAGGTTGACCCGAAGCCTACGCCTCCTGCACCAAAGCCTTGGTTGAACAAGCCCACTTTCGGCACAGCATCCCTCAAGCCCACGTTCGGACCACAGCCAGCGAGATCAAAAAGACAACGCGAGGCGGACGATCTCGATATTTCTGGGTTCAAAAGGATACAGATACTGTCCAAGGAGAGCCGAGTCAAACGGCACGTCTTTCATCCCGCGCCTCACAAGGCTCCCAGGCCACACTCCAGTGAGCTTAACATTGACAAAATCGGCCACTCATTCTTCACGCTTGATCCAACGGGTCCACTGAGTTCCAGACCTATTGGGTGGTATAGCCGTGTGCACGCACTGAAAGGCTTTGGACACAACCGGACATACAGATCGTCAACCACGGGAATAGCGACATGGCGGGGAGTGTTCTTGGACCAGCAGCAACCAAGCGATGAAGACCGTGTCAAAATCGAGGCATACAGCCAATACTCACTTAGAAGACGACAGTGCGGGCCAGAGATGTCTTGCTCTCGAAGTGTTCTCGGAAGACAGATCTTACCTGGACTTACACCCGAGGAACAGGACATCGTGGCTGAGCTGGTTGTTGAAGCTGATCAACAGTGAGATGGCTATGGACTGAGCCACTACACCTCCAGCATCGGGTCACTAATCATCGCTTCACGATATCACCTATTATACTCTACCCTCATGTTCATGGATGTCCCCATACCTTTGACGACTCATAGCGTGTTTGTGATTGGGATGGAGCTCTGAACGTAACATTCCGTGTCATTATAGATGGCTAAGAGCTTGTCTTGGAACTGAACCGGCTATCGGCGCCTCTGTCACAGACAGCTTCATGTAACCTGTGAATATCGGTGCCACTGTGCGCGATGGTACCTATTTGTGTAGTGCCATATGACTGCGAACGCGGTGTTGCACTGACTCGTCCACATCCTTCCAGCCTGATGGACAGTTCAATGGATATATTGTATGCACACACGGTGGTCGTTACACCTCGTCCGGCGTTGATACGCTTCCACACATCTAGCGCAATAGGTATGTATCATCTTCGTAGACTTCATTTAACCAAACCAGCCTTCTCATCATCCTCGCTTTCACTCTCCTCTTCCCCACTCTCAGCATCCTCGTCCGTCTCATACTCCGACTCAGACTCTTCCTCAGTCTCCTCGCTCACACTCTCACTCTCGCTCTCAGACTCCTCCTCATCATCCAACCAATCATCCAAAGTCTTCGCCTTCCTCCCACCAGACTTGTACCCAGAATCCGCCTCAAGCGCATCGTCCAGCATCTGACCAGCAGAGACGGTCTTTTGCGGCTGGTAGTACTCTTCCTTCCCACCGCTACCGTCTCTGAGGGTAGCGTCGGGCTCGTCGCCTTCGGCAACCCAGTCCGGCACGGCTTCGTAGCCGCGCAATCCGTTGACGCCTGCTGCGTTGCCGACGACTAGACTTGCGCTGCCGAGTGTGTAGCCCTTGTGGCTTTCGCTGGGTGAAGGTGCTTGTGGGACGGGTTTTGGGGCGAGTAAGAGAAGACTGGCGAGTTCGGTGCTGGTTGGTAGTGCTAGGAGGGCACGGTATACACGCGCACGGTCGCGAAGGTCGTATGATGGCGTGTAGCGGGCCAGTAGCATTGTGTGTTGGTACAGGAGGGTGATGGTGTCCTCTTTCTCCGGTGTTTGATCCGATGTCTGGTTTTCTTCAAACTCTGCGAATCCGCCTTCCTCGTGTGCAGGCGTCAACACCTGGCTTTCGGAGTGCTCCTGGGTTGGTGATTTCAGAGCGTCGAGAGCTTTAGTTTTCACGTTTTTCGCATTGAGGTGGTGTAGATAGACCTTCGCTGCAAGCAGCACGATCTGCGCTCGTACTTCATCGGTCTCACCCGCGTAGCCTCTGACCAAGATCCTCAAGACGTCCGCGGCCACGTTGGTCTCTGGATCGGTGCCAGCAAATTCTCCCACGAGCCAGATGATACTTGCGCGAGCTGCAGGAGAATGTAGTGAATCGAGATTCTTCGCGAGCCGGACAACGGTCTTGCGATGTTCATCTGGTGCCCGTTGAATCATGTGTCGAACAACTTCCATTGCTTCGCCGACCAAGACAGAGTCCGCGCTGTGAATCTGCTTGAGTAGCAACGAGAGGCAGCGCCGCGAGGTCTTCGCGTCCGAGGCTTGTGAGCATCGACCGATGGCGCGGACGCTTTCACGCACTAGATCCGGGTTGTGGCCCTTGGAGAAGTGCTCAAGCTCTGCGAGTATCAGTTCCTGCATGCTCTTCTCGCAATGAGGGAATAGCAGGGTCAGAACTTCGAGCTTGAGACGCCAGGATTGCGGTGCTTCGGAAGTCCGGATCAAGAAGTGACGAAGGTAAGGGAGGAAGTGCGTCGGTTTGACCAGGCACACCTGCACGATGTTGTATAATGCAACCTGCTGGATGTCTTTGGGCGATCGCAGCAATGCTATAAGTGGACCAACAGCGTGAGGAAGATGCTCGGCGGGTGAGAGGTAGAGGTACAGCCTGGTGACCGACACAATAACGGCCGAGTTGCGACTTTGGAGAAGTGGTTGCACCGATCTCAGAAGAAGCTCAAGATCAGGGTCGAGAACTTCGACCTCTTCGAAGTCTGCTTCCTGCTCTTCCTTTGGTTCCAGGTCCTCGTAGAAGTCCTGTGTCTTTTGCTCACGCGTGGCGGCTCGCTTGACGCGCCTCGTCCTTCTCGGGAAGGATTTGCGAGCGTAAGCTGGCATCAGGCGTAGGATAGCCAGCTGTCCCCATTCGTCCATGTCGACCACCATCTTGCATAATTTCCGGTACACTGGGTGAATAATATCCAGTCTCTCGGGACAGATTTCGATAAATGCTTGAACCGCGGCTCCTGCAACGTAGTATTGTTGATCGGCCAGCAGCTTCGCAAGGTATTCCTCCACTTGTGGTCTCGTGTTCGGGTCCAGTGTAACGCACTTGACGCAAGCCAGCGCCGCCGCTTTCCTGACGATAGGTGACAGGTCACTGGCTCCCTTCTTGATCGCCAGGCTCACAAGCTGTGATATCATAGGTACGCGTATGCCTGCCATGGTCTTGAGAGCCATAGCACGCACTCTTGGGTTGGAGTCGGAGAGTGACTTTTGTATGGTGTTGATCGAGAGGAGGGTAGTATCGGGATCGAGATCGGCATGATGAAGGAGGTAGTTGTACACCAGTGGTCGGGTCGAAGGGTATGGATTTGACAGTGTCTTGAGGACGGCAGGGAAGAAGGTCAAGGTGGGTTGCGGAGGGTTTGCATATTGCATCTGGATATTCCCTCAGCACAGCTCTTCCCAAGATGGCACAATGGACGCATGTGTTCGTACGGCAATGACTCGTCGCAGACCGTCCAGGACCTCGCGCTCATGTCGACTGTCGAGTAACTTCTTGATCTGTTGCGCCGGCAATGGCTTGGTTGGCCTTCGGGGACCGACATCCTTGGCTGCTTCGAGAGTGAGGTCGCGCGCTTGGGTGTGTGTTAGTGACTGTCGTGCGAGTGGTCAGGGGTTGGAAGGCATACATACCCGTCTCCAGTAGGCCACTGATGCGCGAGATGGACTCCATGTCGGCTGCAAGAGAGTGTCTGGGCGAGTCGCGTGTTTCTTTGGAGTCGTGAGGCGGGGTGGACGATGGTCATCCAGAAGAACGTCAGACTTCACCGCCAAGGAAGCGACAACAATCTTCTTGCATTGCTTTGAACTACCTATCTACCTACAGAAACCTCGATCTCATGTGCGCGAAAAAATGTTGAGACTGATGATGGAGCTCACTACGCATACCGTGTACGCTGCGCAGACGTTGCTCTGCAAACCTGCTCGACTGTCGGCCTGAACCAACCTTGAACCTTTCAACAACAACCTCCAATCGCATCATGACTCCATCCAGGCCCCGCGTGCTGACAGGCCTCCGACTGCCAGATCTCGCACAATGGCTTCTAGAGAGCGATTCCCCATCACCTGTTCTGGTAGTATGCGCCTCAAAAGAAGTTTTCATCGACCAGCTACACGCCACATGCCTCGATCCCGGCGTCGACACCACCAACGATGAACAACCCATCGACATAGTCGAACCCGAGCCAAACGAGCCCTCCGAACCAGGACTTCACCCTCTATTAAAGCAGCCAACACTTCACCAACTCGCCACTTCGCGAAAAATAAAACTGGTCTTCTGTCCGGAGCTCGTCCATCTCCGCGTATACCTATCAACACTAGCCATCCAGAGCTCAGAAAACAACGAATCCAACACTCCGCTCCTCACAATCCTGAACTCAATCAACCAGCACCGCGCCACCTCTTCCTTCTCAGCCCAAGGTCTCAACCGCACATTCGCCCTAGCCGTCGAAGCAGCGCACGCCACCCAGACCCAGCTCTCGATGGTCGAATGTCCATCCCTTGGAAGATCTCGCGGCAATTCAACGGAGCATTTCGACGCCGGCTATGATTTCGAGTTCGAGACGGATACTACTGCCCCGCCGCCGCAACCGCCAGCAGCAGCGGATTTGTGGAACGAAGAAGTCTCGATTCTGAATGTGACTACGAAGAGTTCCGGTGCAGGCGGACGCGGGTGGGTTGGTCGCACAGTCACTGTTCGGAGGGTGGCGGAGAGGTGGTTTGCTTTCTCTGAGTTTCGGCGAGGAGAGAGGTTTGGTGGATGAGTTTGGGTGAGTGGAGGGAGGTGTTGTGGGTGCTGACCGAGCATACCTTGGACTTCTATTCTGCCCGAGAATCTCGACGATCAGTTTTGCAAGAGTGTTATGCCTGGTAGCTAAGTGTCTGCGACAACGTTGGTGAAAAACAATCATACTACTCCACGGTATGATCTTAGCAAGGTGGACCGGCATAAATCGCTAGTCTGACAACCAGTTCCAATACTGCTCAGTTTGTACACTAGCTAACCAACACATCTATCGAAAACAATATTGACCGCGCGCCTAGAGAATTCGTCTTGTATTCGAACTCCAAGCAGAAAAAAATCCTTTTCTGTCTCCAAGGAAGCCTAGATCCCCGCCAGTCTTTGACAAAAGAACAGGATTGTCGAGAAGTCCGATTTTGCGCCTCCGGTCTTTTCATTTATCCGGAGACGAAACTGCGGCGATTCGATGATTATGTATAAAAGGTACTTGGTACGTGGTTGAAGAGCGCTGCGACGATGATATCCTCGGCAATTCTCTCATTCTCTCCCGCGAGTCGAGGGTCTGGTCACCGCAGGCGACACCGTAGTCAGAGTATCCGAGTTGGTCATCGACACAGGCCTTAGAGCCCACTTGCCGCTCTTGGGATCCCAGCCCATCTCCTGCTCCGCGCCATCGATGCGAGGTGAGCCCGCCTCCATGTCCGGGTGGAAGTACGGCATGGCTTCAACCCCATCCTCGCCCACGGTGGCCGACACGTCTTCACGCGAGATGCCGCCCCACGAGATGCGGCTCGCGGCTCCCATGCTGCTGGGCCTGCTCTGGCCGTTGGCCGCCCACGAGACATTCGAGCCGCGGACGGAGTTCCAGCCGGAAGTCTGCGAGCCGGTAAGGTGGCGGGTGGAGTCGCGGATGCCGAGCTGGGGCTTCTCGTTGCCCGCCTCGCCGGCGAAGACGAAGCCGCTGCCGTACGAGTAGGGGCCCTTGGCGCCGTTGGGGATGATGAAGCGCTTGTCGATGCGCACGGCGAGCCAGAACCAGACCATGAAGCACTCGATGCTGAAGTTGAAGGCGTAGAAGGAGCCGCGCGAGAAGTACCAGGGGCCTTCGACGGGTTGGCCGTCCATCATGAGTGGGATTGGAGGCAGCCAGGTTGTGCCGGAGCGGTAGGCGGCGCCGAGGGTGAGGAGAATGGCGGAGGCGACGATGATGAGTACTTTTGCTGTCATGGAGCCTTCGCCGAACTTGTCGACTGTTTGGGTCATCTTGATTCTTGGGTGCTGGCGGACCAGTGTTGAGATCAGGGCGATCGGCAGTGGGATGAAGGCGATGCAGGCGTAGAACGTCGAGCCGTAGATCTGGATGATGCGGACGGCGTGGGCGACGGACTCCTTGAGTGAGTAGAACTCCAGGATGACACCGGCGATCAGACTGAGGATGGTTCCGATGGTGACGAAGAGCAGGACCGGTAGCGCAAGGCTGAAAGGTTTTGACCAGCCGAAGTGTGGGTGCTGCGCGCGCACGAGTCGTTGTACGAAGAACAGGTTGGCGATGAATAGCAGGATGACACCGGCGTAGACGAAGATCATGGCTGCCATTGCGACACGGATGTTACGTGGGTGACAAGCCCATGCCATTCGGAGAGAGGTGGCCAGAACACGCGTTACGCAGAAACCTGGTCGCTGTTAGCAAATGGCATTGTTGGGATGAGCACACTTTGCGATCATACCGAAGATCATGCCATTGATTCCGAACTTCTTGCCATGTCGTCCATTATATTTGAGGAGGAACATGTGGCCTGCGCCGCCCAGAATGAAGAGCAACAGGAAGATGGTGTTGATTGGGACATCGGGTATGATTGAAGGGACCTGTCCCAGGGCCTGTGATGTTGGTCGATATGGCGGAGGTTCGTGAAGCAGCTGTAAGTTTTGTTAGCTGACATGTCCATAACGGTCAGTGAACGAATGGATTGCATTCGCGACGTACCCCATCGCCTTGTGGTGGTCCTGACATGATCAAGAGCTGTGAGTTAGTTGATAATGCCTGTCCTGAGCGAGCCGAGTCGAATGGCTTGTCAGACTGTCAATCAAAAGACGGTGCTGAAGAGAAAAAAGATGAGTATCACAACAGGCCAAGCAAAAACAAAGGCACGGGAAACGCAGGTGTATGCCAGGTAAGATGATGGTTCATGAGATGTCATAGATGAGCAAGGCCCGCACTCAAGACACGCCACAGATGGGAGAGTCGGTGGTAGGGAAGTCCGTGTTGCGGGCGAGGCAAAGGAAGCCCCAAGGCAACGGTAGGCTTGCATCACAGCATCACAGCATGGGACGAGCATGGGACGAGCATGGCCGGCGTGGCAGGCCTTGTGGCTTACAGGCGGCAAAGAAGCTCACCGAGAGATCATGGCAACGGGTGGAGTCGAGTCGAGTCGAGTCGATGGGAGCCTTGGAGGTGTGTTTGGTTGTGGTCAAGTGAGAAAGTCAGAAAGCAGGTGCCCGTTGGGGAGCCGCT
Organism: Cladosporium phlei; assembly: GCA_003614995.1. Taxonomy (NCBI): domain Eukaryota; kingdom Fungi; phylum Ascomycota; class Dothideomycetes; order Cladosporiales; family Cladosporiaceae; genus Cladosporium; species Cladosporium phlei. The sequence continues at coordinate 177,873 of QZFA01000010.1, forward strand.
GCCAACTGCCACGCTAAGTCCATATCAACCTCCTTTGGGCGTAGGCCTATCGATCACCACAGGGAAACGGCAGAGTCGATGACGAGACTTTTCCATAAGCTGACATGTCCATTGGGAGGAGAAGTCGAGATAACAGCAAGTATGTAGAAAAGTCCTCTCAGATCATACCTCACCATGATGATCGACCTGCCGTACTACATGTATGTGCCTTCCAGTTGTCTTCACTAATCAGTGGTATTGGACAAAGTCACAGCCAACCTCTGCATGCCACCCGGAACGGTGTCTCAGATACCGACTGACCGACCCTGGTCATTGCGCAACACAAGCATTCGCACAGCATTACTTTAATAAGCAGTGGCCGTTATATGATCCCCCCAAGAGCGGAGAGGATGGCCCCCGATAAGAAATCCTCCCGGTTGGAGCTGGGCATCTTTCTCCTTGGAATAACACGTCCAGAAATAGCGACTCCTCAAGAGAAGTACCAACAGCTTCACAAGTCGTACCACCAAACAAACAAACAAACCCAGCAACGTATGGCAGTTCATCTGTCTAGCCGTTATATCAAGGCCATACCTCTCCAACCGTTCCTTCAGAGTCACAGAACCGCAATTGGCTTCAAGTCTGGTAGGCCGCAGAAGACATTTGCAGAATCACGACAAACGTCCACGGTACTATGCAAACCAGACCGACTTGTACTCCGAGTAACTCGTACAACTTCCAGTATCAAGAACTCTGTCTCACAATTGACGCACCAGAAGGCCCTCCTTGCATCTGCAGCGCAGCTTGCCGTCTTCCCTGCATGACAATAGTGAGTTCAGGAGACCGGGCTTGGACTTGGGGGTCGGCATGCATTGCATGGTGCCACGGTGCATGTGCGTGGAAACCTTGCCGTGCTTACCATGGAAAAGATGATGAACTCACCACCCTCGGACTTCAGTCTCCCGCCCGCTGTGCCACTTTTTCCTCACACCCGCAATCTACCACTAATTGAACAAAGATTACTGCAACTCAGGTAAGTTAGCAGCACAGAAAAGCTGAGGAACCCTGCCCAGAATCGATCGACTTGAAGACAATTATGTTATTGGGCAGATGAGCTGCTGCAGCGAAAGGCAATCCCGTGAAACGTTCCCCAATTCGCCTGAAGATTACACTTTCGATTTCCATGTCTTACCTGTAATGCACAATGTAAGGTGTCAACCTTTTTCTGCTGCATCATTCAATCATTATGACCTTGGCGCGGCACCGCCATTTCATGCTAGGTATGGTTCATCGTGCACACAAGTACATGAATTAAACACTTCGCTCCGCCACAATCGTTCGCTTCCAGAAAAATCTTTCGAAGCACCCAAGAAACGTGCTTTGACATCAGCCCATACCAAACATCTGCTGTCAGTTGACTATCAAGTCTCGGCAACGCCCAGCCAGTCCACGAGCTGTGCAATGGTTGTACTGACGGTTGATTGCAGACCAACATTACACGCAACTCTTCACAGCCATGCCTAGGATGTCAGAAGGCCAGCTCATGCCCAACTCATGGCGATGGAAAGACATCCGCGCGTGGTACAGTGACCACTTTACCGTCAAGTCGAGTTGGGGGAAGATGTGAAGCAAAGAAACGATACTCGACACGATACTCGACTGCGAGAGACGCCGACTGTTCTCAGAGCAGCAAGGGCAGGAACAACGGCTGATGATCTGGAGTTTCCCTTTTCTTTCTCTTTCTTTGGGTTGGAATGAAGGATGAACGGATGCTGATGAGAGATGAATATCAATGGCTTTGACTTCTCGTATGTGTATATTGAAACGATGGGTGCAATTAGGGTTCGGGTTGGTGTTATGGAAGTTTTTGTTGTTTCCTTGAGAAGAACGATACGTTCTTGGAGTCGATTGCTACGAGCATATTATATGATGTATGCTACAGAGTAGCAAGTTCTCCTCCTATCCCACGCGACGATGTACGGGGAATCGTGCGTTGTTGACCCGCTTGCAATTATGTTGGAATGGAACTGATGCGAAATCTCATTCTTCCGATCAACAACACTTACACATAGATTTACGCCCTACGCCTCACGCCCTGAAGCCTTGAGAGGAATCTTGCCTACGACCAAACAGATAACACATCGATCGATCGCTGTATCGAGGATATAAAGGATGACCCTATCGTCTCGACAAACAGAAAAGAATACCCAAAAGGACATCGACAAGAACGTCAATCAACCGACATCGATCCCATAGATCCCATCCCATCGATTCGCCTACCCACCATCACGACCACCAACACCAACGAACCATGCCCCCCTCAACCCCAAACCCCAAACTGACCCACGCCTACCACCTCGCCGCCCAAGCCTACACCACCCGCAACCCAACCTCTCACTCCCTCCACCTCACCGCCCTCTCCCACCTCCCCGGCGGCAACACCCGCACAGTCCTGCACTACGCCCCCTTCCCCCTCTCCATAACCTCCGCCCACGCCGCCACCCTCCACTCCGCCGACAACCACTCCTACACTGACTTCCTAGGCGAATTCACCGCGGGCCTCTACGGCCACTCCAACCCCCTCATAGCCTCCACCCTCAAACGCACAATCGACAGAGGCCTTTCGTTCGGATCCCAGCACGAAGATGAAATCCTGCTGGCTCAAGCTGTAACGACTCGGTTCGCGGCGATGGATTTGGTGCGGTTTACGAACTCGGGGACCGAGGCTACATTGATGGCGATTGCTGCTGCGAAGGTGTTTACGCGGAAGAATAAGATTGTCGTTTTCAGTGGGGGGTATCATGGCGGGGCGTTTAGTTTCAAGGCGGGGGTTGATAGTCCCGTGAATGCTCCGCACGAGTATCTCATCGCAAAGTACAACTCCCTCCCTTCCGTGCGAGAATTGGTCGAGCGAGAAGCCAACGCCAACGACCTGGCAGCCATCATCGTCGAGCCCATGATCGGTTCCGGCGGCGCCATACCCGCCTCCCACGCCTTCTTGCTCGGTTTGCGTGAAATCGCCAACGAGCGCGGGGCGGTCTTGATCTTCGACGAAGTAATGACTTCACGAATGTACGACGGGAGCGGAGTCCAAGGAGTCCTACCCGAAGCCTCAAGACCCGATCTGACGACTCTCGGCAAATGGATCGGAGGCGGGATGTCGTTTGGAGCCTTTGGAGGCAAAAGAGAGATCATGGAGATGTTTGATCCTAGGAAAGGTCCGGATTCGCTGGCGCATGCCGGGACTTTCAACAACAAGGTTTTGACGATGGCGGCTGGCCGCGTGGGGTTAGAGGAGATTTTCACGCCGGAGAGGGCGAGGGAGTTGCATGAGAGCGGCGAGAGGTTGATTGGGGAATTGAGGGAGGTTGCGAGTGGAACGCTGATGAAGTGGACTGGGCTGGGGTCGATTATGAATGTGACTTTTACGAGGACGCCGGTTGGGGAGATTAGGTGTTCTGAGGATTTTGGAGAGCCGGTGAGGGAGCTGGGGGATTTGTTGCATCTTTTCTTGCTCGGGCGTGGGTTTTATATTGCGAGGCGGGGGTTCGTGTCGCTCAGTCTGGCGTTGACGGAGGAGGATTTGGTTGGGTTTGTTGGTGCCGTGCGGGAGTTTGTGGAAGAACACAAAGACCTACTCGCTTTGGATTAGTTGCTCCTGTGAATGGCTCCGTAAGGATATCTCATAGCTTCGTACAACCCCATCGCTTCCATCCAAGACTACGTCTCGCGAGAGAGAAATAAAACACCAACGACCTAGCAGCCCATCATCGTCGAGTCCAATGATCGGTTCCGGCCGGCGGAGCCCAACATACCCGCCTTCCTGCCCCTCCGGCAGGGACCTCTCACTTCTCCAAATAAAACGCCAAATCCGCCTTCGGATCATACTCCCTCCCCGTCCTCCCATTCCCCATAAACCTAAACCGATTCCTCGTCCTATAAACAATCTCAAAGTCCTCCGGCCGAATCGCATCAACCATCTCCTTGTACCCAATGATGCTCCCCGCCCAAACAGCAGTGACCTTCCCATCGACCCTATGGTTCTTGTACCAGCTCTGACACCCACCGCTCCAGACAAGCGTCTGCATGATCTCATCGGCGTAGGCGTTGAATTCGTCGACGGCGGTCTGCTTGGGCACGACGTACTTGATGTCTTCGATCGCGATCTTGCGCAGCCACTGGCACATCCAGTCGGCGCTCCAGCCGAGACCGGCCATCAGACTGCCGTGGCCGACGGGGGCGTTGGGGCCAGAGAACATGAAGAAGTTTGGGAAGTGGGCGGCGGCGAGGGAGAGGTAGGAGGCGGGCTCGTCTTTCCATGCTTCTGAGAGGGAGAGGCCGTTCAGTCCGATTAGGGGCCAGGGTGGGCGGTGTGAGACGTCGAAGCCGGTGGCGCAGACGATTGCGTCGAAGGCGTGGAGGGTCTTGTCTTCGGTGCGGATCCCGGTTTCCTCGATTCGCTGGATCGGAGAGGTTATGAGGCTGACGTTGTCGCGGGTGAAGGCTTCGAGGTAACCCGGTCCGGGCGTGGCGCGGCGGCAGCCTACTTCCCATTCTGGCGTGAGTTTGCTGGCGAGGTCTTCGTTGTTGTCGAGGCGCTTCTTCATCATGGCTGCAGTGTGCTGGCGGGCGAGGACTTGCGCGGAGGAGTTCTTGACGAACATGTCGAAGGATCTGTTGCTGCCGGCTTGGATCTTTTTGCGGTACTCGTGAAGGGCTTTTGGGTCCTCTCTGAACTTCTGCTTCTCTTCTTCGGTGTAGACGTGCTGCGTTCTTCCGCCGATTACGGCTGAGCCCAGTCCTGGGGTGATGTATGTGGGACTTCGTACGAAGTTGGTAAGGTGTTTTGCTTTCTCAACGAGCTGTGGGAGAATCTGTATTGCTGAGCTTCCGTTGCCAATCACGGCGACATTCTTACCGGCAAAGTCGTAGTCGGTATTCCAGACGGCACTGTGGCAGAGATTGCCCTTGAAGTCGTGTAGTCCAGGGATTCTTGGCCAACGCCAGTGAGAAAGAAAACCGGTGGCCGATATCAACACATCGCATTCATCGTGGATGACTCCCTCTTTGTTGCGAACCTGAAGCTCCCATTTCCCCTTCTCATCATTGAAGACCGCACTCTCAACTAGATGTGAGCATTTAATATCACGGGCAAGATCGTACTTCGCAACAGTCCGGTTGAAGTACTCCAAAATCTCGTCGCCACTTGCGTAGTACGCACTCCAGTCTGGGTTGGGCTCGAAAGGGAAAGTGTAGATATGCGCAGGAACATCACAGGCTACGCCCGGGTAGACATTGACATACCAGGTCCCGCCGACCGAGTCCTGGGCTTCGTAGATCGTGTGCTCCAAGATGTCACCAAGCTTGTGCTCGTGTTGGAACTTGTGTGCAAGGCCCATTGCACTCAAGCCCGCGCCGATTGTCACAACCCGCAGTTTGCGGGTCGGCGTTCGCATTGGCTTGCGGTAGAGAGGGATCCATTCTTTTGGCAAAGGTTGGCCATACCGGAGTGGAGGTTCAGGTTTGAGTCCATTCGCTTCATCCGGGACGCTGGTCCTGTCGATGGTCGGGTCTTTGGCGTACAGATCTTCCATTGAAGGGCCATCAGATATGTATGATCCTGCCATCACCGCGGAATCTGTTCATGTACAGCCGGAAGTATCGAGTGTGTCTCCTGAGAAGTAGGAGTTGTGACGCCAAAGGGAATACTACACCAGCATGCTACAGGTCACGAAAGCCTTGCTTTGGGAACGCGATGACATGCATACCACAGACACACAACCGACACCGCATGGCAGCTGCATCATAGACTCGCCTCACCTTTGCTTTCTTTCGTGCCGTATCCGAGAAGTGAGGGGAAAGCCGTCCTCCTGAGAGGAAGATCTCCTCGGAACTCTCGAGTGTCCCCTTGTCAAGCTCCTGTAGCTCAGCGGAACAAAAGAAAAGGCTTTGCGGAGCCTCACTTGACGGAAAACATGGGCAAAAAAACGCGAAAAAAATGTTTGTCGATGTTGGTTAGCCAACACCGGAAGACTTTGAACTTGAAGAACCGTCATTTCTGAGATGCTCCTCAACAGGGAATCGAACCCTGGTCTCCCGCGACTTGTCGTGAGCAATCACATGACAACTGGATGATTGTTAGCGATGAGTTGAGTGGAAGAGGATTTCGGAGATGCTTACGCGGAAATCATAGCCACTAGACCATTGGGGAAATGGTGTACTGAATTGTACACCAATGGATGATGATTTTTCCACCTGTGCCCAATGTATACAGTGCATTGTATAGTGCACCCGCTCAGCCTGTTTGACTTCGAGGTCGGTCTCCTCGTCTGCTTAGAACAATAACTAGGCAGTACATTGGCACATATCATGTCACTTGAGTTATAGTGAGCCCAGGGAGCAGTCAATATCATCATCTTTTCCAACACAACGCCAAAACGAAAGCGAGGCTGTTCTGATTCTCCTCTACAACATCATTCGATAGATGCAACCACTCGAGGGTTCGGGTTGGGGTTATCATCGAGAAACGATGTTTTGCAGAAACCAGTCGTTATGCGTGTACATACTTCAAAAGATGTTTAGACGCCTTTCGGCAGACTCCTCTATGATCTTTGGTCACTATGGCGTTGCACTAGCGGTTGCTTAGTTATGTGGTGGCATCTGGAATTCACCAAGACACAATCGTTCTTGCCGAAACGCCTCGGCAATTCACACATCAACGACACTTTACAGCAATGGACCATCGACAAATAACCCGTGACCACGAACATTTAACATCCAGTATTCTCTGAAACAAGATCGAAGCAGTACACTATCAACCAAACTTACAAATCATGGCCACCCCCCCCAAAAAAATGCAAGCAATCCTAATCCCCAAACCCTTCACCCCAAACCCATCAACCCTCACACCAACAACCGTCCCCATCCCCGTCCCCAAACCAAACGAATACCTCGTCCGAATCTCCCACTGCAGCCCCCAACACGCCGACATCCTACACGCCAAAGGAACGCACCAAAACGTCCACGCCAAAAAAGGGAACGTCCACCCACCTTTCATCCTGGGATATGACTTCGCCGGAACAATCGAAAGCATCCCCTCCTCACCATCCCCATCATCCAACCCCCAACTGCAACTAGGCGACCGCGTCTTCGGCGCCTCAATCGGCGCCTTCGCAGAATACATCTCTGTCCCCCCAACCCGCCTCCGCCCCATCCCCCCAGGAGTAAGCAACAAAACAGCCTGCGCCATAAGCGGGCAAGCAGTCTCCTACGCCGCCGTCTCCCACGTCGCAAAAACCCAGCCCGGAGAAACCGTGCTCGTCAGCGGCGCGAGCGGCGGTCTAGGCAGCGCATGCTGTATGGTGGCGAAAGCTCTCGGAGCACGAGTGATAGCTCTAGCCGGGGACGAGCAGAAAGCTGCCGCCATGCGGAGGGGTATGGATGTTGATCTTGTTGTTGTGATGGATTCTAAGGATGGTGGGGAATGGAAGGATCAGGTGCTTGGGTTTACGGGCGGTCAGGGCGTGGATGCTGTTTTCGATAACACGGGTATGGTTGGAGAGGCGATCCGGTGCGTTGCGTATGGGGGGACGATTGTGATTTTGGGGTTTGCGGGGAGGGGTGGGGTTATGGAGGAGGTGAAGATGAATCTGTTGCTGTTGAAGGGGGTGACGCTTGTTGGGTATAGGTTTGGGGAGAATGGGCGGAGATTTCCGAATGAGCTTGAGGTGACTTGGGATGGGTGGATGAGGATGTTGGTTGAGAAGAAGTTGGAGCCTTTAATATACGGCAAATATGACGGCCTGGAGTCAGTAGGTCGGGCGCTTGATGATTTGGCCCAGCGGAAGGTGTATGGCAAGGTCGTTGTGTCTGTTACGCCGGATGAAGAGAGGGCTCGTCTGTGAATGAATGGTAAGGGTCTCGCCGGAGTTACCGCTATTGAATACAAATGATATGTAACATTACACGCGCGGTTAAGCACGTCTTTGTCCACCACGGCCACGGCTCTCATCCGCCGGCCGTTCCACTACAACAACCTCAAGGACATCTTCGCCCCTGCCGCTGTCGTCTTCCAGAGGCACCATACCTAGAATAGGTCTGTACTTGAAAGTGCCCCAGAATTTCCTCTCATACTCTCCAGATGCAGCGACATTGTTGGCGTCGTCGCTTCGTAGACGTGTCAACTGCAGGCCCTCTGCGTCTTCATCGTCATCTTCCATGGCAACATCGCCATCGTCATCGTTGTCGCTTCGAATTGCAAGAGCGTCGCCGTTCTGGGATGTGACTTTGACGCTTCCTGCTTGTCCGGGAGCACGGTGCGCCACGGGCATCCTGCTGCCTGCTCCGCTGCTCGCGCCCTTGATGCGTTTCATCGCTCCGAAAGCATCTTGCTCATATTCGCTAGGACGGCGCCTCTTGTTCGGCAAGATCAAGCCGTCGTCGAGATTCTGACCAACGTTGAGCATGAAGACCCACGTGCTGCCATAAAGCCAGATGCGCTCGCGTTGTGCGCTGGTGTCCCAGACGGCGCCAACGACACGGTCACGAATCTTGGTAAAGTCGTCGGGAAGAACGGCTGTAGGGTTGCGACGGCTCCAATCGCTAAGTTTGCCAGCTAGGATGTCGAGCTCGTACATTTGGTGCCTGGCCGTGACCACGAAAAGTCTGTGCGGGCCTTGAGGAAGGGCGTGGGAATGAGCGTGGGGATTTGAGCGGGTAGAGTGGACGCCAGGGTTGCCGTTGACTTGGTCGTCCACTGCTGCCTTGGCTTGAGGTCTGAAAGTGAGTACGAGTGGTGTGGAGTCGAGCTTGGGGAGTAGGTGTCCGTTGGGGTTGTCGGACCAGTGTTGTCCGTAGAAGACGGCGACAGCATCATCGTCGTCGTCCGAGTCGGAAGAAGAGTCGGAAGCGCCATCGTCTGATCCCTTGTCCGAGTCGTTTTTGGCAAGGTCGAGTTCGGGTGCTGTAATGTCCTCGTGCCCTTCGAGAACCCACGAATCCAGGTAGCCAGTGATGTCGCCGGTGACGAGCACAGAGCCCTCGTCGTTGAAAGCCATGCGTGTGATAGCATGGTCGTATTTGTTGTAGCCAGATACGCGTTGACTCTTGCGACGAGGGCGGTCGAGATCAACAACGCGATCAATGATCTTGAAGAGCTTCGGCTTCTCGGCGTCCGTGGTGAAGCGCACGATCTGAACCTCGCTCTCCGGGGATGCAGCTGCAAGCCACTTTCCGTCTTGGGAGAAGGTTACGAGACGTGCACCAGAGTCTGCAAGATCTTCGGGCACGTCGAGTCTTCGCACAGCGAGGCCGTCCGAATCTACGCGTTTCCGAAGCTGGAATGCTTTGACCTCCGAGTTTGTCGACGCGGCGAGTAGTTTGCCGTCTGGCGAAATCGAGACACTGGTCAAAGGATCCCTCGAGTCAAGGGTGATCTTTGCGACAAGCTTTCGGGGTCTCTGTTGCTCAGGAAGAGCCTCCAGAGTGTATTGTCTGGCGATGCGCCAGATGTGAATCTCCTGGTCCCACCAGCTGGCCAAGAGTCTGGCTTTAGGCGCGCTGGTGACAGGAGACTGCGACGGCAAGCTAGGCAGACCACGAACGTTCTCCTTGCCATACTCGCGCAATGGGGTGACCATTGGTGTGATGTCGTTTCCTCCGGACACCACGACACTCAGGTGTTTGCTGTCGAACGAAGCCATGGCCTTCACTTCGCCGTGGTGAACTCGCCTGTGGCTGCCCTTCGCCCAGGTCTTGCGACCATTCTGCTGAATCGACTGCCTGTAGACTGCAATCCTTCCATCGAGGCCACCAGAGAATACCGATCTGCCGTCGTTGCTCACAATAAGATCCAGGCAGTCTGCATCGTGTCCAGTGAGACGTTGTGAGAGAGAGTACGACTTTCCATCCCAGAATCTGACTTCGCCGTTGGAGTCGGCGGAAACAATGTCGCCGTTGGGAAGACACTTGACCTGCCAGATCATAGCGGTCTTCGGCGCACCAGGAATGCCGACTCCCAAGCTCATGTTACGTAAAAGGGATCCATTCCTGGTGTCGAAGATCCTAATCATGCTGTCCGCGAATCCAGCGACGACAATATCTTGATCCTTGTACGCAACGGACATGCATCGCGCACGCTTGCCGCTAACTCTGGCAAGGAAGCGCTTGAACTCCAGGTCGTCGTTCTGGGTCGAGAGCAGAACAAGCGCGCCATCTCCGCAGCCTCCAACGATATCCTGCGCCTTTTGCTCTTCGTCCGAGCTCTTTCCAGGTTTCGGTTTCGGCTGCGCTGCGATGCACCAGACTTCGCTGAAGTTGCCGGTCGATTTTCTCTTTGGTTGTCCAGTCGCGAGATCCCACTCGGTCACGGCAGGCGACGAGGCAATGCTGAAAAGCCTCTGCTGTCCGACGACAACATTTCCTTCGGCGTCTTTTTCGTCCGGGTCCTGGGTCCAGACCAGAGCATCTACGCTCTGATTCTCGCCGGCGAAAACGACCTCCTGGTTCCAGAGTCCCTTCTGAGGATCCCAGATTTCTATGCTGCCATTCTCGCGACCAATGGCAAGCTTAAGTGCCGGAACGACACCAGAGTAGCCGCTGTCGCTGTTTCGCGAAAAGGCGACGGCGCTGATGGGCGAGGTAGGGTAAGGCACGAAGCGCGAACGATGGACGTCCATGGTGTGAGTCGGGTTGAGAGAGGGATTGATACAGTTCAACAAGCCTCCATTGCCTGTATGTACAGTGGGTATATAGCGAGTCGAAGTGGAAGACGGCGTTCAAAGCACGCCGGGCCAGGCACGAAAGCGCTGGCTGCGACTTGAACTTTTTTCGTAGCGCGCGGGCGGAACCGAGGCGCGCATGTGGAGAGAGACCTTGGACCGAGCCACGAGAGCTCAAAAGTGACGAGACCAGATCTTAGCTGACCATCCACCATCCGACCTCACCTCACCTCGACTGCAGATATACCACAGAGACCATCGTGATATTGCTGTCAGCTTCTATCAAATACTCTATCTCGCGCCGAACTAGGTACTCATCTGGATGGATTGCTGGTGGTCATCAGCGTGCGGGACCAATGGCAGCCCCCGAAATGGTACTGCTATACCAACCCACGACGCTTTCACGCTTTACCGGATTGCCATGCTGTCCTCAAATTGAAAAGAATAAGGAACCATGTGAGCTTCTAATATATCCAGGCCGCTGGCTTCCTATATAACTACGATGGATCCAGGTAGCATGTCTCCTTACTCTTCCTCGTCACACACGCCCTTACCTGCTCCCTCACCCAGAATTTTGTCTCAGACCACCGCAATACGCTCTCGAATAGCTCGAATAGACTCTGCCAACCTATAGATACTCCATCATGATCACGGAGGTACTCCAAGTACCAGCCTCTTTACCTGGCCTCTCTGGCGAGTTGATCGGCGAGATTGCAGGCTATCTCGACTCTGCAAGCCTGCATAACCTCCGCAACACTACAAAGTGGCTCGCTGCTGCCGTCGATTACCATTACACGAAGCGCCATCCGACTCGCACTGTCTGTCGCCATGCGAAACAGCTACCTGGATTTCTCAAGCAACTACATTTGCCTGCCATCAATGTGCATATAAAACAGCTCATATTGTGCGGCGGCGGGTCAGCCGAGCCTTACCCAGCATTCCCATCGAGATTTTTCCTCCCACATCTCAGGAGACTGGTACTCAAAAACCTCGTCATGAACATTGCCTCTCTCCTGCACATGTGCTCTGCTCACCAATCGACCCTAAGGAGTCTCAAAATCGACTATGTGTATCTCGGGAAAGCGGTCCACTGGGAGGCCCTACTTTTCCAAATCTTGGTATTGCTGAAGCTAAAAAAGCTACAACTGCAAGACCTCCTGTACAAATCTGAATTTACAGGGTTTCCGTGCAAGTTTTATTTGCCGATTAAAGGCCGAATAGATGGGATTGAGGGACTCAAAGGCAAGAAACAGATTAGGCAGCTCATGTACGACTACTTCCACGAAGGTAGTGCCTGGGCATTTGACAAGAAGATTGACCGAGTCGGGCGTATCATGCGTGAAGCAAACGGGGTTCACAACTAACTGACTGGCCATCTTCATGCAAGGGGGTTACACGCCAGCGTACGGCTGGACCTGCGTTAGAGGCACAACACAGCGGCCCTCTTCACATCTCAAGCCACCACTACCACGATTCAAACCACAAAATGCCTTTTCTAGCAACGATCAAGCAGTCCCTCACCATGACTCCAACTCATGGAACATCGAACAAATCTCAAAACAATGAACACCACAACGCAAACCTAACCCAGCTCCCCGACGAAATCTTCGAGATGATCGTCAGCAAAATCGAGCGAACAACAGACATCACCAACCTCCGCCAAAGCAACAAACGCCTCGCCCTCCTCACCACACACCTAATAGCAGCCCGCTGCCCACCAGGCCGGAACTGCCTCAACGCCACCGAGAGCCTCAAGATACTCACCACCGGTAGCCGCATCCCCCTCCTAAACGGCACAATCACCAGCCTGACCCTCTCCGCGCCAACCTGGAAAACCTCAACTCCGCCCTCCATCTACGGCGCCGGCCTGCGGGAAGTCCACCTCCTCCGCCTCACGACTCTGCGCCTCTCCTCCATGCGCATCGCCCACGCCGGCGATCTCATACACTTCCTCACAGCCCACTCACCCACCCTCCGAAATCTCCACTTCAGAAACGTGCACGCCCCAGACCTCCCGAGCTGGAGCCCTATCCTTGTGCGAATCGCAAAATGCCACCGCCTACAAAACCTCGAGCTCAGAAACCTCTACTACAGCGTCGTAATCCAAAAACAAAAACAGAAAACTTTAACGTGCATGCTGCCCCGCTCGACTTATGGCTGCACATCTACACCACCACGTCAAGAGAAGGATCCATCGAACCCTGCTGCTGACAACGACGATGATGAGCTTCCAGCTACGCTCCGCGAAGAGCGCGACCCGCTCGTGGCTTGCCGACCGAGGGATATCGGAAAACTGGTGGACGCTTTCTTCATGGATTCGGGGGAGCTGAGGAAAGATTTCTCGCACGAGCAGTTGCTTGCTGCTGAGCGGAGTAAGAGCTGGGCGGGTGTGGTGAAGAGGCGGATTCTGCTGAGGGTGGGTGGATAGGTTCTTGTCTCGCTACTTTCCATTCCCGCGTTCCCTCTTCATCGAAGTTGTTTCTTTTTACGATCCGTCAGTCTTGCGACGGTTCTACCTACAGTAACATTTCCCGCGAATTTCCAGCTCACCTCTATACCCCAAATAATAATATTTCAAAGTTCAAATCGATTGTCACTCCGCCAGATTGGGTCTCTGCGGTACGATCGACTTGGAACGGTGCGGATTTCTAAAGCAGCACCTTTGAGAAAAATGAAAAAGTGGAAGAGTGCTAACTAAACATAGTGCTATCAGCGGCAGCATGGTATCAAGGCGACTCCAAATATGACTGAAGTTGAAGCAAAAGGCGTTTGTTACACATTGTATATAATCCGTTTCTTATTCCATCCCATGTCCCATCCTCGATGTGCGCAAATCTCCAACATTCAAAAGGTATCCAAATAAAGCGTAACCCAAACCCCTAACCCTCCCTCAAAACGCCAACGCTGATGCGAACTAATGATAAACGACGAAACCTTTCTTGCCTCTAGTTGGAGCCCTGACTAGGCCCATCAACGCCCAAATCTCCACTGCGCGCAAGACTGAGGTTCTTGAGCAAGAAGCTGCGCTTGAAGTACTCGTTGGGGTGCAGGATCGTGTCGAGTTCGCTGGCGCTCCAGAGGTTTTCGTCTTTGACCTATTTTCACGTATCCCAGTCAGTAAAAGCATCAAACATACCGCGCATTGCTTTGCTGGTTTGGAAAAACTCACCTTCTTAATCTCATTCTTATGCGTCGTCTCAAACACTCGATTACAAGCAATGTGGTACCGCTGCCTCCCGACATCTTCCTTCACGTTGCGCAGCAGCTCACGATCCGAGACTCCCACGTTCGTCAGGAGGGCGATCAGGTTGTCGGGGGAGTATGTTCGGTAAGGGCAGCCGTGGTTCAGGCCGGCGGAGGGGAGCGGTTCTGTGAGAAGTTTCTGGCAGCTGAAAGGCGAGTAGCCGCGGCCGCGCTTGTTGGCGTCGCCGCCGACGTCGCCGTAGCTGTGGCGGACGTTGTAGAGGTATTCGGATTTGAACTTCTCTGTGGAGCGGTGTTGTTAGCAAGGTCTCATCGTGTTGTAGCGATGTTTTCAGGGGGCTTACCGTCGGTGATCAGTTTGAAGGATTTCCGCCAGAAGACGATGCACTCTTGCATGTTCAAGCCGATGCCTTTTAGGAAAAGTGTGTACTGCAGTCTGCTTTGGTGCTTGAGATGGCTGTTCTTCCGCAGTTCGCGGTGCAAGTTCTGCATGCAGAGAGGGAAGTGCGAACTCAGACCGTCAATGCTTCCAGCGTTGATGTTCGCGATGTCGCTAACACCGCTGTTTTCGTTGTAAGAAGCATCGGGCGCCACGAACGACTGTGAGAGATGGTGCAGGATCGGTGCCAGACGGTTGTCCTCGTCCATGCGCGGTAGGAAGCGTGCCGCGAGTTCGAGGCCAGTTTCCAAACAGCGTGTGAACTCGCTCAGAACCATTGTTGTCTGTTCCCGGACGTGGACGTACGCTTTGCCCTTTTTCAAGAGCACCTGCCGCCGCTCGATCAACTCCGGCACTTTCTCCCAGTCCACCTTGAACCAGCTCTCCTCGTCGTCTTTGCCGATATATGTCGTCGCTCGGAGCTCATTCAGCCATGTGTTCTTCTCCTGTGCATCGAGCATTTCCCAGCTCATGGGCAAACTGTCGATGAATTCCTTCCGCTCTCTTGAGTTGTCTGCCTGCAACCTCAACTTGAACAGCTGCGTCTCCAGCCTCGTGAATCTCTGTCTCAGGTCCGCAGTGCTCGCAAAGGCAAGTCTGAGGGTCCAGTGTGAGTAGTGGTCCTTCCTCCTCTGCACATAAACTTCCTGACTCTTGCTCTGGTTGCTATCCAACCGTAGCCACTTCTCCAGCACTGGTTTCATGTACTCTTCCGTCTCCTCGGGCGATCTGTTTCTAAAATGACAGGCTTCCAATTCGGCCAGGACCTTCAGACGGGCGATGCCCCACTCCTCGAAATCTTCAAGTGCGATGTCTTCGGTTGGCGGGACGGTGTAGAAGTTCATGCGATGATTGTAATCTTGCTTCGCCCATTGTGGTTTGACGAACTGCTGTTGTTTGGGATCAAGGAGTGCGCGTTTCTTTGCTTCGATACGTGAGGATGCTGACAACATGTTTGTGGAAGTGTTGTGTGTGTGTTGGGACGAGTCGAATGTGTTTATGAGGACGAGAGTGCAAGTAGTGGCGCAGGGACAGATGATAGACGCGTGAAAGTGAGGGAGACGCGACGACGCGGAAGAGCTAAATTGAAGCCAATGTGAGTCTCAAAATGCAAGAGAACATCAGGAATACTTTGGCCGACATCGAGAGGATTCAAGTTTCAACTCTCACATCACCCGCCGAGACCAAACCAACTAGCAAACATCTCGGTCCTGCATTTCAAGAAATTACAATGTCTTCGCAGCCGCTTCTACGGCTGCTGCGTAGCAGGGTATCGCAAGTCAGGTCTTTCACACAAACGACTCCTTTTCTGGTAGCAGCCAAACCTGCAAGGCGACCTCCACCAGTTTCGTCATTTGTATCGAAGCCTGAAATCGCACAAAAGACTGCTCCTACTGCAATTGCAAAACAAGCACCCATACCGCCCACGGTCCGGACTGAATACGCTCCGCCATCTGGAACGAAAATCCAATCGAACGCCGCAAGACTTCTCGGAAATGCCGACGAAATGCTTCTGTACAAAGGGCCGAGGAATGTCGCTCTCTTCACATCCGCCTTGGTATATGGCAACAGCATCATCTACTGGGTAGCCACAGTGTCGCACGGGATGTACAACGACTTCAATGTTCCGTATTATGCCAAAGCCATCATGCTTGCCGGGTGCTTGATCAGCACGGGTCTGGCGACAGGAATCATGCTAACGCCGCACCACCTGGTGAAGAGCATCTCTCTGGTGCGGAACGCCGAAAACCAAGTGGTCATGCGCGTCAAGGGCACGAGGTGGTTCCCCTTTGTGAAACCGACTGTGATGGATGTTGTTCCCGGCGAGATGACGGTCGACAGCAACGTCACTGCAAGTCTCGGAGGCATCAAGCGGTGGTGGAGTGTGCCGCTGAAGAATGTCCAATCGTGGACAAATGGCAGTCTGCCGCGGCCTGATGAACCGGAGAGCAAACTCGGGAGGCTCAACAAGCGCACTATGAGAATCGGACCGGCGATTTTCAGCCAAACGAGGAAGATGTTCGACCGCGAGGGCATGGCCTATGTGCGCATTGGCAGTGAGAACTGGAAGATGGACCTTGAGCAGTGCGAGATGCTGGAGGGCGGCTCGGTGCTGATGGGCATGTGCCAGGAGGGTACCGTCAGGATGAACCTGGTGAGCGTGATCTCGAGGAAAATGTTTGCCCAACGATAGGTAAAGGGATAATCTGTAGAATAGATGGACACATGTAACATGTACAATACTGTATGGAGCTACTGTAAATGGCCAATTGAGTTTCAGAGTGATCGAAACCCTCCGTTTGACACGATGATGTTATAGGCTCATGCTGCTTTCAATGATTGTACCACGAACCAATTGTCCAGGCTTGCAGGCACAAGCAAATCGCAACAAGACGGGTGAGGTCGGAGTTCTCAGCATGGACTTTCCGGCCTTCCCAACCAACGCGGCAACCGGAGATCGGCCAATTTTGGAAGCTCAGGTCCATTCAATCTAACTAATTCACCTGCGACCCGCCTTGCTTTGAAGAGTCGCCAGGTCAAAGCCAACGACAATCACCCACTCGTTTATAACACACTGCAGCAATGGCCGGCCTCGTCAACACTGCGCGCCTGTCCGCCCGCGTCGCAGGTCGTTACGCCAACAACCATGTCGCGCGCAGAGGTGAGAGCCCTACTTGAGCTTCCAATAACACTCGGACATGAAATACTGATGCGATATGGCTAGGATTCATGGCCTCGGCCGCAGACCGCGCCGCCCAAAACTTCACCATGCCCGCTCTTTCGCCAACCATGACCGAGGGCAACATCGCCAACTGGAGGATCAAGGAGGGCGAGTCCTTCTCTGCCGGCGACGTGCTTCTGGAGATCGAGACCGACAAGGCGACTATGGACGTTGAGGCGCAGGACGACGGTATCATGGTCAAGATCATGCAGGGCAGCGAGACCAAGGGCGTCAAGGTCGGCGAGAGGATTGCCGTGACCGCCGAGGAGGGCGACGACATCAACACCCTGGAGATCCCTGCGGAGAACAACACCAGCGCACCCGCAGCCAAGGCAGAGGCCCCGAAGCCCAAGGAGCAGGAGCAGAGGAAGCCAGAGCCCAACCAGCCAAAGGCCGAGTCGGCGCAGAAGAAGACACAGGGCGGCAAGGCACAGAAGCAGAAATACCCTCTGTACCCAGCCGTGCAGCACCTGCTCATGGCGAATGGATTGGCCAAGGAGGATGCCGACAAGATCCCAGCCTCTGGTCCCAACGGTCGTCTCCTCAAGGGCGACGTGCTCGCATACGTCGGCAAGATCTCCAAGGACTACCCTGCCGAGTCCGCCGCCCGCTTCACCAAGCTCTCCCACCTCGACCTTTCCAACATCCAACTCGCGGCTCCCGCTCCTCCACCAAAGGCCGAAAAGGCCGCGCCCGCCGCCGCAGCACCTGTGGCCGAGAAGCCCAAGCAAACCGAAGTGGCCCTCCCCATCAGCCTCACAGCCGTGATCGCAACCCAGCAGCGCGTCCAGGAAGCACTAGGAATCACCCTCCCCCTCTCGACTTTCGTCGCCCGCGCCACCGAGCTCGCAAATGAGAACCTCCCCGCCTCCAAGAACCAAAAGCCCACAGCCGAAGACCTCTTCAACTCAGTCCTCGGCCTCGACGCCGTGCCTCGCTCATCCCGCGGCCACTTCCTCCCCAACATCACCTCTCTGGGCCCCGCGCCCTTCGCTCCCGCCCGTGCTCGCAGCAGCAAGCCCGACATCATCGACCTCCTCTCTTCTTCCACCCCCGTGAAGAAGGCCGCCCGCAAATCCACCCAGGCAACCGCTGGCCCCAGCGTCTTCAGCGTGTCCGTGCAGAGCGGCGAGGAGAAGCGCGCACAGGAGTTCTTGGAGCGCATGAAGCTGGTCCTTGAGGAGGAGCCTGGCCGGCTTGTCTTGTAGGAGAAGAAAGAAAAAAAAGGAAAATCCAAAGGAGCAATAAATGTCTTTTTATTTTTGAATTGTCATTTGCGAATGGGGGGCTAAGGAAAGCATCAAATTACCACTTGTAAAGCTGGACCTGGACATAGAAGAGCGACGGCGTCAAAAGAGAAATGTTTAGTGGGGTTTCTATAATTCTTGTCTCGATACAGTTGACGGAGTATGCTAGATAAGAGAAGTTTTTCCACGATTTGCTCGGATTTTCCAAATCTATCGAACACAATGATCTCCCGATTTGCCAGCTGCTACATGCAAACTGATCAAGGCGGCTTTTGTAGATATATACGATATGTCCGGGATATGCCCTCGCACTATCTTGCAAGAAACCAGAAGCCAAATGGCATGTATGCCTCATAATAACAAGAATGGTAAAAAGGTGGTTCGTAGCCAACTTCACTTCTTCACAGTGCCGGCTTTCCGCTTGATCGAAATCTTCGCTTTCATGGGCGGTACAATGGCGGTTCCCAACCACTGGTTTGGCGGCCGCACCGGCAGGGCCTGCACGTCGTAGTACATGACGATGTGTGCGAGCATCATCTAATTTGGAAATCTTCAGTCAGTCTCCATGGCTTCTGGATGGACCATCACGGGCCTTCAGGGAAATTTGGGAATGGGAAAACTCACCTTCAACTCATGCTGCACCAAAAACCTGCCCGGACATGCATGCCTCCCATGCCCAAAAGCAAGGAAATTCTCCCCCGTGCTAACCATGCTCAGATTCCTCATGTCGACATACTTCTCGAGATCCTTGGGATTGCTGTCCCGCGAAGCTTCATACTCTTCGCGGGGACGCGAGAAGCGGAAAGCATCGTACGCGTCCGGGTCCGGGTAGATGGCAGGGTCGTGGTGGCGGCTGTGCTCGTCGAGGCCGATGTACGAGCCGTACGGCGCGGTCCAGCCCTCGTCTTCGATGCGCAGGCCATCTTTGGCGACTACTTTACGCATGACGCCGCGGGTCGCGAAGTTGGAAAGGCGCATGCTCTCGCGGATTGCGCTGTCGGCGCGCACGAGTTTGGTGAGGATTTTCTTGTTCCAGCGGCCGGTTTGTTGCGTTTCGGCGAAGACGCGTTCGGCTTCTTCGCGCAGGCCTTCGACGAAGCCCTTGGAGGGGTCGGCGCTGAAGAGGTCGAAGAGGCACATGGAGAGGGTGAGGGAGGTGGTGTGGATTGCGGCGAATTCGATGGGCATGATGAAGCGCGAGATCATGACGGGGTCGAGCTCTTTGGTCTTGCCGTCGGCTTTGGCGACTTGGATGTGCCAGGTGATGTAGTCGTCTGGGATTTCGCGCTTGGAGTCTGGGTTGCGCTCTTTCTCCTCGAAGTCGGCGAGGCGCTGCTTGATGATGGGGAGGGTGTATTTGCGCGTCATCCAGTAGTGGTAGTGGTTCGGGATGCACATGAGCGGTCCGACGATGGGGTGCAGGAATTTGGGGAAGAAGGGCATCAGGGCGGTGGCGGTGATCACGTCGATGGCGAAGGCGTTGTTGTGCTTGAGGAAGTCTTCGTTGCGGCACAGAGGGAGGCCGACGAACATGCGGTTGGAGATGCGCGAGATCATGTCCATGGTGTTGTCCCAGACTGGGATTTCTTTGAAGTTTTCGGTGTCGAAGCCCCAGGTTCTGTCAAAGGACGCGACGATTTCATCGTGGATGTTGGGGATGATGTTGTCGACTCTGCGCGCCAGACTTTTGTGGATCACTCGTTCGTGGAAGACGGTCTCTAGTAGGTCTGAAGGATCGAAGCGTTAGAATTGACATGGTTGTGATGATTCATAAAAAAGCGATGTTGGATTTTTAGAGTTCAAGACTGATGTTGCAGCAACACAAACACTTACAAGGTGTGGTGAAGGCGTAATCACCCTGCAAGGTATCGTAATGTGCCTCACGAACGCTTGCAACGTGATCAGGCTGTTCTGTAAGCCACTTGAGTTTACCATTGGGCATGACGATCTCGTGGCGACCTGAGAAATCGGGAAATATGTATGATTTGCCCTTTTGCGAATACTACAAAGGCGAATGTCAACGCGTGGTACTTCAAGAAGCACGGAGTTGGAAGTCCAACCTTCTGGTAGCCTTCTGCCAGCCATTTGTTGACGTTTTTGATGCTCGAGTACGTCGCCCTGGTGGCGGCAAAGGACTTGGAGTCGTCTTTGCCAACCCATGGCAGTTCACGGGGAAGCTCTTGCGTTGATGTGGCCACCGCTAGGACGGCGACAAGGATGGAAACGACAACGGCAATGGCAAGCACAGGACGGTCCTGTGCTGCCTGGGTGATGTCCAGTAGCAGGGTCATTTTCGTCGAACGCGCTGAGAAGGGACTGGTCGTCTAGAAGGGGAGGAGGAGAGTATAGAGGCCAGCATGTTGAAGAAGAGTGTCAGCAGGGCTCGGATGCTCGTCCACCCGGCTCGCCCTGCCTCCAAGGGCTCATCATTTGGAGGCTCCACTCCATGAGCGCGGAGAGTGTCGATCTCGCTGTCGATCTTTGAGGGAATCCGCACCAAGATGGAGTGGATGAATCCTTCTTCTCGCTTAACCAAACTCTTGGTCTCGCTTCCAACTCATCGAGCAAACCTCTGCTCGCTTATACCATATAAAACACGAGTGTTTTTGTAGGCAGGAGCCAACGAAATGCGAGATGCCATGCCCGCGGAGGAATCCAAGCTCCATGCCAGGGTGCTAAAGTCTGTTCATGTTTACGGTGTTATCGGCGACCAGCGCATGTCGAGTCGCGCTCTCTGCCAGTGAGAGAGCTGTATCCGGATGTTGGTATCTCACTGGCTCGAGATTCAGCAAGCGGTAGTATCAGCAGCTCTAGTATCGTACATACAGTGTGTCGCAAATCATGCTAGTGCCAGTGAGATTGTCTGTACGACAAACTTTGGCGTTACGGAGGGGTGAGGAATCCACCTGCACCTCGTGGCTGAGGCCAAAGCCAAGACTTCGGCTGTTTTGCTTTCTCAAAGTCGACCATTGCTCTTCCCTCTTCGACAAGGATTGATAACCACAACAACACAAATGCTGGCCGTTCGTATCTACTGGACACTCAAGCTTGGAGTATGTCGACCCATGTCAGATCCACAGGTGGTGATATAGGAGTTTCGGTATCTCTGAATGCCCGATGCTTCCAAGGTTCGGCACCTCGGCCAAGGGAAACACTTCCCCGCCACAGACCGCAGCCGACATGTACAGTATACAACACAAACTCTATCTTGACGTCTTACTACAAGCTGCATCTTAGAACCGTCGGGACAACATTTGAGTCGTTACACCAGCTCCCACGGGTCCGATTGATTGTGACAAGCAACTGCCGACAACGCCCAAATCTGTTCATCTTTTTGGTCTGCCGAGAGACTAAAACCAAACAACATGGCAACCCAAAACAGTCCACCGCAGCTGTTGTGGACGCCGGAACAAGCCAACCGGGCAGCCAGCACTACGGCCATGGATATCTACCGGCACCATGTCAACAAAAAGTTTAACCTCAACATCGGCAATGCCCAGGACCTGATTCGTTGGAGCAATGAAAGTCCACAGCAATTCTGGCTAGACTTATACTCGTATCTCAAGCTTGTGCCTGCGCTGCCACCGTCAATCACCCGAGCCTACGATGATTCGGTACCCATGAGTTCGAATCCCCCGTTTTTCGAAGGACTCGACATCAACTACGCCGAGAATGCTCTATTCTCCAACCCCGATCCCAATGCTACAGCCTTGATCGGCTTACGTGAAGGACAAAGCCTCGACGACGCCGAACATGCGACTTGGAGCGAGTTTCGCGAGAAAGTCCGTGTCACAGCAAGTGCTTTACGGCGTTCTGGTATTCAAAAAGGAGATAGAGTCGGCGCATTAGTCGCTACTTCCAACCATGCGATGGTCTTGTTCCACGCTACCGCTGCCGTTGGCGCCATCTTCACATGCATTGGTCCTGATCTAGGGATGGAGGGTTGCGTGTCTCGTCTACAACAAGTCACACCGAGCATCTTGTTCGTGGACAGTGACACCATTTACAAAGGAAAGACCGTATCGATAATCGATAAGCTAGATCAAATCCTCTCAAGGCTCAAACCAGCCCCGGCAACTTTCATAGTCCCGATCGTCAGCCAGTCGCTAGAATATCCGACCATCCATGATTTCCTTCAGAGAGCTAGCGATAACGACAAACTGACGTTTACTCGGGTCTCTTTCAACGACCCTCTCATGATATGCTACTCGTCGGGAACTACCGGAGCACCAAAGTGCATAGTCCACCGGCACGGGATGTGCATACAGACGCGCAAGATCTCAACATTGCACAACTCGCTCACACCAAACGACATCGTCATGCAATACTCGAGCACCTCCTGGGTCGTCTTCTACATCATGTGCGGCCACTTCTCTGTCGGTGCTGCAACCATATGCTACAACGGCAGCCCAATGTACCCCGACGTGAAACAACTCCTCCGCATCGTTGAGAAGTTCAAGGTCACCTACTTTGGAAGCTCGCCACGCTACCTCCTGGAAGTCGAGATGTCCAAGTGCATCCCCAAAAACGAGTTCGACCTATCCGCTCTCCGAACAGTCTACACTACCGGCGCCACTCTGTCACCAGAACAATACAGATGGTTCTACCGCTCATTCCCACCCAGCGTCCAAATCTGCAACACAGCCGGCGGAACCGATACAGCAACGTCTCTGATCGCTCTCGATCCCACAGGCCCGATCTACGCTGGCGAGATGCAAATCCGCGCTCTAGGCATGGACGTCGACATCGTGGACTCGACCACCGGCGCCTCGATTTACGACTCCGGCGAGGCCGGCGAGTTGATCATCCGCAAGCCGTTCCCCAGTATGCCATGCTTCTTCTGGGGCGACACTCCGGACAACAAGCGATACAAGTCGAGCTACTTCGAGCGGTTCGACAACATAGACGTCTGGGCCCAGCATGACTGGCTGTCCCGTAACCCGCGAACAGGCGGTTTCACTATGCATGGCCGCAGCGATGGTGTATTGAGTAAGTAAATTGCGGACTCTCATCCCTCAAGACCACATGACTAACATGTAGAAGACCCCTCCGGCATCCGCTTCGGCAGCAGCGAAATCTACTCCATCGTCGAATCCCCGCCCTTCAACACCTACTTCACCAACACCCTCTGCGTCGGGCGCCGCCGCCCTCAAGATTCAGACGAAAGCGTCTTTCTCTTCGTCGTGCCGGCCTCTGGCTACTCCCTCAACCCCACTCTGCGCGCAGAATTAAAAGCAGCAATCCGAGCGAATCTCAGCGCCCGCCATGTCCCGAGATTTGTATTTGAGGTGCCCGAAGTTCCGGTCACGATCAACGGGAAAAAGGTCGAAATCGCTGTCAAGGAGATTATTAGTGGGAAGGATGTCGAGGCAAGCGCGACGGTGGCGAACCCGCGGTGTTTGGAGGGGTTCAAGAGGTTTAGGGGGGTGGAGAGGGAAGGGGTTGGGGCGAAGTTGTGAAGAGGAAGAAGAGAGACTTCGTTTATTTTACAGTCTTACACAATTTTACTATACACTATGATACAAAAAAATAGGTTGAGAGAAGAAGAGGAAAGACAAAAAGAAGCTCCTCAGTCCAGTCCTTCAAACCTGAATCCCCTTTTCAGCAAGAGCAGTCTGACACCTCCCACAAGGCGTCTCGCCATCCTCGGCCGTGTACTGCCAGCAACGCACACACTTGCTCATCCGCGGCGGCAGAACCCGCACTTTAACGTTCGCCTCCTCATGGCGACTACTCCACGCCCTGAGCCCGACGGGCACCTCGAAGCACCACGACTCACTTTCTCCGCTCCCCGTCTCTCCCTCATCAACAACGCTCTCCTCCATTGCCGATTCCAACTCCGCATCCTCGCCCTCCTTCGTCCAAGCAGTCTCCACCTCGCTAACGACAAGCATTGCCGCCAACTCGCTTTCCCCACCCGGGATCTTGGAGATCAGTTTGCGAGTCTGGTTGCCAGGAATCCTCTGACCCGTGATCACGACTCGGCACGCAAGGCCACTGCCCAACTTCCCAGCCGAGCGGGCTTCTTCTTGCGCGAGTTTGACAGAACGGCTGAGCTGGTCGAAATAGTCGAGCGAAGCTGCCATAATTTTCGCATCAGCACCATCAACATCAACATAAGGTCCCTCCCAGCTCTTCCGGAACGGATCCAAGTCCTCCGCCAAAGGCGCCGGGAGATGTTCGCAGAGCTCTTGCACGAGGTGAGGGGTGATGGGGGCCAGCCACTGCAGGGTTTCGCGTAGGATGGTGTGCAAGACGTTTTGGACTTGCGAGCGCTGGGCTTGCGTGCCCGTGTAGAGGAGGTCTTTGGCGATTTCGAAGTAGAAGGCGCTGAGGTCGGTGTTGATGAAGGAGTTTATCACTTGCACGCCTTCGTGGAAGCGGTAGGCGTTGTAAGAAGAGAAGACGGAGGCGCTGGTGCGGGAGAGTTGGTAGAGGATTAGTTGGGTGGCGAAGGGGGGTGGGGTTGTCGATGATGGTGATGCGGATGTTTCTGAGGGTGGTTCGTAGTCTTGCAGCACACCGCAGAGGAACTTTAAGGTGACTCTGTACTTTTGGAGGGCTTGTTGGATGCCCAGTAGACCTTGTTGTGAGATGGGCACGTCTTTGGTGTAGTCTGATGAGGCCACCCAGAGACGGAGGAGGTCAGGACCAAGGCTGTCTTGCTTCTTCTTGCTCTTGGTCGGCTCAACAGGGACCTTGCCATTCTTACCGGCCTTTGCTTTTGGCTGATGTTGCAGTAGAGATCCTGATACGATTTCTGCGGGCGAAATGGTGTTGCCGATGGACTTGCTCATCTTCCGGCCCTCGCCATCGAGGATGAATCCGTGGGTCAAGAGAGTGGCGTATGGTGCTAGAGGCTTGCTCTGAGGGTCTTGTGTTGCAATAGCTGTGAGCAACGAGCTCTGGAACCAGCCGCGATGCTGGTCAGAACCCTCCACGTACACGTCTGCCAACGCCCTGCCTTCTTCCCGAGGCGCGAGAGAAGTCCAGGTCGTGCCAGAATCGAACCAGACATCCATGGTGTCCCGACCACGAATCCATTTGCCAGGCTCCAAGCTTGAGTGAAGCCAGATGGGATCATCAGCGGCGTCCGAAAACCAAGTATCAGTCCCACGTTCTTGGACGACCGATATGATGTGGTTGATACTCTCGTCGGTAATACACGCCTCACCAGTCTCTTTGTGATAGAGCGCAGGAATAGGAACACCCCAAGCCCGCTGACGGGAGATGCACCACTGGCTTCGGCCCTCGATGAAAGCCTTCAAGCGGTTGCGGCCGCTTTCAGGCACGAACTTCACATTCTCGATCGCAGCGAGCGCTCGATCCTTAATCAGAGAGACGTCGGCGAACCATTGTGATGTGGCGCGGGTGATGACGGGTTTCTTCGTCCGCCAGTCGATGGGATTTTTGTGTGTGAACTTGTGTGCTACAAGGAGAAGGCCTGTGTCGGCGTAGAGGTTGCCTGAATCTCCCAGGATCTCGAGCACTTTCTGCGCTCCTTCTTTCTCGGCAAAGAGGCCGGTCAGAGATGGAGACTGGAGATCGCCTGTGTAGGCTTCTGGAAGTGCAACGTGTGCCGGGAATGCTTCAGCGGTGAAACGGCCTTCATCGTCGACAGGGGCGAACGCAGGGCCAATACCGTACTTCTGACACACTTGGTAATCTTCCATGCCATGCCCGGGAGCCATGTGCACCAGACCTGTGCCGGATGTTGCTGTGACGAAGTCGGCAGAGATGAAAGGTGACTGATGGTCTTGTTTCTGGAACACGTTGGAGCATGAAGCGTTGTCGTCCACGAGCTCGGAACCGTAGATGCTGTCGACGATGTATTTCACTTCGGTACCCTCAGGGAGGAACGAGAGAACGTGATCGATCCTGTTCTTCGCAAGCAGGTACTCATCCGTTGGTTGGGATGTGTTTGGGCCATGCAATTGCACAACTGCGTACTCGATAGTTTTGTTGAATGCGATGGCCTTGTTCGCTGGTAACGTCCAGGGTGTTGTTGTCCAAATCAGAGCATTTGCATGTTTTTGCCTCACACCCTTATCCTGCAAGGCCTTGGGGAGCGATACGAAAGGCATCTTGACGAATGCCGCAGTGCATGTATGCTGGTCATCATACTCCAATTCGGCCTCGGCCAACGCGGTGCGAGATGAGGGAGACCAATGGACAGGACGGTGGTCGCGGAAAATGAGACCTATCACACCAATCAATACATGTACTATCTGAGTTTCTACCAGTATGCAGCGTGTCCTTACCCTTCTTGACCATCTCCCGGAACACACCCAATTGTCTGATCTCAAAATCGCGATCCATGGTCTTGTAAGGCGTGTCCCATTCGCCCATCACACCCCAGCTTCTAAATTCCTTCTTTTGCTCCTCGATGGTGCGGCCGGCGAGTTGGCTGGCTTTGCACCTGATCTTCAATGGCGACATGTTGGAAGCCTCGGCCTCGCTCGACTCTGCGCCCTTTTCCTTTTGAGCCGCCTGGTTCTGCTGCAGGGCTTTGAGCTCGATAGGTAAGCCATGGCAATCCCATCCAGGCCGGTAGTGAACGCGATTGCCTCTGCCTGACTTGGAGCGCACAATGATGTCCTTTAGAATCTTGTTCAGGGCGTGTCCAGCATGGACGGCGCCATTGGCGTACGGAGGTCCATCGTGCAGGACGAATTCATTGTCGCTACCTACTGATTCATCACTCTGACGCGCTCCTCTTTGCCATTGGTACAGATCGTCGGCGCATTTCTCGCGGTAGGATTCCAACTGAGCAGCGCTGGGTCGGGCTGGAAAGGATGATCGTGGGAGATTCAGAGTCTTGCCCCAGTCTGCCCGTGGAGCCGCCCGAAGTATGCGAGAGGGGAAGAAGCGAAGCATACTCGAGCTGGACTCAGCGTTGCATTGTTGTGTTGAAGAGTCGAAGAGAACGGTCACTCGGCGAAGCAACGATTTGAATGTTTGAGAGTGAAACGCGGCAAACCTTCCTGCTTCTGTGCTACGAGTCCGAGGAAGGAAGGAGCGACTTGGATCGTGCGTTTTTAGTGAATATACATATGCGTTGACATGTACCGAATCCATTATTCGACGACGATTACATTCGACACGCCATATACTGGAGAGGACAAAATCAAGACGGAGTGAACGCGGACATCATGCAGACGCACATCCGTGACATCCCAAATAGGACGTCTGCCTACAGCTCAAGAGCTCAAGCTCGGCGGGCAAATACCTAGTCTAACCGGAGCAGCTGATTGGGTCACGAGGCAGTACGTACACGTCGGTGATTATCAAATACACTTCCACCACTCTCCCTCCACCGACCTTCTGTTGTCAGCTCTCTCTCGCGCATGTCGTTTTAGTTGCCTTTGAAGACGTCGCTTCGTACTGTCACCACATCGCCACCACAGGCAATGCCCCTCTGATCCGCCGACCTAATCTTCCTCCACCTGCCGTCACCGATAGTCCTTCTCCACATTCCCCACGGCCCCTCCATCTACAGTACCCACCAGCCATCGTCAACAGACCGCCAGCGCATGTCCTATAAGCAAACGCCGTGCCAGCCCTGCATATCACCCAAGACACAAGTCTTCCATGGTCCCTCACTCTTCACCCCTCTAAATCTGGAATCTTGACATCGCTCTATACGCATTACTCGCCCATGTAAACGCAGTCCAACGACACACCGCCGATCGATTCGGGCTTGCCAATCCTCTCGTTTTCGTTATCCACCACCCCACCCACTGAGAGCATGTATGCGCCATCCGACGCTCGGACAGTGAGATCCAAGAGATCTGCTTTCAATCCGCCTGCTACTTCAAATCCTGGACCTTCTGGACCAACTACATTCTTCCTGCGGAGCGAGCGTGACATGGAGAAGGCTGCACAGTCAAGAGGTCGGAAGATGTCGCAAGAGATCCGTGAGGCTACGCAGGAAACACACTCACCATTCCCAGCCACTATTTCGATGCGGGACAGCACATTTGGCGTGCAGAGTCTCGAGGAAGCCATGAGCGAGAGTTTATACTCGGATAGCACAACTTGGTCTCGAGGCGACAGCACAGAGCAAAGTACCACTCGTTCACCACATCCGACAAGCCCTACCAGCGACAGGAAAAAGAAAATCAGCTATCCTCCACACCTCCGGATCGCAAGACCCCACCAACGAAATATTTCTTCCGAATTGCCCTCAGCTGCTGGGTCCTCGGCCGCCTCGCCAGTCTCTCTTCGTTCCTCCCGTTCTCCACTGCGATCGCATCTTCGTCGAGCATCCACCTCGTCAGCAAACCTCAGTCAGCCTCTTACTCCGCTGAAATTGAGCCCCAACCCAGGCATGCCCACCACTCCTCGCTCCGAGTCTGTACAGTCTTTCCGATTGAGCGATGAAGAAGCCAGTGTCGGATGGGAAACCAACAGTCAAGCCATTCAATCCTCGAATGGCGACGAAGATGACAGAGTCTCTGATCTTGACCTCAGTCAAGAACGGGAACCGCAACTGGTCATGCCTAGCATCTCAATGCCGGCCCGAAGACCATTCACCGCCCGAGGTAGGAACATGGGTCGACTCAAAGTGATGGTCGTAGGCCCAAGCGGGGTTGGCAAGACAAGTTTGATCAAGAGCATCATTCGCAATTGCGAAGACATTGTACATGTGGATCCAGTCTCGACATTCACGCCGAACCAGTCTGTTGAAACGGCGAAGACTACAAGCTATGAGCCGACGAAAGACTTTACAGAAATACAGGCATCTACAAGACCGTACCCTCTGTGGTGGTCCGACATGGAAAGCAGTCGCGGACTGTGGCGGCGGAAGAGCTTTGGTGAGGGGATTCTCGAGCGCAACATCTGTTTTATCGACACGCCAGGCATGGGCAGTGATGAGACGAACGAACGAATAGTGAACGAGATTGAGGCCCGGCAGCTGGAGAATGCCCACATTGAGAGCATGGGCGACAACCAACTGCTGAATCTGTTCAGTGGGGAAGGCGGCACATTTGTCGACGCGGTGCTCTATCTCTTCGAACCAGGCCGTGAGCCCGTACCGCAATCTGAACACACATTCGTCAAGGAACTGGCGATCCGGACCAACTTGATTCCGTTGATCGCACGCGCGGACAGCATTGACGCGCATGAGCTAGGTGTGTTCCGCGAGAAAATCAGAAGTGTACTCAGTGGCATCGATGCAGATTGGTACTCGATGGTCGACATCAGTGTTGGAGCAGCAGGCCTGCCCGTCTTCGAAAAGACTTCTGACAACACACGACTCGAACCACTCGCAGTCTCTTCGGCGCTGACTGACGACTCCGAGATCATGGACGCTAGCCTACTAATGGCCTCTGACTATCTGCAACCAACGGTCTCAAGCGACCTTCGATACTTCCTCGAACGCTTCATGAGCCCTTCAAACATCTCTCGTATGCGCCACTCATCCGCTCGCAAGTTCCTCCTCTGGCGCCGAAGCCACCTTGGCACCCGCATCAACCTCCCGAAGCAGAGTCTTCTCCATTCCCCAGCCATGGCCCCCTCATTATCTCCAGTCAGCAGTCCGTACACCGGAGCCGGCGCAGAAGACTCGATGCTGTTCGACCGCAGCAAAGTGCTCGTACCCTACACAACGTCCAGCTACTACCGATCCGCCTCGCCCTCCGCTACATCAGACCTCTCCCACCAGAACATAAGCACGTCTGCCCATGCCCTCGCAGAGCACAACTCGCAACAGACCACGGGCGCCGAGCCCTTCCGCCAAATTCGCCTCGCCAAATGGGCCCAAGATCTCCAGCGCAGCCTGGCCAACGAACGCAAACGCTACGATGCACTGTACGCCCAGCAGCCGGCTGAATGGCACCTCGAGCACGAGGGTGTCGCAACCGCAGGAGCTGGCTTCCACGACGAGAAAGCTCTGATATCCCGCAATGCTTCGCAACAACATCTGACTACGATGGACTCATCGCCACACCACCGTCCTACGCGCGGCAAATTGGGCGGCGAAGTCGCCGTCATTGATCCACTCGGCATCCTCTCGCTGGGCCAAGTCTTCAGGCGTCAAGGCTGGATTGCGCTGCGGGTCGTTGGCGGCTGCGGGTTCGTCGGTGCGGTCGCTTGGTGGGTCCTGCGCAATTGGGCGGAGGTTCAGGAGTGGATTTCTGGCGGTGGAAGTAGTGGCAATGGTAATGGTGGAATGTTGGGCTCGCCGATCGCTGTGCCAGCTCCTGAGAGAGGGTGGTGGGAGGGGTGGGTTGGATGAGTGTGAATCCAGAGGGATCTGACTGACTACGCATTTGACGGTTGATGGATGATGATGGTTACGGGGTCCCATGATGCGAGATACCTGTGTCTTTGGTGTTGACCTAAACACTGTTGTTGGACTTTCTTTTGTTTGGGATATGGGAGGGAGTATGGGCGAGATCGGGCTTGGGTAGGCTAAATATACCAAAGTGTGCTTTAGACGTTAATTATTACCTACACATCTTCCACGATACAACAGATATGCAAGGCGATGATTGCAATCACGTTTTCCTTTGGAACCAAAATGTCATGCATACAACATGTATGTACAGGTGACCGAACGTTTGTGCAACCGATCCGTTCTGGCACTCAGCAATACTGAAATGCATACATGTATGGCCACAACGTTGTCATCCGGATTGTCGTCGTCAGATGCGCGACCACGACGGACCCGGACACGCCAGAGATGTCTTTCGGATTAGTGCATCATGTGCAGCTGTATATGTACCGTGCCGTGTACGACGGACCCACGCCTCCGTAGCATCTCGCGGGGGATAAACAATTGGACCGCCGGTGATGATGCTTGACTCTTGAGTGCACCGCCGAGCTACTGCGCTTCTCACACGGAGGATATGGTTTCGGTCTTGGCCGCGAGGCTTTTCGGTGTTTCGGGCAACAAGGATGACAAAGACCACCCACAACCGTTCTGCGTGTGTGTATCAAGTCAGGGTCAGGGTTGCGGAGAGGACAAAAACAACTCTTGCCCCGAGCTTTTCCGGGCGCGCTTGCTGACCCTTTTGTGTGTTTGGGTGAACCGTAGGTTCGATTATTCGGAAGTCAGTATGTAGGCTGGTCTGGTTTGGGAATACGCCAAACACCGTTCTTTTCTAGCATCTCTTGATGGTATGTAAGGATGGCGATAACAAGAAGGAAGTTTGGCGATCAAGATAATGAGAAATGTGATAGGTTTTCAGTGAATCGCCGATCATAGCGTGGCGATATGCTGCTGCTGCTGCTGCTGCTGCTTCAAGCTTACATACACGCGGTTTCCTGCAGGCGTGTCTGCACGCGGTTTGATCTGCATGCGGATCTCTTACTCCATCTCATCACATCACATCACATCACATCACACTTTGTATTTTTCTTTGTGCGTAGCGTGGGCGTGAGCGTGGCTTTTTGCGGGCGGCAGCCTCAAGCGTGCGACGTGCGTGTGCGTATGCAATATGCATGCATGCGTGCCGGGCGAGTCAGAGGTTGCAGCGCGTTCCGCTTCGGACCTTTCACACATGGCGATGGTCTAGGCGATGGTGGCGTAAGGAATCCGCCACCACGTGGAAAGCACATGGAGTTGAATGAGTCGTGTTTGTGTTTGTGGAAGTATCTATTGCGCGATTGGGAGAGTTGGTAGGAGAGAGGGTGGGAAGTACCTATGTAATAGTGAATGGTGGGTGTGAGGATATTCGGTTGGCAAGTGGCACAGGATTCAGGATTCAGGATGCTCCTAGCAAGGGACCCAACACATCTCCCGCAGAGACATGCCGCGATCAGAACAAAGGGAGAAAGCAGAATGTAAAGTAAGTATGCAGTATCAGTATACAGTAAGAGTAGCAGTCTAGTCTCCACAGCCACTCTACTCGCTTCTTCGTGCAGCTAACAAAGCAACATCTTCTCGACTTCTCGTCGTCTCCTGTCCCTGACAAGAACTCATCTCCAATCAGCAACATCACCGAAAGCTTCCCATACCGCTCTGCATCTCCCTGCTGCCACCACCGTCACTAATACAGCGCTATCCAACTCTCTCGCCACAGACCACAAACACGGCTGGCTGTATAACTGTACCACGTTAGACCCGCCGCGAAGCGTTTCACCACGTCCAAGCCTACTCGTACTGCAGCACAGCACCCAAGCCTCTTAAGCCACAGCATCGCCCAGAAGCCCATCGCTCGTCCTCCCACCACCCACCAACCTAACCATCCTCGATACTGTCTGCGCTGCATACACCCGCTGTAGCCTACAGTACAGCACTCTACTCCTGACCGGTACGTATCACACATCGCCCTCGTCCGCTCCGCCCATCCCAGCTCGGCGCATGGCTCCCACGTGCCCAAAGCTTATCATCGCGCATAGACGACCCGTCCGCATCCTGGCATCCTAGCACGCCCTCGGCTTCCGCACCGCCGCCTAGGTATAACACACCTCACATAACAATAATAATGGTACTTCCCACCCCCATCCCCACCTCTCCACTCCCTTTGCCCCATTCCTACCCTTCCCGTCCTCAACCTCCCCAACCTCACCACCTACAAAAACTAAGACCACATCCTCCCACAGACCAACCACCAACAACAAACCCAACAGCAGACCGCCGCCCGCTTCAGCACCTACTCCGGCGCGCCCAGCCTACAACCTTCCCTCGCTCCCACCGACCACACCACCAATACCTCCCGCTCGACGCCCCACTACCACAAAAAATCCTCCTCCTCGGGCAGCAGCAGCAGTAATAACAACACCACCATGTACTCGCAACAGACCTCAAACGGCAGCAGCAGCACGCTCGCCCAGGACCCCAAGACCGCAGACATCAAATCGTGGAGCGCGGGCTTTGAGCGCATGCAGGACGCCCGCCTCGAGAAGCAGCGCTATGTCATGAGCGGCAACAAGAGCGAGGAGGTCAGCAAACTCGCTCTGGGGGCTAAGCTCGAGCGTGCGCTCGGTCGTCGTATGACCGGCCAGGATGCCACTTTCTCGCAGAGGAAGAAGTCGATAAATGGCGAGAAGGGGTTGGAGGTTCAGGTCAATTGATTGAGGAAAGGGAAGGGGAGTAATATGGAGTGGGAGTATGTGTGTGTGTCTGCCTTTGCCTATCATGCAAAAAGGCCTAGGTCAAGCCGACGAAAAGAGCGTGTGTGCTTGAAGGAGTATTGACGGGAAAAGTTCTCCATGTCCTAAGGCATTGATGGCTGTTTGGTTTTTCTTTTTGTCATTTTCTCATTACTGGAGGGGACAGTTTTATGTCGTTCAGCAGAGAGAGTCCCGGCGTTCAGTCACGTCTTTTTTTATTGGGTCGTTTCTTTCTTTCCGTATATTAACATCATCTGTGTGCCTTTTGCTTAGGCAATTCTCACAGCTCTCACTCGGGCTTTTTCCTTGAAAAGAATACCACCAATTACCTCTCGAAATTCGAGCACCCAAGTCTATCTCAGCGGCCAACATCCCCGTGCTCTTTATCTACTCTCGATCACTCACACTATCATTTTTAACACACTCGTGGATTACTCTACAGGATATAACCAATTCCGGATCGATCCGGAGAAAGGCGAGCAAACGAACCCCTCAATTGTGCGAGGGGAAATAAATATTCGACTGGAATTCTCCTAACTTTATTTTAAGACCATGGGATGGGTGGAACAGAAGAAGACCCTTTTCCCTCCATATACGTGGCCCAGGCAAGCGACAATACTTTGTGCTTGGTGTTGTTGACATGCACGATATACATACTTGAAGTCTGAGAGACTCTTTGGAGAGGTAGGAGATCGTCTGCAACGGAGTTGTACCAAGTGCTCATTCCTTGGGGTTGTAATTTTAATCTAGTCTTGGTCACTGATCGTTGACATGGCACAGTCAACTGAGTACTACAATGATGGTAATAGAGAGGGCGTGGAGGGAGGGGCAAAACGGAACTGCGATCATTTCCATCGTTCGTATCTGTATCTGTTCGACCTCATTAGAAGTGATCGTCTACTTTACCCCGTTCCCTCTCTCCATCTACAGTAACCATCAATTCATCAATCGCGCAAATGCAGAAGCATCACTCCTCCTTTCCCTTGATCATCTCCTCAACCCACCCCGGCACCTTAACCCCCGCCTCCCACTGCTTCCTCCACGTGCCCTTCCAAGTCTCATCGCTCCCAGCCGGCAGCCCAAACAACCCCGCCATAAACCACCTCGTGGACCCAGCCTTCAGATCCCCATACAAAACCGGCAGCAGCGTCCTAGCTTCGATGAGGTTGCTGTTGGCGTCTGCGCGGAGAATTTGTCCATCCCTCTGCGCCGGCGACAGATCCTTGACACCAGAAACCCCAGCTTTCGAAACAACAGCAGCCGAAATCGGAGTCTCGACAATCCCCTCCTGATACTCCTCCGAGAAACCAGCAGCAGATGTCAAGAACCGCCCGTTCCAAGAATTCGTCCCCCGAATCGCGAACCCGCCTTCCGCACTCACCAAATCCCTCCCCGTCTCGATTTTGTGGATGCGGAGATGCCAATTGGGAGCACCACCCTCCTCCCCATCTTCTGCGGGAGGAGGCACCAACCAAGTCGAGACCTTAACGTCGGGCCAAGGTTTCATTGTCGAGAAGAGGACTGGCCTGTCGTTGTCGTTGGGGAAGGTTAGGATTTGGGCGTCCTGGACGTCGCGGCGCATCTTCCAGATTTCGCCGTTGTCGTCGCTGAGGGCCAGGGCGCTTTCGGGGACGAATTGCTCGAGGGTGTAGCCGCCGGTGGGGACGGAGTAGGCGAAGGAGGCGCTGTAGGCGAAGTGGCCGTATTTGGCTTGGGTTGCTGGATTGGAAGTTGTCAGTGTTATGGTCCCTGCGACGATGAGGATGATGATGGTGGTGATGGCTGCTAACCTTTAAGCGGATAATGACACTTCTGCCCCGAAGACAGCATGAACGTGTGCCCTCCCTTGTGAACCATGATATGCAGCGGGTGTTTCAGCGCTTTCACAGCCGGCAGCAGACTCTTCTCCGGCGAAGTGAAAGGATGAGCCTCCTCCTCAGACCTCCAGAAAGGGTGCTCAGCAGGCTGGGCCAGAGCGGCAAAAGCCAGCATGCACCAATATGGCGAGCCAGGCGAGTTGTACGGCTCCGCGAGGTAGTAGTTCGGGTACGTGTACCCAATGTTGAGCATGCCGTTCGGCTGGAAAATGTGCGGATGCTGGCTCCACCATCTCAGATTGCGGAGCAGGAGACCTTTGGCCATTCCCCAGGTTAAGGGGGCAGGCGGTTCGACGTCTGCGAATGCGAGCGCGCTCCAGAAGCCGATGGTGGCGAAGCGGTAGGTCATGCTGCGACCGAAGGGGATCGAGTGGCCGTCTGGATCCTGGTAGTGCACGAAGTCCAGAGCAAAGTCGCGGGCGCGGGAGCGGTATTCTTCTGCGCGCGTGGGATCGGTGTCGTTGGCGAGCTTGGAGTACAGCAATTGCAAATACTGGATGGCGAAAGACCCCGAGTAGTAGTCCATCTGCGTGTACCCATCAGGCCCATCGTTGGACCACCCGCCGCCGCGGTAGAAAGTGTCGAGGTGGTCCATGTCGGCGAAGATGCGGTCTTGAGAGAAGGAGGCTCCGTTGGCTTTGAGGCCTAGGTTGGCGAAGACGCGGAACCAGAGCCAGTTGGTGTTCGGCATCTCCTTGTCGTTCATCGAGCCGATCCATTTGGCGACGTTGGATTTTTCTTGCTCGCTCAGCGGGTCCCAGAAGTCTTTACCTGCTACGGCGAGGGTGAAGCCGATGGGGCAGGATTCGACCATGCGTTGGTCCAGGTCTTCCATATTGCCCCAGAACTCGGGGCCGTCGGGGTTGGTGCCGCTGGTCAATGCTTTGACGAAGAGGTGCGTTTTGTCGTACTTGGAGTTGCCGGCGAGGAGGGATGCCAGACCCCATAGGGGACGGGCATAGCCTTCGATCTGTGCTGCTGTCTCGTCGACTGGATTGGGGATGTTAGGTTGAGTTTACTTCTCCAAATCTTGCCACTCGTTCCTCGGTGGTTTTGATTCTTGATTCTTTCCAGGCAAACTCACATCGAGCCCCAGTCCCTCCAACTCGAACCGTAGCACATTCAGGCGAGAAGCCAGCTTCCAACGGGTCAAGCAACGACGCACACGCATCGACGACATCCTGTCGGCTTTTGAGCGGGTTCTGAGAGAAAGGATGGGCAGCGAAAGGCTGGTTGGCTTCTGCAAAGTGTACTGGAGCCATGATTGCGATGTTGATAGAGTGTTGCTGTGAGATGGGGTAGTAAGAAAGAAGACAAGTCCTCTTCCTGAGGTTGAAAAGGTTACCTTTCCAAGTATCGCTTGGGACTTGGGTGACCCATCATAACATCACCTCGCCTAGCATAGCTGGCATCGGCCGGTGCGAGACGAGGTGAGATGTCGGCTATTGATGTTGCGGGCTAAAGCAAAGGAGGAGGGCGGGTAAATGTGAGGTCGGATGGCGGAGGAATTGTTGGCGAAAGTGGGTCGGATTCTTGAAGTTAGATTTACATGTGATCACTTTGCTACAAGAAGGACTACTTTTCTAGACATACGGTTACTACAAAGGGTTCAACGATAATTCCAGGTTAAAAAAAAGCGTTCTCACTTTTGATTTAAGACGTACGATCCAAAGAGAAACGATGATAACATCAACATCTTCTCAGCATCCACGGTATGTGATAGAATACGTACAGTCATGTACATAGTGAATGCATTTTACAGGCTCACGAGAGAAAAGCAATGGATGATAACGGTGAAGGGTATCGTAAAGAGAGAGATCAAAGCTTGACCCATGATGCGGATACATACAAGAATAAGTCATATCAACATCAGGCCTATGGAAAGCCACTTACTCTCTATCCTACTCTACCTAGAGCGCACAAGAATAATCAGGAACAGATTCAACAGCTTCCGATAAGTAAGCTACAACAGGGAATCGGAGAAAAGCTTTTTTCCATCATCTTCGTCATGGCCTTCAATCAAGAAAACAAAATGTAGAATATACATACAGCAAACAAGCAAGCAAGTCCCGAACAGAATAAACAATGCAAAAGGAGAATCGCTGGTTAATGCATTGCTATCCCCTTTTTTTGGAAGCCAAAAAGAAAACATGAAGCTCTCCACAAAGAAACGCTCGCTTCTCAATGTAAAACACATTTTTCCCCTTTTCCCTTCCGAGTAGCCCCGTTTTGTTTGTATTTTCGTTCCACTCGTGTCGCCGGTATTGTACATTTCTTTGCATGTCG
The DNA here is from genome assembly GCA_003614995.1 of Cladosporium phlei. Lineage (NCBI taxonomy): Eukaryota > Fungi > Ascomycota > Dothideomycetes > Cladosporiales > Cladosporiaceae > Cladosporium > Cladosporium phlei. The sequence continues at coordinate 215,408 of QZFA01000010.1, forward strand.
TTTGAGGAAATAGTCAACTGATTTCAGCAGCCAGACAAGCGGATTGAACCGGTTCGCAGCTGGGTACGGTTGGTCATTTCCTCGTTGCGTCGCATAGTTTCTTCTTCATGATGAAAGAATCTACGCGGCGGGAGCACCACGGCCACGGACGGAACCACCGGCACCGCCACGACCGCCCCTCTGGCCGAAGCCGCCACGTCCACCACGACCGCCGTCGAAGTTGCCGCGACCACCGCGGTTACCGCCCTGCGGGAAGCCACCACGGCCACCTTGGAAGCCCTGCTGGCGGCCGTTGTTGGGACCGACGTTGCGGCGCTCCTCCATCCAGAACTTCTCCTCGCCGATCTGGAAGGGGCTCGCGGCAAGGGCGGCCTTGTAGCCCTCGTGGGTCTTGAAGTCGACGAAAGCGCAGTTCTGTTTGTAAAGTCAGTAAATGGTCATTTTGGACACAAAGGTGATTTCAACATACCTTTGCGCGGTAGATATCGAAGTGGTTGATCTCGCCGAACTGCGAGAGCTTCTCCCTCATCTCAGGGCCCTTGATGTTCTCCTGCACGTTCTTGATGTAGCCACGGGGGTGGCTGGGCTCCTGCTGCTGTTGCTGCTGCTGGCCGTTGACCTGGCGCGATTGCTGCCTGTTGTGACTACCGCTGACGGCGGTCCACTCGTCTCCAGAGGTGGCGGCGTTGGGCGATGCCTCACGCTGGGCAGCGGGTGCAGGCGAAGCAGCCTGAGGAGCGGCGGCAGCGGGTGCCGCCTTGGGGGCAGCTGCGGGCTTCGCGGCCTGCGCGGGCGCAGAGGGGGTGGGAGCAGCGGGCATGGCAACGCTCTTGTTCGCGGAGGCTGCAAGGCTAGCCCAGGTCTTGGGAAGCGCGGGCTTGACGGGCGCGGCGGGCGCAGCAGGCTTGGTGACCTTGGGAGGCTCCTCAGCGACGGGTGTGGGCTCAGGGTCACGCGGCTTCTCCTGCTCGGGCTCAGGAGCCTCCTCGGCGGCAACCTGCTCAGCCGGGGCCTCCTCCTCCTTGGTCTCATCGGTGCCGTTGACAGCCGGCGCAGCCTCCTCTTCCTTGGGCTCCTCCTCCTTCAAGACCTTCTCCTCGAGCTGCTTGTCAACAGTCTGCGCATCGTGCTCAACGGCGGCCGTGTCCTCGGAACTGGTGAGGGTCTTGGGCTCAGACTCCTCAACAGCGACAGGCGCAGGCTCCTCGACCTCCTTCTCGGCAGCCGGCTCCTGCTGGACCTCCTCCTCGGCCTCCTTGGTAGGCTCGGCCACGGCAGTCTCCTCCTCCTCCTCGATCATGTAGCGGAAGATGTCGTTCAGGACAAAGTAACCGTTGGTTTGCGTGGCGAGAACGAAGGTCTGAGTGAACTTTCTGTGAGGCTGCGACTTGTTGGAGATCTCGCCAATGACCTGGATGACGATGTTGATGTCGGACGCCTGGGAGTCGACGTTGGTAATGCGGACCTTGCAGTCCTGGAACTCGAGCTCCTTTATCCTGTCGTTGATGGCCTAAAAGAGATGTGTTAGGTCGCGCCGAGAAATTTTGTTGATGTGTGGTTCTTACCCTCTGGCCAATGCAGACGTTGACCTTCTCGGTCTCGTTTCCTGACACGAATTGGGAGCGCTTGTTGTAGTAGAGCTGTTTCCTAAGCGTCAGCCATTACCCTTTCTTTTATACCAATGCTCTTGCAACTTACGTAAAGCTTCTCGGGTGTGCGGCTCAAAGTGGTGTAGTATTGCTCGACGAAGTACCATCCAACCTCATCCTTGGGAATTTCAGGCTGGGGAGTAGCGGTAGAGTTGGAGGAGGCAGCGGGTGCCTGGTTGTAGTTTTGCGAGGCGTATGCGTTGTTGGCTTGTTGTTGGTCGAAACCGTGCTGGGGCGCGAAGCTGCCGTTGGGCATCGATGACACTTCAGCGGCCATCTTGATGAAGGGGAGTGCGGTGTGTTGGGCGATTGGATGGGAGGCGAGATGGAATTCGAATTGCGATTTGTGTAAGCTAGGTACACGAGGGTTAGCTTGCGATCCTCTTTGGCAGATGGAACACGAGGAGTAGACGTACCAAGACGAGTGCGCAGAGCGGATTGGTTTGTGGTAACCGTGTGATTGGTGGTGTTGGTGACGGGATGAGCAATTTGATGGAGCGAAGATGGATGGAGTGGGATTGGGTTGTTGTGCTGTATGAAGTCTTGAAGGAGTTTGGGGTCGCGTGGGAAAGAAAGCTCAGACGTTTTACTGACTTTACTGTGCACGGAGGCGTCGATCACCTTCTTTCACTTGGACATCTACTTCAGACCTCACTTCATTGTGATTGTTCATTTGATGAAATTCGATACAAAGGTATCAGGGTATCTGTCCAGAGCAAACCAAACCGGACCAACTGCCAGACAGCCGAATTCAGTAAAATCACCCAATATCCCTCACAAACGCCCAAAATCAGCAAAGCAGAGAGAAACATCCCATTCTCGTTACCAGTGGTGTGTGTGTCTATAGTCCTGGAGTGCCTAATCATCCTCCAGTATTTGCGCGTGAACGCATGCTCCAACTCCAGTCGTGTTCTCCGTAGAATGCATAAACGCGGGAAAATGTGTCGTGATCACGTCCTCCTCCAAACATACCGTCCTCCTTCGCCCTCCCATCCTTGCTGTACTTTCATTCACATCGATCCTCCCTGTACCCACAACCCCTCAAAACATCCCATCCTCCTCATCCTCCAACAACTCAAAATCCCCATCAGCCCTCGCAGGCGGAGCCGCTTTCGCAGGAGCCTTCAGTAGCTTACGCGGCTTCTTCCTACTCGAGTTGATGCGGATCTCATTATTAGCTGGGTTGATGATGATCCTGCTCTGCACATTGTCGGCAACACGAGACTCGCCACCCGCGGCATCGATCTCCGCATTAAAGTGATCCATGGCAAGTTGTTCGTGGTCGTGGTCGTCATGATGATGCTGAGAGCGCTCGTAATCCTCGTCGTCAGAAATGCTGCCTTCGCTGACGCCCGAGCGGTCGTTGAGCTTGGTGCTCGCTGGGAGCGGCTCGCCGAAGACCCAGGGTTGCTCGTCGTCGAAGCCGTGGCCTTTCGTTTGGAAGTCGGAGCCGAAGCCATTGTCGTAGGCGGGTGAGCTGTCGTTGTAGCCGAGCATTGAGACGCGACGGTCAACGTAGAGTGGGCAGAACGGTGGGTTGGTCTCGTAGTGCGTTGGCTCAGCCTCGGATTCTTTGGCATTCGCGTCGAGGGCCTTCTGTTGCGTCAATGTAGCTGCACGGAGACCCCAGAAACCGTGCGGTCCTTGTTGCGCGCAGCCATTGGCTTTGCTTGGCTGCGCCCCCGAGCTGCTCGTGGCGATAGGAGGCAGTCCAAACTCACGACGGCCCTTGGGCTCTGCTCTCAGTCCAGAGAAAGTTTTCTCGCCCCTTTGTCGCGTGACCTGTTGGACAGGGCACAGATAGACCTTGCCACCACAGGCGACCACGACAGAGATGCCACTCCGAGTGCGAAGCCAGCGTACAGATCGTGCTGCGACCTTGTTTGGGAGATCTTTGTGCTTGATCTTGTTGTCATCAGCGAACCAAACGTCCGCGGCACCGATTCGTGCCGCACTGTAGCCTTGGCTGACGCCGCGAGCTATAGCCCGGCCACTAGCTGCAGCTCCAGCGCTTGTTACGTCGCGGACCCCTTGGAATATCGCAGGAATGCCGAAATTGGCACGGCCTTCAGTGGTGGTACTAGGCGCTCTCATCGCGCTCACTTGTGTGCTCATGGTCTGCCAGCCAGATCTGATGCCACCCAAGAACCCATTGCTGCTTGGTGGAGAGAGGCCGGTTGACAGACTAACAGTAGCATCGGCTTTATCGACTGGCGGCACAGTCACAGTGCTTCTTCTGCGGCGTTTTGAAGAATCCTGGGTACGTGACGAGATCTCGTGCAGGTGGACAGTCCCATGGGCTGTGAGCAAGGCGACAAAGTTGCCATCGCGAGCCCATGCAACGTCCAGCACAACTGAGTGGCTGTTCCGAACGATGCGCTGGATTCGGTTCACATGAGGACCCATCACGGTATCGGTACTGCCGACGTCACGTTTCTGATAAGAGCCGTGAGCAGCATAGCGAAGGTCCCAAATGTATGAGACCTCTCCCATGCGGCTAGTCGTTAGCAACCTCAGCCCATCCGAAGATAGAGACAAGAAGTTACAGCCGTCGTCCAAGGCGAACGATGCCAGTGGCAAAGGTAGATGCTTTGCGTGGTTCTCTTCCGCATTGAGGAGCTTTTCAAGATCCACTATGGCCACGACAGCAGGCTCTTGGGTCACTCTCCTGGTATCTTCACCAGGGGCGTTGGTAGGTGGGAAACCGTCAGCATCGGCCCGCTGAGAATCCCTTGTTGGTGGTGACGGTTGAGTAAACTCTCTCCAGCCAGCCATGCCCATCTCAATCCCCTTGCGTGACGCTTTCAGAAACTCTTGAGCGGCTTGTCGAGAGTACTTGGCAAGCACGCCTTCGGAGTTGAGCCCAACGATGTCACAGCTGACAGGTGGCTGAGGTGGAGCCACATGCGCACCAACACCTGGAGGTTGCGGGTGACCTTCCGCGAGCGTAAGCGTGCCGTGTACAGATATTTTCGAAGAAGAATTTGGTGGGATGTAGGCCAGCCAGCGTCCACTTAAACTCATCAGGGGTGAGGTCTGAGGCTCAGACGCATCAGTCCCAGGAAGGCTCTCGGTGGATACACTTGGCTTATTCACATCGAAGCGCGATTGCAGGCTTGTCCAGTACTTGCCGATGCATCGGAAGCCACTGGCGCTAAATCCATCGCGGGTTTGGGCGAACACGAAGATCTCCCCACTCTTGCCGGAAGAGATTGTGAGGAAGCTTCCTTTCGCGTCTAGTCGCAAGTCTCCAACAGGCTCGGGAACTTTGGCAAATTGGCCGAGCTTCGCTTCTGGTAAAGCGACTGGCAAGCTCTTGTACAGTGTTGTGATGTGTTCCTGTGTCTGTAGAGAAAATACCTCGACTGTAGTCTGGTAGTGTTTGTTGGGTTCCTCTCCGTGGGCTTCGTGACCGTCGTTGTCTCCGGCGGGACTGTACGCCTGGCCGTCCATGGGACCATGCACGATGAGAGCCACCAGCGGCAGTTTGGCTGAGCTGCCGCCACTGATGTTACTCCACGGCAAGATCTTTGCTCCCACGACACCTCCTCGTAGGCCTTCTAAGCGGCCCACAACCTCCAGCTTGCCTGCCAGCACACGGAACACTTCGAGACCACCTTCACATCCCACTATGAGGGCATCCTTCGCTCTCACAGCCGAAGCCGCATCGCCAGCGTTGCCAAAGGAATCGAAGCAGCAGCAGTAGTGCTCTGAACCGGCATGCTTTCCGCCTTTCTCGGTAGTCGCCGGTCCACGGCCAAGATCGAGGCCAGGCACTGAGAAATAGTGATGTTGCTTCATGTGAGGTGGGTTGATGGGTTCAACAAAGCTCTTCCGCGGTACAGGAGGATTGATGTGGGCAGTAGATTCCCTACGTTGTCTTTCAATCACTGAAGTAGGTCTTGTGATGCCACTGTCTTTGGCATGTTCCGAGTTACGTGAAGTCACCGGTCGCCTAGTAAATGGCGCGGGAGACGGTGGAGCTTGAGGGGTGTAAATCTTGGCTTTGCGAGGACGTGGTGAAGTTAGAGGGGAGGTTGGTGGCGATGAGACGCGTGACAGAGGCGCAGGCGGTGGCTTTGGTGAAGGAGATCGCGTATCAGGTTCCGGATGACTCAAACCAGCGTCAAGGTCTCCAAAGTCCTCAATTAAAAGCTCTGGATGCGGCACGTCTGGATCCTCCTCCTCAGCGGGCGGTTGTGGTGGTGTCTGCTGCTCCCACGCCGCTACTTCGTCTTCCTCGCCCCTGAGACTTGTCGCCGCCTCAGGCTCAGGTTCCGAATTCGGCGGCGTAGGCTCAGCACTCAGGCGCACACCACTAAAGTGCTCTACAGGTGGACTGGGTGTGACGGATTTGGGATATGGGGTGTCCTCGGACGTATCATCCCACGGCTTCTGCTTTGGAACATTCTTCTTGGCCTTCTTCTTCTTCTTCCCAGTGGCAGCGGCTGGATGAAGTTGGTTAGTCGGTGGGGTTGTACCCGGGGTGGAGTCGAGGTCGGTAATGAGAGTGTCGTTGGCTGAGGGCATTCAGCCGGTGGGGTGTTGAAGGCTTGGGAGTGTTGGTGGGCAGCGCTGGAGTTCGCGACAGTCGCTCTTTGGCAGAGGCGGCGCGATATGTAGGTAGGCTGGAAGGTTGCTGCTTGTGAGTCAAGCAGGAGTGTAGTGACGAGGGGTCGGTCTGGTGAGTCCGGTGACAAAGCCGAGTGGAAGCGTCGGCTGACTGTGGACGCGGCGTGCGATGATAAGGAAAAGGACGTGGTGAATGTCGTGTTGTAGGTATGGATCTTAGGTATGGAGTGTCGCGAGTGAGGCGAAGTGATGGTGTTGAAGAGTGGCAACGGTCTGTCTGCCTGGCAAGTTGGTATACTGTTGATTGCGTGGGGGCTCGGGGACTCCAGGTTAGTGGGGTTGTTTATCCACAATCGGCGCGGCGCGATGGTAAGGTTGCGCCGATTGTGCAGGGCTAGAAGGGAAGATGCTGGCAACAACAGGATCGGTGTGAATGAGCTTGATATTGTAGCTATGTTTGTTTGTGGTGGAGTTGTGCTTGTGGTGAGAGTGCGCAGCGAGATAGAGAGGGGTTGACCAAAGCTGCCCTGCAGAATGTGGAACCCAGAACTACCTAGGTAGGGGCCCGGCGTGTCATCCGTCCGAAGTCATGAGTTGTGAGTGGAAGATTGGAAGTGATATGCGTCATCTACTGTATTGATTGGAGTGCGTGCGTCAATAACGAATGTGTTATCGCGAACGCGAACGATCTATAGATCACTAGCAGACTACAGTCGATCTCATTCGGAGCATAACCAGGTACCTACCTATCTTATCGATACAGATCAACGACAACATACTACATGTAAGGTACAACACATACTCTTGCCTGGCCTGGTAAGATGACGAAGATGACGAGTCCCGGCTTTTGAGCAAGTAACCTGTACATAGTTACACCGTGTCTCCAAACACCAGCCACGTGAACGGTGCGGTTTTGGTGGTTGGTGGTTGGTGTTTGCCATGTGACCGGATCACAAGCCAGCAGTCATCATCGCTCGATCCATTCTTCCGCCTGCTGATTGTGCTAAATTAGCCGCATGATGGGGTCCTGGGCTCGGGCATATCGTTGGTCCAGATATGCTTCGACCATTGGGAAGGTCAACTCCATCCCGAACATAAGCATCTCAGTGATCGACACGCATCCATGGATAACCATCAGCCTTAAGCTACCTGTATAGATCTCAGAATCTCAGAATCTCAGAACCTCAGGTCGATAGAAGGGATTGAAGGGAACGAGTTCCCAGAGTACCGAGCGAGCCAGACGCCGCTGGATACTTCATATAAAAGTGAACGCATTATCGACGTTGGCATGTTAAAATAGACTAATGCGAATCCTGATGTACCACCGTTGCCAGCTTTCGTGACCTTTTCATACCCACTCATTCAGAAGCTACAACAATGACAAGAAATTGCTTTTTGTTCAAGTCCTCCTTCCGGGAGGCTTGTAGGCACCACCCGCACCTGGCGGCTTGTAGGCGCCACCGGAAGCAGCAGCAGGGCTCTCGCTCCTCTCAGCGGTCTCAGCAGGCTTCCTGGCAGATGTCCAGCGCTCGGACGGCGCGCGCTCAGCGGGCTTGAGTGCGTCCGAAGAAGACTCTGCGCCGGCAGCCTTGTTGCGCAGGTGAGGGGGAAGGTAGCCACCCTTCTTGGGAGCCTCCTCGGTCTTGGCGGGCGCTTCCGCGGGTTTGGCGGCGGCGGGAGCAGCGGTCTCAGTCTGAGGAAGCTGGCCAGCGGCCTTCATGGCCTCACGTTCGCGCCAAGTAAGCTTCTCGCCAGTCTTGCTGGTGAGGTTGAGCTTGGGAGGACCGCCAGCAGACTCGGAGGATCTCTCGAGGGGACGCTCGAAAGTCCTGCTGGGCGCGGCGGCGGCACCACCCTGCTTGCGCTCGAGACGCCTCTGCTCGGCCTCTTCTTCACGCTCGCGTTGCTTCCTTGCGGCCTCCATGCGCTCCTCGCGCCTCTTCTCGGCTTCGGCCTTGGCCTCAGCATCTCTGGCCTTCTTCTCCTCGGCTGCGCGAGCGGCTTCCTCCTCCTCTCTCGCGATGCGCTCAGCCTCCTCAGCGGCGAAGCGGGCCTCCTCCTCGGCGCGCTTCCTCTCAGCCTCGCGCTGCTGGCGGACCTCGATCCTGCGCTGGTCCATCTTCTGCTGCAGCTCACGCTCAGCACCCTTGCGACGCTTCTCAAAGTCGGCGTGGCGCTGCTCAGTGATGGTCTTGCGGAAGCCTTCGTACGGGCCTACGAGTCTGGAAAGACGGTGCTTAAGAGCAACATCCTCCTTGTGCTTCTCCTGTGCAGACTTGATAGTCTCGTTCTTGGTGGCCTCCCAAGAAGCGTAGTCCTCCTTGCGCTGCTTCTCGTAGTCCTCGTCCAAGTGCTTGAGCTCCTCCTTGCGGTAGGCACGCTCAAGGTGGTCCAGACGCTTGGAAGTGGTGCGGACCTTGTCACCGAGCTCGTTCTTCTCACGCTCGAGAGCCTGAAGCTTGAGCAGACGGATGCGGCCAGTGTCGAGGTCATCAAGGTCAATACCAGAAAGGTCGACACCCTTGACGCCCTGCTTGAGCTCCTTGAGCTGCTTCTCGGCCTCCTCCCGCTGGACCTTCTTGCGCTCCTGCTGGATGCGGCGCTCCTCGCGGTCCTTGGTCTCCTGGGCAAGACGCTGGGTCTCAGCAGATTGGAGCTCTTGCTGACGGGCCTTGCGCTTGTTCTCCTCCTCGCGTTGGCGAGCGGCTTGAGCGTTGGCGAAGGTTTCCTTCTTCTTCTGGATAGCCTCACGGCGACCAAGGAGCTCCTCGCGTTCCTTCTCGAAGCCAGCCTCGGCACGCTTGAGCGCAGCGAGCTTGGCCTTCTGGCGGTCCTCGTTGAGAGTAGGGTCGACATACTGTGCAGTGATGTAGAGAGCCTTCGAGAGGCGGGACAGCTGAGAGCGGACAATCTCGGCAGGGGTGCTCTGCAGACGCTTCATGGAACCGTCGGGAGACTCGGCAGATCCAGCGGCAGAGCTGGGGTGCATGGCCTTGGCAGACGAGAACACATCGGAGTCGAAGGTGAGGACGCCAGTGGAGTGGTCAACACGGATGGAAAGATCACCCTTCTTGCAACCGTTCATGATGAACTTCTCAACAGTCGATGCGCTGACCTGGAATGGGTCGGGGAACTTGGCCAGCTCAAGGACATCCTCGAGCTTGACGTCAGTGTAGACCTGAGACAGCTGCTGGAAGAGACGGGTGAGGATGACCTGCTGCAAAGGCTGAACGTACTTCCTCATCTCCTCGTCGGCACCGATCTGCGCAAGGATGGGAGACACTTTCGAGCAGATAGACTTGGGGTGGAAGTCAGTCTCGAGGATGTTGTACAGGTTGCGGATCTCAGGGCGGGCGCGCTGGAGAATGTCCTTGTTGAGCATGTCCTTGAACAGAATGGCACGGGTGGGTGGCGAGTTCATGGCAAGAAGGTTGGTCAGACGAGCATTCTTATTGCTGCGAGCAGTGTCCACATCCATCATGGCGCCGCGAGAGCGGGAGGTGCTGATGACCGGGATGGCCAGAGCGGACAGAAGGACGAAGGAAGCGGCCTTGGAAAGGTCGGCATCGGAGATGTTGGTAGGGTTGTCCTTCTTGGGAGCGCCGCTGGCGATGGCACGGGAAGCACCAGCAAGCAGGTTGTAGTATCTGCTGTAGGCGGCAGCGTGGAACAGGTAGTTCTCAGAGACCAAGAAAATGCGAGTGAGCTTCTCGAAGTAGTTGGCCATCATGACGTTCTTGGGGGTGCGCTTGGACAAGCTGAGAAGGGTGTGGATGTCCTCGACACTCTTGAAGGCCTCCTGCCAGAGCTCGAGCTCGACAGCAACGTTGAGCTGCAAGAAACGGGTGTCGAGGTGGCGCTGGAGAGTCTCAGGCTCGCTAAGGTTAATGGCGTGGACCTGCTGGGAGTACTTGGCAGCGTTCTGCAAGTGGTTGCGAAGCAGCTCACAAAGACGTCTGAACTCAGTCTTACGGGTGTACTTCTTGCAGAAGTCAAAGGCCTGGTGGGCGGTGGTCTGGTACATGACCTCGAGACGCGCATTGTTCTTGAAGATGTCGAGAACGGTGCGGTAGGTCTCCCACAGGAACTTCAACCAGGGAGTAACAATAGCGCGGTCAGTCCTGTCGCGCGACTGCTCGCCAGAGACAGTGGAGAGGAGGATAGACTCCGGGGTCTCCATAGCCTCAAGATCGCCGACATTGTCGAGCTGAACATCGGTGTCGGGTGCGCCGCCAGAGACCTCGTCAGCCTTGGACTGTGCCTCCTTGACCTTGCCCTCGGCGAGGTCGATGAACTTGCGGAAGACGAGCTCGATAGTAGCGACGTTGGTGTTCTGGCTGGTGTTCTTGTAGTTGTATAGACCATCCTTGGCGGCCTTGCCCTTCTTGAGATCCACGCAGAGTTCGACGAAAAGGAGCATCACCGGCTCAAGGGCGATGATGGTGCTGTTGCGCGTCCTCTTGGAGGTGACATGCTCGTGAAGAATGGAGAGAGCAGCCTGCTGCTGGCCGACGCCAATCAGCTCCTGGGCCCTCTTGAGAACATTCTCGGGGCGGGTGTGCGGTGGAGGCGGCATATCGTGTGACCTCCTCTGGGTTTGTCAGATGGAGAGGATATGGCGATGCGCACGACGTGGTCAGGTCGTGGCAGATAATTAGGTGAGCGGTGGGTGGTGGTGGTGATGAGACGGCTTGGAATGGGCGCCGACGTGGTTTGCCGCACAATATCAGAAACGGAATTTCGTTGTCAGGCAGAAATCAGGCAGTCAGGCTCAGGAGACACAAGTGAAGCGCGGGACTTGCCGCTGATTGGCTATAGCTGGGTCGGCGTATAGCGACCGCTAACAACGATTATTGAACATCAAATATTACATGGGAAAGTAGGCAAGAAAACAAACACGCAAACGTGAGTCAGAGCTGTCACGACGTAGATAGCAGAAGGCTAGCCGTCACTGTGCGTACTGGCCGTACTTTACATATATTCTAGGCTGCCCATATGCACTCGCCCTCACCGCCTCGAGACATCCGTCCCAAGCCGTCCTAAACATGACGACCGGAGAGCTTGCCTTGCCTGGCTCTCGCTCGCAAAATAACCATTGGCGCTAGGCTCGCTTACGCCCAGACGGCCCGCTGCCTCTCCCGCCGCTATGGCGTGTGTCTGCTGTCTTCAACTCCTGGCTGGCTCTCGTGAGGTCCAGCATCGCTCGTCTGCCCCGAACGCCCGTCGCCTGTATTACCATCCACTGTCCGACTGCCCACACGACGCGACGAAGCACTGAGACACTGCAACACCTCGCCCGCAGCCAAACCACCGCCCGCACGAGCTGCTGCTCTCCACTGCCGCGTGCTTGTCGCCTGCCTGTCGGGTTCCCCCTCCCACGTCTCACGCGCGCCTCCCGAACACAACCCCCAGCACCGCAGGCCTTCCTAGCACCCACCCCCTAGCACGCCTCACCCAACCCACACGCTGCTCCTGCAAAGGCCGACCGCCGTCCAACCGCTGCTCGCTGTGCTGACCCGGCCGCGCACCGCAGAGGTATGTCGCACGAACCAGACTTGACATGACGTCTAAACCCTGAGGTTGCAGGAGCTGACCGGTGTCTGTTGCGCCAACACAGCCCGTACATTCTCTTGCATTGTCGCGACGCATATCGTCAAATCACCGCGACTTCGCCACTGCGCTCGCCGCCTATAAGCGCCTCCCGCTCACCACCGCCTCTCCGCCCCATTGAGAGGCTTCCCTTCGTTTTCACCACATCACCCCCGATTGCACCGCAGCCATGTCCAGCCCTTACGAGATCCGCAGCAACGACAATGGCAAGAGCAAGAAGCAGTCCATGGCCGAGCTGAAGCTTAGGCGGCTTACAGAACTCAACCAGCGCCTGCAGGAGGACCTGAACCGTAGAAGAATACCCGTGTCAGAGGCCGCTCTTGAGTACGTTCTCCCATTGCGGTCGACGGCCGCCTGTCAGGGACCACAAATTGAATGCGCGTGCTAACATTCACACTAGCCTTATCGCATTCACAGACAAGGAGCCCAAGGACTTCATGGTGCCCAGCCGATGGGGAACGGTAAGCTTGGATTGTGTACAAAGCTCTGACACCTACAGTCACTAACACCAGCCGCGCAGATCGACAAGCGTGAAGACCCTTACGCGCCCCAGCAACAAAGTGGTTGCTGCACAGTGATGTAGGACACCCGCGGCGCAGACGACAAACGATGAATGATGGGGACCACCACACTACCAGCAGCAAAGCCGCAACATGGCCTATGATTGCAGGCCGATACCCCGTGCCCAGCGGTAGCAACCACATCGTCCCGGTGGACACAGCGCGTCGGATGATGAGCTTTCCTTGGCTCACTTACCTTTCTCAACCAGGCCGTCGCACCTGAAAAATTACAGGGCGAGGTCGAAATGGCTTTATTCTTTTGGGGGACAGAACGCTTGGTGACAGGACCCACTAGCCACAAGCAACAATTCTTCTTTTTCTTTTTCCTTGCGTTTTGGAGCAAGCAGTGTGACCAAATCTTTGTTTCATCTTTTGGGTTTTCTCCCGTCATACAGCCGCCGCTGTTTTTTTTGGAGGCAGCTTACGTGCTGTTACAACAAAACATGCGTGCGGCGATGAAAACTTACAGTATCCGGCCGAAATGTACAGTGTGATCCACAGGGCAAAAGGGAAGGAGGGAAAGGATGGAAGGCGAGCGAGGAATGGGGGCAGAAAGAGCTGTACTGATATTTTTACTAAAAGTTGCTATTCTTTTCCATCTTCTTGCGACCCGGTCTACTGGAGCTACTTTGCGAGAGGATCGCGCCAGTTCCTGCTTACGAGCCTTGGGTCATGCTGCTAGGTATGTGTTCTGGGTAAGCTGAGGTCAAGATACGGCATCTTGAGCGCCACCACTTACCACTTCCTGCAGTACTTTACCTCTCGTGGGCGCCTGTCGTGTTCCACCAAAATAACTTCTGCCTGTGGGAGTCGGCTCGAGGAGTGAGGTGTTGGTGGTGGTGCTGTCCACATCCACTTCAGTCCCATCCATGACCCGTAACAGACCTCTAGGTTGCAACGGCCTTACAACCTTACCAGTCGCATGTGTGTACGGCTGAGATAGGAACGCATCGTTCGCTGTATGTGTGGTCATAGTGCTATACCATTTTGGACTTTTCAAGGTATATACGTCGCTTGGAGCGAAGGATGAAGGTCACTCGGAATGGTCATCTACGCATGGATGAGTCTGACGAGGACTCATTCTTTCCGAGTCGCGAAGGCAGGTACTTGATTGTTTGTGTGCACGGTGGCGGTAATGTTAGGTGAAAATATGGTACGGTGTAAGTGTTGAATGGGTGGGTGGCAGAAGTCGCCGGTTGCTCTGTCTCGATCAACAGCTACCCATTGCTTTCCAATGCTTCCACCCTATTAGGGACAGAGTGAGAGTATGAGATGGTGAGATCGGCAGTGTCGTGTTGACGAATCTATAGAACAAGAACGAAGATGTAGTGTTGTTATCTATGCACGGCACGAATCCAGTACAACCTCGACAGCGAACATACATGCTTGAGGGTACCTTCGGACTCCAGCCGCAGTTTGTCGTTTGCTACCTACCATTGCCATTGAGATGCATCAACCAAGACCGCAGTTATGACACGGTATCTCGGCTGTATACATAATTCTCCAAAGTAGGTAGTACCTTGAGACCCCGAATGGCTTCCTTCATCGGTCGCCATTGAGATATCTCGTCGTGAACACCAACCCTAACCCTCAGAACACATACAGTTGCTACTTTCTCGAAATCGCACTCGAATCGCCGGCCTACCTGTTACCGACTCGACATCATGTCAAAAACCGGATTGACTCGAGATATGAACGCAAAGTGCTCATGATACACCAACCGGGCCCGTACAGATGGCAGCGCTCCAAGACCCGTTCGACTCTGTCAACCTCACTTCGTACGGCAACAACGCCACCTCTCGCCAAGAGTATCCCTCTTGCCTCTATAACAACTGAGTCGACTAGGAATCAAGTCACCGAAGCCGGAGTCTGCTCCAAGACGGCTAATGGAATGCTCGCGATTCTTCTATAGGCAGATTCCATCGACAAATATACAAGGGCAAGGTGCTTACATACCCTTGATATCCCCAGCAACGGCAAGTACCTTAATCATAAACCAGATGGATCCCAGTCGCGAGTGACTCGCAGGCGCGCATCGCATCACTCACATTATTTCAGCCGGGCCTCGACTCTTATTTGTCGGAAATATCAGCCTCCACCTGCACGCGCCGCATTAGGTAAACCCCGCGCTCCTCGGCTGCCGCGAAACGAGGCAGCACTACTGTTCTTAGACCACATCCGGAATCGAAATCGGTAGCTACGGACCACTGCCACCTCTGGAAAGACCCTCCTAGCCGCCAGGAGCAGGGGTGCCTCAAGAAAATACAAGGATGATACGAGACAAGCATGATTCCCAGGGAGCGCTACAGCATCGAAGGGCAAATTCACATGCAACAGAAGAAGAAGAAAACCTTGATCGCCGCGCCCCACACCCAAGTCAGATAACATCCCTATAAGGTTTCCGTCGCCGGCGGCGATAAGCAGGATACCAACAACCACCTGACGGGAAGCCGTGGAAAGTTTTTGTTAACTTTTTTTATGGTCGCGTAAGACTCGATATTGTTGGTTTTTCTTTCCAGCAATTTGTGGCTGGCAGGCTGTGAATAACGATGAGCTGCTAATTGGACTACCCCACGCTTCTCGCGCAACGCTCTGACTTGCGGGATGTCACCGGTGGAGGTCCGTCTGGCACATGCTGATGGTCATCGCACCACCCTCCACTGGGGAGAACGATTACGGAGGTGTGGTTTTGGTTCAGGGCAGGACAGAGGTGTATGGGATATATGACTACCGCGCCTCAACATTCGCAGATGCAATGTGAGGTAACTCCTGGTGGTTGGGGAAAGCGGTACTTGCAGCAACGGAACACGACTCGATACTCGGCAACTGACCTCGCCTATTACTTTCGCCAATCGGGCGGCGGAAGAATATTGTCACATGCGGGGACGTACGTCTTGCGCAAGTGCCCTGCTGCACGGATGAAGTCGCCGGGGAGATCTGGGAAGGATTTTTGTTTTTTTTTCTTCTCAGCCATCCAGCTGTGCACATGCAGGATGTGATATGCGCCTCACGCGTGGGGGTGCCGGTGATCCTGCGGACGGCGCCTGACTGCTTGTTCCTGGGCCTTAAGCGATGCAGAGAAATGATCTCTTTTGTAGTGGAGGTGTTGCTGCGACTGCTCGGGTGCTGGAGGAGAGCATCGACTGGCTGTCACGAAGGGTTGATGGAGGCTACTCATAATAGGGTTACCGGCTATATATCTAGCGGGCTTCAGCGAATACCTAGCGCTGATGAGCAGGTCGAGCGTTTGGGGAGAATCGGTTGGCTCGCACGCAAGTAGCGTTGGCCGGCAGGTGGGCAGGTCAAAATGTGGGAGGGTTGCGTAGTAATTAGTAGTAGTTTATGCGGCGGTGCGGGTGGTGGAGTTCATGTTGTTGCAGAAACCGGGCCAGTCCTGACGTGCCTCTCGCTGTGATGAGCAGGGTGAATTAGCTGTGAGCTGGGGTGAGGTGCGCGATGGTGCTCCAACTCCAACTTCACTTACACTTTCACTTCCACTTCCATCGGCCCTACAGCATCCTGCTTCCCTGCGCGACACGGCTTTTCGCCGAATTCACCGAAGCCAGTCGCTACCTACCTTGGCCTCCAATCTCGCCTGCTCGTGTGCCTCAATATCGACTTGCATTGCCATAGCTGTCGTCGTCACAATCAGCCTTTCGTGTGCGGCCTTGCCAGCGCCCTGTCCCGCCGCTGCCACCTTCCCTGTCGGACTCGAAGCCCGCCCGCCCGCTCTCTCACAGGCTGTGCGGTCTCCAGCTCTCCAGCTGCGACCGTTTTGACCTCGCCTGCACCCGAGGCCCCCACCAAACCGCGAGGCACAACACGGCCACTCGCGGCCTCGAAATACCGAGTCTCCACGCTCATACTCCCAGACAACACGTCCTCGTCGCCAAGAGCGTGTGGAAACACATCTGGAAGCCTTGCGACCGACTCAACGCGCCCCGATTGGACGCCTGTTGCGCCCGACCGAATCATTTACCTTCGTCAGCATGAACGCTCCCGCCGACCAGATGTGGTCTCAGGCACCAGAGAGCCTCGACACTATGGCACCAATGACCGGAAACCTTGACGATCTCTCAAACATCTTCAACATCGACGACTTCAACCTCGATAACCTGCCCGACATCGACACAAATGCCTTCGGCGACCAAATACCGCAGTCGCATCCCGGCACACACCCGAATACACCCTTCGACGAGAATATGGGACAGCTGGGTGCGCCGCCTGGCACTGCCGCGCAAGACTTTGGTGGACACAATGGCTTCACCTTGCAAGGATCTATAAGCGCCCAGCAGCAATTCGAGAACCAGTCTATGGTTAGCATGCCATATGGCCCGGATTCCATGTACCAGCCGTCAATGCAGCAGACATATTCCCAGCAGCACCAGCAATCGCAACAGCAAAATTTCAACTTCAATCAACATCAGCACCAGCACCAGCAGTACCCGCCAAGCCACCAGGTCCCTCCCACACCCAACAGCCTCGATCTCAATGGCGAGGCCAATCGTTTCATGCAGCAGCAGATGGATGCCCAGCAGCGAGCCATGCTCGAACAGCAGTACCAGATGCGAAAGGAGCAGCAAGTGCACTTCACCCCTATGGCCTCGCCTTCAACCACACCCTATCACCTGCACCCGGACTTCACTGTCCCAGGTGACTTTTTCTCGCCTTTGACTTCACCTGCATTGCACGCCCAAAACGCATCGCAACACGCATCGCAGGCGCATCATCAGTTTGTGCCGCAACTCCAGGGCTACTACACAAATCCGAGTACCGCAACGAGTTCGGCTGCTCCCAGCCCTGTCGATCACAATGGCGATGTTGAGATGGGCGGCGATGGTGTGTCGCATGTGGAGTCAGCCACACACTCGAAGAAGCCTTCACGACGGAAGCCTGCGACACCAAGAACGTTCGCTTTGAACAAAGTAAAGCAAAGTCCGATTCAAAAGCCACACAAGAGGAAGTCAATAGCATTGTCGCAGATCGACGCGGACGCTATTGTGCAGGATACTCAGCGACCTGGTCAAACGACACCAAGGTCCGCTGGGTTCCAGATGCCGCCAACTATCGAGAGCTCGGAAAATGAAAGCGTATCGCCGGAAGCATTGAACGATATTCCCATGGGGCCTCCGCCAAGACCTGGGTCTGTTCATCAGTCTCCTGCGATCGTTGCCCGCAACAAGGGAGCAGCTGGACCTGCTGCAACGCCGAAATCTTTGTTGTCGATGAAGAGTGTCTACGACGCAAATGGGCCGGGAAGTTCTGGGATATCTGGACAGATGGGACAAGCATCTTTGGAAGACCTCGAACTTCCCGAAGCTGCTGACGGCCCAGAAAGTCAACCGTCAGGTTCATCCATCATTCATCCTAGCAATTCGCAAGAGCAGACGCCGCGTCTCACTGCATCGCGCAAAACGCCCAAATTGGGTCCACTGAGTACACCGTCGTCGGGCAGGCCTCTGTCAGTATCTGGAAGCCCTGCGATTTCGCCTATGGCTGCGAGTACGCCCGCCGGTCTTTTGAAAGACAAGAAGGACGTCAAGGGTGCGCGTGGTACGAGCAATAAGCGTGGCAGCGTCTGCACTACGTCTTCAGCCCTGGCATCTCCAGCCCTGCGCCCCAAAGTCAGCCCGAGCATCAAGCCTCTACTACCAGAAGGCAGTAAGTCATGCAATCCTGAGTTTGATTACCAAATTATGAGCTAACAAAGCATTCACAGCCAGTCTCCATTCCCCCACACACGCCCTCCTTCTCGCCTCGAAATCGAATTACCAAAATCTCCTCGAGGGCAACCATCTCCCCGGAATCTCATATCCGGATTCTCTATCGACAGGTCTTACCAGCAAACGCACTTCGCACAAAGTTGCCGAGCAAGGTCGTCGCAATCGCATCAATGATGCCCTGAAAGAAATGCAAGCGCTGATTCCCGCGTCTTCTGGTGCCCGCGCCGAAGAACTCATGACGAACGGTGGTGGTGGGGACGACGATAGCCAGGAAGCGAAGGATCAGGACCGCGACGCTGCTGTAAAGAGCAACAGCTCGAAAGCTGCAACGGTCGAGAGTGCCAATCGATACATCCGCGTCCTGAAAGAGACCGATGCAGCGCAAAAAGCGGCCATCGCAGAGCTCCAGAAGGCTGTAGACGAAATGCGCGCGAGGCTGGGTGAAGGAAAGAAAGCTAAGGACGAGGTTCCTACTGAGAACATGGAAAGCTCTGCTGAAGAGGGTGTGGAGGAAAAAGTCGCATCGCCTGAAGCCATGAGCGACACGGAGGACTCGGCTCAGAAAGTGCCGGTTGCGGCTGAAGCTGTGAAGTGAAAAAGATTGGGTATGCTGTGCATCAAACATGACACTACACCACAACCAAATCTATCCAGCACTGCAAGGTCACTGCATCCACCTCTCAGGACTCGCTGCACACGGCGTTCACACACGCCGAGAGAAGACGACCGATTCTCGCCAATGAAGATACAGCCGCAGCCGGATCTTTCATACATGGTTCCGCAGAGTCTGGAACTGTCATATGAGCAGAAAAGCAAGACGCGATCGTCAAACGCCCTTGCTCACTTGGATGGAAAACAAATGAGTTGACTGAGAACACCGAACGGATCCAATCTAATCCGCCTTCGAATCAAGGAATACCACCTAGCGCGAGGAACTTGTGCTATAACATGCAGATGTAAATAATACCACACAACACCCCATGCTTCGAGTTCCTGATTCCGCAACTTCAGACGAACTCATTTCTTCTGCTGCTGGATACCGTTGCCGTTGAGAGCAGCATTATGTTCTCGTCGGAGCTGAGCGTCTTACTCGCGCTGGTCGGCCATCTTGCAGGTATGATGTTGATAAATTGCGGAATCTCCATAGCATCTATCGAATTGGCTACAAAACTCGGTACAGCCCTGATAGCTCAGTTGGTAGAGCGCGTCACTAGTAATGACGAGGTCGCCGGTTCAAATCCGTCTTAGGGCATTGATCTTTTGCTCTTTTGCCATCCACTTCCATCTGTTGACGACGACAGATTCCGTTCAGTCTCCAATGCGTATTGTCAAGATTTTGTCGCACCCGTGTCTTGATCGGAAGGTCTGGCTCTCGCTTTTGGATCGAAGCGCTTACGCGCGATTTTCGCTGGCTTTCGTCCCCTACTGTATCCTTATGCCTCGATCGGACAATAGCCATGCAGCTGTGCTGGCTAATGACTACGTCGAAACAGCGGTATGCACTCTAATCAAAGGTGCATGTGTACCTGCTATACAGCTCTGAGTTAATCCCCACCTCTCCTCCCGCATCCTTCTCGGGTGCATGTACCGTACCGTACCTTGTGAACCACAGTGGTGGAACCCCTCATCCGTGATACCTCACATGTACTCTTTCATTCACAGGCACTTACATGTAGTTCGCACAATCGAAAGTGTCAAACCCTCCTAATACATCGACTCCAAATCAATGGCTTTCTTCACACTGCTCGCCCTGATCTCATCGATCGCCACAGCAGCATACGTCTACCTCTTCATCGGTCGACGAGAGAAGAACCTCCCACCAGGACCGCCTACACATTCAGTTCTAGGAAAACTCCACCAGATCCCCAAAAAGGGAGCTCACTTCCAGTTCACCGAATGGGCGAAGCAGTACGGCGGAATCTACTCTCTCAAGCTCGGCACTGGAACCGCTGCCGTCATCACCGATCGGAGGCTCGTCAAACAGCTCGTCGACAAGAAGAGTGCCCTCTACTCGCAACGGCCGAAGTCTTACGTGGCGGACTTGATCTCGTCCGGAGACCACATTCTGTTGATGCCGCATGGCCCACAGTGGCGCTCGACGAGGAAACTACTCCATAGCAGCTTGATGGAGAAAGTGGTTGACGATCAGCATTTGCCCGTTCAAGAGGCTGAGGCCAGGCAGATGATCCGTGATTATCTTCTTAAGCCCGAAGACCATATGCTGCATCCGAAGCGCTTCAGTAACTCGGTCACTATGTCTATCGTGTGGGGAGTGAGAACTCCGACGCCTCAGACAGAGCATATGCAGAGGTAAGTAAATACATCATCCATCGAACAATTTATGCCGAATCGCCCGTTGACGCCTGTCGTTCCCTCTATAGCCTCTACAGCCTGATGGAGATCTGGTCCAAAGTCATGGAGCCAGGCGCAACTCCACCTGTAGACATCTACCCTTTCCTACACTGGCTGCCCCAGAGTATCTTCCTGCACTGGCGCGATCGCGCAACTCACGTGCAGCGATCGATGAACTCGCTCTACTCCTCCTTCCTCTCCGACCTACGTTCCCGCCGCGCCACAACAGGCTCTCGTGGTTCCCTAATGGACAAAGTCCTCGACCAAGTAGAGAGTGAAAAGGCAGCAGCACCAGGCATGACCTACAGCAACCACGAGCTCTGGTTCCTCGGCGGCACGCTGACCGAAGGCGGCAGCGACACCTCCGCCAGCATCATCACAGCGTTCGTACAAGCCATGCTCACAAACCCGGACATCCAACGCAAAGCCCAGGCCGAAATCGACGCCGCGATTCCTGCTAACCGCAGTCCGACCTGGGCAGACTACGCCTCTCTCCCTTACGTCGCGCAGTGCGTGAAAGAGACAATGCGCTGGCGCCCAGTAACCCCCCTAGCCTTCCCGCACGCTCTATCCCAAGATGACTGGATCGACGGCTACTTCCTGCCCAGAGGCACAACCGTCATAATAAACGCCTGGGGAATGCAGCACGACGCCACCCGCTACTCCAACCCCGAACTCTTCGACCCAGAGCATTTCGCAGGCTGCACCAAACTCGCGCCCGAACTAGCCAACGGACCTTGGGAGGAGCGAGATCACTACGGCTACGGAGCAGGTCGCAGACTGTGTCCGGGGATCCACCTGGCTGAGAGGAATTTGTTCCTGGCGATGGCGAAGCTGCTGTGGGCTTTTGAGATTTTGCCGGCGGTTGATGGCGAGACTGGGGAGGAGTTCAGGGTTAGTACGGATCCGCGCGAGGCGTATTGTGAGGGGTTCTTGGTTTGTGCGCATGATTTCCCGGCGAGGTTTAGGGTTAGGGGGGCGGAGAGGGAGGGGACGATTTTGAGGGAGTTTGGGGAGGGGGAGGGGGAGGGGGTGTTTGGGAGGTTTGAGGGGTGAGTGGTGAGGGGTGTGTTGAATCTGTGACGGTAATGGGATGTGTGTTCTGATGGGACTTGGGAGGCAAGAACCAGTGAAGATATGTCTTGTTGCACAAAGACGCTTGCAAGCCATTTGGGTATTGGACACCAAAATGTTTCGGTTGTGCTGTTGTTTTATGCCAGCTCACGCCTGACGTCTGGCGGGCTCGGTTCTTTTCGAACATTCTCATTGTCGTGGTTCTCTTGTACTAAGCTGATTGCTCTGACGAGGTCGACGTTGAGGCCGACGGTTTTGGTCTGAGATCTCTCCGGTTTGTTGCTCTGGCGAATGCGGTGTAATCTGGTCGGAGTATGTCTAGTCTTCTTCGAGGTGAGCTGTAATTGTCGAGTATTGATACAAGTGTAACTGCTCGAGTCTCTAGTGTGGGACTGTCTAGGTAGCCGTTTATGGTTGCGAGTGTCGTTTTGCAGGTGGATACATGTACCTTGCCTCGACCTACCTACTGATGCGGTATGAGGTGAGCGGATCTCCTGCAGGCATGCATCCAAGGATCGAAATGTCGAAATGTCATCCGTCGAAGTGGACTATCTGTGGATAGTTACAGTGAATGACCATCAAGGTACTCGAACCCAGTCGGCCTCTTGAGAGATGTCAAACCGGCCCGAGCTGCACTTCACACTTCACACCTCACTCTTCACCACCTCGACAACAACACCAAATCTTTTACCCGCCACACACCCGCATCCATGCGACACACAACACCCTCACCCAGCCCACCAGGAGCTGTCACCACCACCAATAATCCTCGATATGGCTAGCACTCCACCCAGCAGCAGTAGCGGCGACAGCAGCAGCAGCCCATCAGAACCACCACCAACAACCCACGCCCACCACCAACAACCCACGCCCACGCCCACGCCCACGCCCACGCCGACGACCACCTAACAACTCTCCCAAACGAAGTCCTTCAAAACATCTCCTCGTGCCTCTACGCCTCGCACATCCCCGACAGAGAACTCCACCAGATCGACGCCCACTACGCCGGCGAACGCTACAAGCAACCCCAAACCCGCGACCTCGCCAACCTCTCCCGCGTCAGCAAGACCCTCTACCAACAAACCAACGCCTGGGCGCACCTCTTCCTGCACACCCACCGCGCCATCACCAAGTACAGAATCTACAAGACGCCCAAAGCCGCCGCCAAGCAACAGCCGGCCCTGCAGAAGCTCCTGCAATGGACCTCGAAGCACTGTGTGTTCTGCGGCAAGACGTCGCAGCGCGAGGCGATCCTGGCGAACGGACTGAACTGTTGCAGGAAGTGTGATCGCGCGCAGTGGCCTGGCAAGATCACGCAGACGGAGGCGAGGAAGCAGTTCGGGCTGTCTGTGCACGGGTACTTGATGGAGCAGGGTTATGCGGCGCAGGGGCCCCAGAAGGCGCCGGGGGTGAAGAAGCTGAGGTATGGGACTTACATTTGCTTGGGAGTCCCCACGACGATGTACTTGAGGAAGGATGTCGAGGCTTATGTGCAGGCGATGCGGGAGCAGGGCTTGGAACCTGGTTTGGAGAAGGGGGAGATGAGGCGGCAGAGGGTGAAGGCGTTGAAGACGAAGAAGCTGAGGACGACGGGTCTGATGCTGATGGGTCTTCGCGTTCAGGATGACGGTGACCACGACGACGATGATGATGATGGAGGTGAAAATGCAGTGGAAGTTGGCAAGGATGGAGTGAAAGGCGGTGCGGCCTTTGAAGAGCCGATTGTCATCGACGACGATTGACCAGGGAACGGGCGGGTCAAAGTGAGGAATCGGTGGTAGGGTGCTGGACCCGGTCCCTCGACTCGACTCGACGACGGCAACACCAACAGATGTGCTTTGGAGAGAAAAAGCATGATAACCGATGCGGCTTTGCAATGCCGATATTTATTGGCGATGAGCGATCAAGACACGAACAAGCTCACGAACGACTTATGATAATTATACCCATAGCAAGACAAACCCAGCCTCTTCCACAGTGAGATCGACCTTCCCTCCTCCCTCATCTCCATCACCCGCGAACAGTAGCAATCTCCCCATCATTGACCACCACCCTAGCCGCCTCAACCCTAGCATCCCTCAACGCCGCCTCCCTCCCCCTACCCAACTTTTCCAACGCCTTCCTAGTATGAAACCGCCTCCGCGCCTCGCGATCAAAAACCAACGCATTCACCCGCCGAAAAGCCACCACGTCCTTCCTCAAATACATCGCCTCATACATCCCCTGCCGCCGCGCCGGCGGCGCCCTGAGCGCAAAAGTCCCAAACCTCAGCTCCACAAACGGCAACTCGTAACGCTCCCGCTTCCACCTCGGGATCGTGGTCACAGAAACCTTGGAATGCTTCTCCGCCTCGGCCGAGGTGATTTTATCCGGCCACTCGCGCGCGTCGCACTTTTTGCAGCACCGCAAGCCGTTCATGAGGATTGCGGAGCGGGGCGGGGAGGAGGAGGATTTTTTTTGCCGCAGAAGACGCAGGCGTGGGCGGTCCATTTGAGGAGGGCGGACAACGGGGAGGGCTGCTTTGCTGCTGCTTTTGCGGTCTTGTAAGTGCGGTACTTGGTTATGGGGCGGTGATGGAGGAGGAAGTGGTGGGCCCAGGCGTTTGTTTGGGCGTGCAGGAGCGTGGAGGTTCGGGAGAGGGCGGGGAGGTCTGGGTGGAGGAGGGAGGGGGGTGGTTGTTCGGAGCGTTTGCGGCGGAGTTCGAGGACGGCTTTGTTGGGGACGTGGGTGGCGTAGAGGTAGGATGCTATGTTTTGGATGACCTCGGAGGGCAGAGAGGTTAGGGAATCGGTGTGGTTGGGGGAGGTCGGCGAGTTGAGGTGCAAGGTGTCGGTCATGCTTGGACCTTTGGTTGTAGCAGCTTTTGTGAGGTCGTGTAGGAACATCAGTCGGGGTTACGAGTTATTTTTTTTATTGCAGCATTGTTCGAAGCAAGGGGGTGAACAGACCGGTCAGCTCGGCCTGCGTTCACATCCAATCGTTCTTTTGAGGGTTTCGTACGGAGGGCTGGCTTGCCGTGAGTATCGTCCTGCTATGATGATGATTATACCCGTAGCAGGATAGCATTCCATGATATATTATATACAACGCACAGCAGCAGCCGCACAGCTTGCAACACTCTCAACCAAGCAAACGAGCAGCCTCCGCCTCCAAGTCGTCCATAGTCTCGATCGTCCGTCCACCCTGTTCCTCCTCGGGCATATCGCGCTGGAACCACTTCTTCTGCTTCTTCTTAGGCTGCTCCTCTTCAGACTCAGCCTCAGACTCACCCCCACCACTGCCAACAGAAGCAGCATCCGCCATAAAGTTAGCCATAGCATCCTCGTCACCATCGCCCAGCTCGAGACCCTCTCCACTCTCATCCCCAGACATCTCCGCCTCCGCCTCCGCCCTCTCCCTCTCCCTACGCTTCTCCTTCTTCGCCCGCCTCTTCTCCTTGACCAGCTCTTTGTCCTCGACATCCGCCGCCTTGACCCTCTCGGCCTCTTCCTCCAAGAACTTGCGGCGCTGGTCCTCGGCCTCGCCGCGCGCGCGGAAGTCGTCTTCGTCCTCGAGCTCGTAGAGCTGGTGGGCGTTGCCGTCGTCGTCGAAGACGAGTTTCTGGCCTTGACCCTTGAGCTTGAGCAGCTGCTTCTTCGACTTGAGCATCTTCTCGCGGCGCTTCGAGTCCAGTACGAGGCCCTCCTTGGCGCCTGGGATGTGGACGACTTTGGCGTACTCGGCGGCGGAATCTTGAGGTACGGCATCGGGGTCGAAGTCGCCGTCCGCGGGAATGCGTTTCTTGACG
Source organism: Cladosporium phlei (assembly GCA_003614995.1). Classification (NCBI taxonomy): domain Eukaryota; kingdom Fungi; phylum Ascomycota; class Dothideomycetes; order Cladosporiales; family Cladosporiaceae; genus Cladosporium; species Cladosporium phlei. The sequence goes on from QZFA01000010.1 coordinate 240,735, forward strand.
TCGAAGAGGTCGTCGTCGGATTCTTGCTCGCCGTCGAGCTTGCCGGCGTCGGCGTCTTCTTCGTCGTCATTGTGGCGGATCTTGGCGTAGTGATCTGCGAGGATGTCTTGATTCTGGCGCTCGAACATGCGGTCGTATTTCGTCCGGACGCCGTTCTTCTTGTCTTTTGTCTTTTCTTTCTCGTCGCCGCTGCCTTCCTCCTCCTCCGATTCGGAGACCGCAGCTTGTCGAGAGGCGTTCTTGCGCTTCTTGACTTCTTCCGCGTCCGCCTTGAGGAATTTGATCTTGGGTGCACCGGGCAGACCTAAGCTTGCGGCGAACTCCTCGAGAGGGTAGTTCTCCAACTTGAAGATGCCCTTGTCTTTTTGCACGTGCAGACTGCGCACGTACGAGGCGAATGCCTTTTGTCCGAGGTATTTGAGTTGAGGGTCCTGGAAGGACATGGATTGCAGCTGGTTTTTGATACTGGCTTGCTTCTTTTCACGGACGTTGATGCGCTCGATAGGCACCTTCTTCGCTTCCAGTCTCTCGAGCATACCTTCTTCTTCGCTGGGGTCCATGAAGAGCACGGCACGTCCTTCGCGCTCGTATCGTGCGGTACGTCCGACACGGTGAATGTATGTGTCCGCGTCCTCTGGGCAGTCCACTTGCACAACCCAGTCTACTGCAGGGAAGTCAAGTCCACGAGCCGCGACGTCCGTGGCGAAGAGACAGCTGTGTTGGGCGTTTGAGAACTTGTGTGTGATTTCGAGGCGAGCGGTCTGTTTTTGCCTTCCGTAGAGATGCAGAAGCGGGATACCGGGCTGCATGTGCCTGAAGGCCTCGTAAACGAAACGAACTTGCTTGCCCGACGACAAGAAGACGATAATCTTGGCCTTCTTCGTGTTTTGGAGGAAAGACCAGAGCGTGTCCAGCTTCTTCGGTAGGGGCGTGATCACGTAGTTCTGTTGTAGTGTCTTTGGTGTAGCAGCGTCGGCCGCCTCATGAACCGAGATGTATTCCGGGTCGCGCAACGACAATCGTGCCAGATCCGATACGCGCTTCGTTTGTGTCGCACTGAAAAGCATGGTCTGTCGCTCCCTTGGTAGATAGTCGACAATCGCATCCACGTCCTTTTGGAAGCCCATGTCCAGAATGCGATCCGCCTCGTCCAGAACCAACATTTGAAGCATGTCCACGTTGAACGCAGCCGTCTGACTGAGATGCTGCAGAATCCTTCCCGGTGTGCAAACAACAATGTTCATCCTCGTCAGCGCATCCTGCTCTTCCCTCAAACCCTTGCCGCCGATAATTAGACCCGCCGCAAACAAATGCCCTTTGCGACCGAGAAGTCGCAGAACGTCGAAGATTTGGATAGCTAGCTCTCTCGTGGGAGAGATGACCATAGCACCGAGTCCAGCATCTGGACCGATACATTGTGTTCTGTAGAGGTTCTCCAGTATGGGGATCAAGAAAGCCAGAGTCTTGCCGCTACCAGTCTTTGCTGCGGCCAGAATGTCGTTACCCTTGAGCGCCGCAGGAATCGCTCTCTTTTGGATGTCAGTGAGGGTGGTGAAATGCGTCGCCGAGAGTCCATCCTGAGTCTCTTTGCTTAGAGGAAGGTCGTTGAAGGTGGTCACTGGGGCCTTTGGGTCGAGCTCTTCGACGGCCTTTTGCAAAGTTTCGAGATCTACTTCGTTGCGCTTCCTCTTGAGGCCTCGAGTCTGCTTCTTGACCTTTGTAGGGCGCGTTCGCCCGCTCAGTGCTGGCGCCATGTTTGTGTTGTGTGGGTGTTGCTGGTCGAGTACAACGCTGGCTCGTTCCTCTGCTCGTCTCAAATCTCGAACTTGAACTTTTGCCCTCTCTGAGAAAGAGAGAGCCGAGCGCTAGCGTGAAAAAGCGGGTCCCGAGGCTGCACCAACGGGCCGCCCCCACGTTTTGGCTCTCGCAACTGCCTTCAAGCGTTCGCCAAAACTGCCATCATCGTCAATTGCTTGCCATCACAAACAACACAAAACACACCATGGCCGAACCACAACGCGACTTCGACAAACTCCAGGCGGAACAGGAGAAAGAAGACGCGGCGATCTTTGACGACATTGAGAGAGAGTCTAAAGCATTCGACAAGGTAACACAGGGCTCGTCGCAATCACACATCGAACAGTAGCTGACCGACCGCAGGATTCAGAGATCGAGCGCATCCTCGGTGCATTCCGCGCAAACGCCTACGATGTCCTCGATCTACAGCCTGGTGTACCCGACGAGGATATCAAGAGGGCGTACCGCAAGAAGTCGCTGTTGATCCATCCCGATAAAACCCCAAACCCCCGCGCACCCGATGCCTTCGATCGCCTGGCCGGCGCTCACCAAGCCCTTCTCGACGAAACGAAGCGAGGAGTCCTAGATGAAGCAATCGCAGACGCTCGCTCATTACTCATCCGCGAGCGCAAACTCACCATCGACTCGGAGGAAGTGAAGGACCCTGACCGGGAGTTCATGCGCGCGTGGAAGGAGAAGGTGAAGTTCGTGCTGGCCGACAACGAAATGAGACGCATCAGACAAGCAAAGGCGGCGATGAGAGATGAGGGGCGTCAGCAGAAGAAGGAAGAGGAAGAGCTTGCGGAGAAGAAGCGCAAGAGGGACCATGCTCAGGATTGGGAGAAGACGAGGGACTCGAGGATTGGCAACTGGAGGGATTTCCAGAAGAAGGAAGATGCCAAGAAGAGCAAGAAGAAGAAGATGAAGGTGCTTGGGTGAGGGGTTTTGAGTGTGGAGGATATCACCATCACGAGTGCACGATTTTCATTTTCATCGCCCTGTCACGCCTGTCGGTAGGTGAAGGGCTTAGCGAGGCGTTTGGGGACAAGGGACAGGTCAGGTTCTTCTGATGATGGAGAAAACCATTTTTCGTAGGAATTGTAAGCAGCAAGTCTAAGGACACATGCATGTAAGTACATTGAGACCGTTGCCCTACATACATGTATGCATGGTCACGTGGCAAACGGTGATCAAGGCCCGATTGGAAGATAGGTCAGTGCACTCACTCCGGTCGATTTGCGTGTGATCTCTGTATCACGGGTTTTCTCGGCAGTGTTGGTATTGAGGAAGTACATCCTGTATGCATGTATGGTAAAGCACACTCTCGGCGGTGTTCGGACTCCGGAAGAAGGAGCAAGCGGAAGATCTCAAGCACCAAAGTGATCGACGCAGGTGGCAGTGAAGATGGTCCATGACTCTCGAAGCTGAAAGCACAGGTCTTCGTAACGGTTTTTCTTATACCCTTGCTTTTTGGATCTCGGACCCCAAGACTTGGAAGGGTGTTGACGATATGTGCAATCCATTGTTGATTGATGAATGAATGATGTTGAGGAGGAAGATGGAAAAGAGAGCACGGCGGGATATGCGATGCAGTCCATGCACGTTAAATTGCAAATATAGAGGGAGAGAGGTTGGCCCTATCAGCAAATGCATCAAGGCTGGCTGCATGTAAAATAGGCGTCAAGAGTGCGTCAGTTCAGTTCCACTAGATTGATCCCCTGGCCCAATAGTGCGGGCGGCCTGCCTACCTACCTGCCCAGAGCCGATCTGGTGCTCCATGCTCGCACATCCACTCTCTCGTCCATCCATCCTCCAACACTGCCTCTTCGTATGCGATTGAAAGTGCAGGATTGTGTTGAAGCCTTGTTGTTCTTGCTCTGACTGTACACTGCTCACCTACAGCACTACTACACACGCCCTGGCAAGACCCTTTCCGTCGTCGCCCCGTCGCATTATTCACCCTCTCTGCCGCTTTGTCCAGTGAACTCTTTAAGCGACTCCAACCCCGGCATCCCACTAATCTCGACCAACATCTTTCCGTCTCACCAAGGCATGTGCACTGCCTCGAACCGCATGGCCTAGCCGCGACACATCCACAAGGCCAAGATATACTTTTGGTTACATGTACCCTTGCGCCCTCCAACCCAGCCATCCAACCAACCGACTGGTCCTTGTCTGTCCACTTTTGCACACGACCTTCCTTCTACCTGCAGCTACTCGCCCGTGGTAGGAGAATACGCAACCACCTACACATATGCTCTCCCGTCCCGACCAAAACCACGGCGATCTGCGCAGGGGCGCATCACCCGGCGTGCGCGCCCTCCATTGCCCACCCTGGCAGCCCACGACAACCAGTCTGCGTACTCGCGCTCTGATCTCGGTCCACCCTATGAATATCCTTTAACACCCAACACCTCTGGTGCACCCACCGTCTACCAACAAAATCCAGAACCCGAACCTGCGACATCAACCAAGCGCAAAACTCCTCCCCACCAGGCCGCAGCCAAGTCGAGCAAGAAGGTCAAGAGGGTAGGACCCAAGTCAGATGTCCAGCCCGATTCGATGACTGCCGCCGATGGCGACAACGCTGGTGAAAGCAGCAAGCCAAAACGTGTGCGAACAGGCTGTTTGACCTGTCGCGAGCGTCATTTGAAATGCGACGAGGCATGGCCTCATTGTCAGAATTGTCGCAAAAGCAATCGCGAATGCAAGAGAGGAATCAAGCTGAATTTCATCGATACCTGGTGTGAACTACCACCGCGCATCATGTCATTTCAAGGCACCAAAGACTGGAAGGTCGAGTTTCTGGACGAGTCTCGGGAGATTGCAGACGAATACATCGGAGGCATGCATGTCTATCTTCCGTTGGCACAGCCTGTACCGATGGCCTTGACACGCGAACGACCACGAGAAGTCAATTCATCATTCAGCTATGGAAACAACGCACCTGCAGCACCAGCCGCGCTACCACAACAAGCTCTTCCACCCATACAAGGCATTCTGCCCGACGTGACATATGTGGACTCGGCCGCAAATCAAGACATGGGGCATATGTTCGACTCGCGCCAGAACAGCATTCAATACTCGATGCAGCATTCGACCGTAAACACGAATGCACGTTCGTCGTATGCGCCAAGCATCAACAGTGTTTCAATGTTGGCGCCAACGAACAACTACGCACCTGTTGAACATGGCGTTAGTGGCGACGACAACGAAAGACGGGAATATCTCGACACGGCAGAGGAAACTTTGTTCATGCAGGTCTTTGTGGAGGAGGTGGGCGTGTGGATGGACTCCATGGATCCGCTCAAACACTTCTCACGCCTCTTGCCTTCCCACTCGCTCTCTGAACCCATGCTATTACACGCTTTCCTGGCTTGCGGAGCGCGCCATCTTACTCTCATCAATCCCGCATACTCGGAAGACAAGGCGCTCCATTACTACGACACGGCAACCAGCTATCTATTGAAGAACCTCCAGAACCCCAACCGCGACACGGTCATCTGCGCTACGACTGCTGTGATCCTCAATGTCTACGAGGTGATGTCGGAGAAAGCATTGCAGCGCATGAATCACATTGCTGGCGCAAGAGCGCTCATCAAGGAATGTGGGTGGAACGCAAAGGCTACTGGTGTTGGAGCGGCCTGCTTCTGGCTCAACGTTGGACTCGAAGTTCTGAGCTGTTTGCATTTCAACTGGCAGGTTGCTTGGGATCCGGACGACTGGCAAATCGACATGGACTTGAGTCATGAAACACAAAACGGAAGGGAGGAGACTTGGACACATCGTATGCTCTACATCGTTGCGAGGGTGTGCAATTTCAGATCGACGATGCCCAGATCTGTAGAACCGAATCCAAGAGACGAACAGATCCGGGCGCAACATCGATTCGAACAGTGGAATCGCCTGAGGAACATGGCCGACGCGTGGAACGCGGGTATTCCGAAAACAATGCAGCCCATGGCATACGTCAATCCGTACCATTCTGGTGGGAAATCTTGCTTTCCAGAAGTGTGGTTGATTAAGAGGACAGCAATTGTGGCCAGGCTGTTCCACCACACAGCGATGTTGCTGCTGTCTCAGATCAATCCCTACTTCAGCGTGGGCGTTCCTGGAGAGATGGCGGACTTGCAGAGCAGGCATGCGCAGATGATCTGTGGCATTGCTGCTCATGTCAAAGATCGGTAAGGATGGCTACCTTCTCCAAGATGACTATTGGTGCTATTTACTGACATTATCAACAGCGGCGTCGCCTCTATAGCCATCCGCTCCCTTGCACACGCAGGCGAGGTACTCACTGACCGCCGTCAGCAAGAGGAAGTCTTCCAGATTTTCGAAAAAATCAACAAGGAGACTGGCTGGCGCATCGGCTTCGTCTATAAAGAGCTCAAGGAAAAATGGGGTTGGGCTGAAGAGCCCTCGCCTGAACAAATGGCACAGACTCATGCCGCAGCTCAGCAAGCAAGGGAGAGACAGGAACAAGAACAGCAGCAGCAACAGCAGCAGCAACTACAACAGGCTCAAATGGCGCAGCATCAACAACACCAACAACAGAACATGCATCTTCAACAGGATTTCATGTTCAACTCCCAAAACATGCCGCTGAACATGCCGCCGCCTACCGTGCAACCGACACCCCCTCAACACCAACCCCAACAAAAGCCACCCAAAAGCGCGGGAAAACAGAACCAGAAACCGCCTTCGGGCATTTTGAACCCTTTGTACGCCAAAGCGGACTTCAACCTCCCCCAACATCCGTACCAGGACGTCTACGTAGCGCCGTCTTCAGGCCACGGACATCCTCAGGGCGGATACTGGTGGGGATCGTAGTGTACGAGGAAGAGAGTCCGTGAACAAAGGGAAAACTTATACAGATCCACGGCGGATCATGTTCCCACGTTCGCAATCATTTGTGTCGATTATTCCTTCACTTTTTTCTTTTGTAACTAATGTTGGACGAGAGAGCTTAGGGATGTGGGCGAGCACATTCAATCACATACGGAAGCGTGTTTTCTTTTCTTTGGCAAAATACCCAAGGGCCCAGATTGGATGGGCGAATGCATGGAGTCTGTCTGTCGTTTACCATATAATCTACATACATGCTGTCTCTGGACAATTAATGATATCGTCTCTTCGCAAAATTGCCCTGCATCTTCAATCGTTGTCGAGTATCTACTGTATTCACTTATCTCCATGTTACCTCGGCAAGTCGTCATTTGAGTTTAAAGTACGGGGAAGGTTCCTGCATCTGCATCTTATGCGCGAGTGGTACCACCCGACCTTTTGCTTGCTCTTCACGACTCACCTGCAGCTACCACCGAGAGACGGCTGCGTACTTTTAATCTATCCTGCTGACTTGCAGATCCTGTTCTCTCAGAAACATACGTTCAACTGCCGGATTCCCGAACGACAACCAACTCCACCTCCTCTTCACCAGGCGACCACCAATCTAGGCGCAACAAAACAATGGCATACCGCTAGCACTTCGTTCAACACGGCGTAGCAAAAAGAAACAGAACACAATGGCCGACCAAGACCCCAAAGACCAAGGCAACCCCGCCGCTCCCTCGACGACAATGCCAGTAACAGACCACTCCCCACCGGACCTCTCCCTCCAAGGCGACACCCTCACCCTCCACCCACCCAGCGTCTTCGCCTCGTCGCCCGAAGAGCGCGAACTCCTCGAGCCCTACTCGCGCTTCCGCCAGGAGCCCATCAACGCCCTCGCCGAGCTGGGCAACCACATCTCCGGCACGGGATGGCGCAGCTACGACGAGATCGTCGGCCGCGAGATCTTCTACCCCGGTTTCAGCGAGAACATGAAGATCATGGTGATGCGGCAGAAAAAGCTGCGGACCAAGATTGGCGAGTTGGCGGCGAAGAGGGTCGAGGCGGAGATGTTGGAGGGCAAGTTGGGACCGCTTGGGTTGGAGGGGGAGGGCCTGGAGTGGAGGGCTAAGAGGGAGGAGAGGCGCGGGGAGTTGGAAGGGCAGTTGAGTAGTGTGGCGGAGGAGTGGACGGATGGGATGATTTGCAAGATGGACTCGAAGTATTTTATTCGCGGGGCTTATTACTTTGCGACGCAGCTCTTGACTAGGGCTTACCATCAGGGGATTCACATCAACAGCGAGGAGGTTTTGCGGTTACGAAGGGTCGCGGAGGAGGCTGCGGAGAAGGGCCAGAGCATCATCTTTCTGCCTTGCCATCGTTCGCATGTCGACTACGTCAGCTTGCAGGTCATTTGCTACAGGCTTGGGTTGGCGTTGCCTACGGTCGTGGCAGGCGACAATCTGAATTTCCCCGTCGTGGGTTACTTCTTGCAGCATGCAGGTGCGATGTGGATTCGTAGGAGCTTTGGCGACGACCAGCTGTATCAGACGCTGGTGCAGTCGTACATCGACACGCTGCTGCAGAATGGGCACAACCTGGAATGCTTTATTGAAGGCGGGCGTTCGAGGACAGGCAAGCTGCTGCAACCCAAGTTCGGCATCTTGAGCTTTGTTCTGGACAGTGTCATCTCTGGGAGTGTCGAGGATTGCGTTATTTGTCCCGTTTCGACGCAGTACGACAAAGTCATCGAAGTCGACTCGTACGTCTCGGAGCTCCTGGGTCAGCCCAAGTCGAAGGAGGGTCTTATGAACTTCCTGTCGGCAACGAACGTCCTCTCGCTGAAACTCGGCCGCGTCGATATGCGCTTTGGCGAGCCCTGGAGTCTCCGAGGATTCATCACAGAGCAACGAACACGTCTCACGAAACAACCGAAGAACATCGAGAGCGCTCATGATGCCACTCTCCGCCGAAAGCTGCTCACCACACTTGGCTACAGAGTGCTCAAGGAGATCAACGATGTCAGCGTGGTGATGCCCACAGCACTGGTAGGCACTATCCTACTCACACTGCGTGGGCGAGGCGTGGGCAAAAGTGAGCTCGTCCGCCGTGTGAACTGGCTCAGCAACCGCGTTCGCGCCCAAAACGGCCGTCTCGCACACTTTGCAAAGAACAACACAACAGTCGTTGTCGAGCGTGCACTCGAGGTGCTGGGTCCGAACCTCGTCGGCAGAGTCGAAGGCCTCCCCGAAGAGACGTTCTTCGCCGAAGACCGCTTCCAGCTCAGCTTCTACCGCAACATGACCATCCACCTGTTCATATCACAAGCCCTGGTTTGCGCAGCATTGTACTTGAAAGTCAAACTCGGCGGCGGAGAGGACACTCAACGAATCAGCTACTCTTCCCTGAGAGAGTACGTCCTGTTCCTCTCACAGCTCTTCCGGGCGGAATTCATCTTCGACACGCGGCCATTGGATGAGAATCTGAAAGACACGCTCAAATCGCTCGAAGACGACCGCGTCATCCGAACAGCCAGCGAAGAAGAAAACGGCGAAGTGACTTCCATCGAACTGCACCCCGAAGAGCGTGCCACCGGCCGCGAGAACTTCGATTTCTACTGCTTCCTCATCTGGCCGTACATCGAAGCAGCCTGGCTGGGCGCCATTTCCCTCTTCATGCTCGCACCGCCACCCAACGCAACAACAACAGACTCCGAACCATGGGTGGACTTCAAACAAGCGCAAGATCTCGCGCAGCTTCTAGGAAAAACTCTGTATCACCAGGGCGATCTGAGCTACTACGAAGCCGTCAACAAAGAAGCCCTGCGGAACGCGTACACACGCCAGGAAGAAGAGAGGATTATTGTGGTGTCGAGGGCAGGTAAGGAGGGGAAGGCGGCACAGCAGCCTAGGGTGAGGTTGGCGGAGGGGTGGATGCCGGTCAGGGATGGGGAGGGGAGGTTGAAGGCTGAGGGCCCGCTGTGGGAGTTTTGCGAGAAGATTTCTATGGGGAGGCGGGAGGGCAAGAATCGGAGGGATGGGGCTACGGTTAGGACGAGGGTGTTGGGGTTGGCGGAGTTGGTGGGGAGGGGGCTTTGGGAGGGGGGCGGTGATGGGGAGAAGGTGAGGGGGAAGGGGAAGGCGAGGCTTTGAGCTGTTCTGTGGGTGTGAGGAATACATTCGCACTATGCTAGACGCTTTGATGAGTTAACGATTGTATATAACAGTGACAAGAACCACAAACGCTGTTGCTTCAAATGAGGCTGGCTTTAAAAAAGGCTTATTTTGAGTTCATGTAAGTCCATCGATACCTGTCATCTTTATCCAGATATTTGGCTGACGAAGGGTACCTAGGTCTGTCTCGGCAAGTAAGCAAACTACAAATGTAAAGGTGATCTGCTTAAGGCCTCGGGTGTTTGTTAGGTAGCGATCTCATCGGGCTATTAACAACGGACGGGGGAGGAAGTGAAATCGAGACCGGAACTAGGTATGCATGCATAGGATGGTTTTCATTTTGTTAACAAGGTGTTTTCCTACCCTTCGACGGTCATCTCTACTCTACCTAAGCTACCCTCGCCGTGCAGAAATCAAAAAGAAAGAAAGAGGCTTAGCTAACGCTATCCATGCTGTAGCGAAAAAGGTGTGACGACTCGAGGAAGTTCGTTGTTTGACAATGATTCCTCTCTGTGGTCCGGTAGGTCGTCGTCCTAGGCTGCTGTCGAATCTGTGCCCACAACTTGGGTGAGTCGTCCTCGAGAATGCTGCGCAGTTTACTGTGTTTGGGTCGCGGTCTGACTGTTTTCCAGGGTGTGATGGATCCCAAAGACCACATGGATCCACGAACAAGGTGAAGCATCCTCAGGACCCTCTTTGCCGATCTTCCAACCAAGCATCATAGCGACACCCGTGTCATACACCAGCCCCATGGTAATACCATCTCTGTCGAAGAGCGTGGCGCTGACTTGTGGAGTCCACCGCCTTCGAATCTCACTATAAACATCTATGTTCGCCTTGGTGATCGGGGGATCGCACAGCTGCATGGATCGCCATGACGGGCTGAGATCGTGCGAGAACGCAAGTTCGCCACCCGGATGCGCCTTTATCATCATGTCGTGTATCTTGTCAAAATCGCTGGCCGGCACTGCCTGCGATTTACAAGTGTAACCAACATCGGTTATGTTACACTCGGGGTACAAGTTGGTTTCATCGAGGAGACTGTTGAACGCGACTGACTGCTTGTAGATGGGTATGCCGAACTTTTCGTCCTCGATGCCGTCGTCACCAAAATAAGAAAGCCATACCGGCCAGACCGCAGCAGAGCTGTTTCCCTTGGGAAGGAACAGCTTTCTCTGGATGCTAGGGGAGTCCACGACAGACGATCTCCAGGTACGCGAGACTCGCTGAACGCTGGTGATGATCTCACGCTCCGGCAAGAAGGAAAGGATGTTTTCGAGCAGTTCCGGGATGGCGAGGACTCTCGACATTGTCGACATGGCAGATTCCATGGTGCCAGCGGGTGCATCTTCGCCACTCTCATCGTCTCCGCTGCCGTTTCCGCCCTCGTTATCAGCGTCTTCGTCGCTGATGGATCCCCGACCGGTCTCTTCGCCACCGCCATCTTGTGAACGATCACCGTCTCCGTCGCTTTCTTCTCCAGAATCACCGCCGTCATCAGAGTCGCTGGCATCTCTGTTTCCTGCACTCAAGTCACGGGAGTCGATCCCAAAGCCCATCTTGAAATTCCAGTACCTGCTCTCAGAGTTGCGCAATAAGGCGGCAGCCGTGTCCCACACCAAGCCCATCGTGATTCCGTCTCTGTCGAGTACGGCAGCGCAAATCTCATTCTCTTCCGGGCGATATCCTACATCAGAAGCGTCGATTGGCATGACTTGGCTGGACAAGAGCACGACTGAAATCGGCGGGTCACACACCTGCATGCTTCGCCAGGATCCAGAACGATCCGAGAACCCCAGCTTTCCGTCCGCATCATAGCCGACCTCGAGATCCTTGCCGAGGTGCCACTGGTCCTGGGCCCAGTGGTTTTCGAAGCAGCGTGAATAACGACTAATGTAACAGCCTGGGTACAGGCTGCCCGCATCCTCGAGGAGAGGGTTGAGTTGGACCGTCCGATGGTAGATTGGTGTCTTCTCGATCCAGAGCTCGTCAGAGAAGAAGCGAATGGGCGTCGCTACGGGCTCGTCACCCCTCCGGCGCAACAACTTTCTCTGGATTCCTGGCGAAGCGTCGACCGACGCTTTCCAGGCACGCGAGACGCGCTGGGCGCTGGTGAGGATGTACTTGGCGGGCATGAAAGAGATAACGATCTCTAAAAGCTCCGGCACATCAAAGACTTTCGTGGGAGCCACGGTTGATGAGGTTGGATCCATGTTGGAAGCGGATACCGAGAATCTGCGCGAGCGACTTGCTCCTTTCTTCTGGTCGCGTTCAGTTGCGTGGCAGTGCTGCCAGTGAGAGATCGTTTCGAGGCTATGTTGTGTTCCGGCGATGGTGTGGGTGGGAGTCCAATCGCTCTGGGTCGGCGGAGCTGTTAGTGGTGGGTTGGCTTTGACTGATTTGTGGGAGGTCAAGATTTGGGATCCAATGCGTTGGTGTTCGGGATATTAGTGAGAGAGTGGGAGTTCGGGGAGCTGGCTCTAGGACCCGATGTTGATGACATGGACCGAGCTTTCGCGGTCACCAACCCGGTATTCCAGTCACTGAGCTTGACGACTGCGACACTTCACTCTTGGGCTGACCCACTTTTGTTAGCATACTTTGACGATGACGAATCCATATTGAATCTCATTGAAGGTGGTAGTTGATATATATGACACAATAATGATGATTTAAGCACTGCGGCCTACTGCGTTAGGTATATATATATTGACTGATGCTTGCTACATCGTTTGCTCTCGCTTTGAGGGATTGAGATGCTTGACAATTTGCAAAACATATTTTGTTTCGCACTCCGCCTGACAGGCCAAACTCCAGTATATCAGAGCGAGAGTGCAATATTGACCCTTATGCGCAACAGCGCTAGCTACTGCACGTGTACTGATGAGGTGACAAAGAGGAAGATTTCTGATTTCATTGCGTGCTTTCTGGACCAGTTGGACGGGAAACGGCTTGTCAGCCGGTTTAGTTCCAGATCTACTGTATTAAACCACTTGCATGACAGTTAAGTATATTCGTTGTTCGTCTATAACTCGATCTATTCTCAGTTCGGGCAACTGTTTTCTTACTACCGATCCTCGACACTAAAAGTGTTGAGAAAAGATAACCTCACTTCACGAGACCCGCAATTCTGTGATTGGCCACGGGATATCCGGCGCTAAGAACGGTGAGTCCGCTCGTTACGGATCGGTAAGTGGCGAAGCTGTTTATGGCAGCAGTGATAATGCGATGATACGTTGCGCTGACTGGCGTTGAATACAGGTGTGCGAGGTCAAGCAATGGTTGGTATTGCGTTGGTGTTTGTTGATGTCAGGTGGTCGTGGAAATTCGAGCAGCTCGCTCTATGAAATGATGACTTGCGAGTGACCCGCGAAGTTTTCCCAGTTACATGAACTCGCACGCGGCTTATGACTACGACGGTTCACTCAACGGACGACTATGACACTTTACTCTTGATTCGATTTGCTTTCATTGGAACACTCGGATGGAGATTTGTGTTGAACCGAGGACGCACTGTTTTCATTGATATGATACACTAACTCTCTCGCAAGCCATCCTTTTCTGACACTCCCTTAACTTCTCTCTAGGTACCTAGTATAAAGAAACCGTCAGAAGCGAGTGCAAATGGCGACCAGCACCCATCTCTCTTTCTAGATCGATATCTCCCGTATTCCAGCCAAACAACTTGGAACAAGATCGCCAGAAAGGAGGTAGATCGAGGCCAATTGCATCTGTTTTCTACATGCATGTTCACCTAATCAAGTCGCCCGCTCCAAGACAGCCGAATCGTAGGCATGCAGGGTTTCCTCGAAGGCTAAGAAGGCCTCATCAATCCGTGCACGGTGGGAGCGCGCCTCGCGCTCCGCGGCTTCGTGAGCAACTTCTCCTGCATCTATCGAGAAGCACATTCGGTCATACTAAGCTTGATTCTTCCGGTCGATGGCGTCGGCCCAAGCTAGCAAGGCAACGGCTTTTCGGTCTGAGAGTGCCTCGAGCTCTGGGTCTTGGGAAACAGCTGCGGAGAAGAGCCTTTGACGACACATCGGGCAGCTGTCGACGCCGGGCTGATCGAGCAATGTAACTGTGCATTCTTTGCAGAATGTATGCTTACCATCACAGTTCACACTCGCGGGTAAAGTCATCGGCGCTGCGTAGCAGATGGAACATTCCTCGTGTTTCACAGATTCCAGACCTGTGGCCAGGAACTGCCGTTTGGTGGGAAGGATTTGAACTGCCATCTTTGCTTTGCGTGGACCTTAGGCTGAGGGTGTGATGAGTGGCTGTGGTTTTTTTCTGAAGGTCGAAAGTGTCTTGTTCTCTTTCTCTCTAGAGGTCTGGGAAGAGAGGGGAGTTTTGATCTTGCGCCAGCTCACGCGTGAGTGTCGTTGGTGAAGTCGGATGGCATGTTTCTTTCACTGCTCAAAGCATTGTCTCCGCTACAACAATAGTATGTTTCTTTCACCGCTCAAACGATCGTCTACCTTACAACAATGGCATTGTGGACATTGGTGAAGTCGAATGGCCTGTTCCTTGCACCGCTGAAGGCGTCGTCTAGCTGACTTCAGCATCTCAGGGACCCAAAGCGTGATTCTGCTGTGAGTAAAACGTTGAGAAGAGATAATGGATGATCCCCCATGGGGATGCGTGCCATTGTGGCCTGAAGCAATTGGATGGAAAACGACTTCGTAAGCATGTCAGCCAAGTTATCGATTCGTGGCTTTGAAACACTCATATCATAATTGAGTGGATTCGCTAGCCATCTACAACTTGATCTCATCCCAATCTGGAAAACTGTTGTGTTTGTAAAAGTTTGCTGAAGGATATGGATGGACATTGAAGATTGCGGCACTATACTGTTGGATTGATTCACTGTTTGTGTAACATTTGCATGTTTTGTGTACTCGCTATTGATTTACAACTCGATCGTATGATTCGTATCCCGTCTAAGACCTTTGTTACTCCGTTTATTCATATGCCTTTGTTCTCGTATCCAAAGATGTCTTTGTTGTAAATCATGATCAAGCCTGTTCACCATTCCATCGAAATCATTGTTTGTGTCAGATCTGACCCGTGCCAAGTGTGGCTCTACGAGAACTCCGGCGAGATGTAGTCATGCTGCAATGCAAAATCTGTCCCAGTTGACGAGCGTTCTTCATCGGCGGCTCTTGTCCCAACAGCTTTCTACTCAGGCTCCGCAACAGTCAAGATCTTGACTGATGAGAGCATATTAACGGCTTGATTGATGAGGATTTACCTAATTCAAGCCGGCCGCTTGATTGATGAGGCTCCAATGTCATTAAGCCGGCCGCTTGATTGATAAGGCTCTAATGTCATCAATCAAACTAGCTTGGTACCGGCTTGATGCCTTCGTCACTGGTATAGGCTACGGGAGCAGCCGTAAGGTGTTGTTCGGGGGTGTTTTGCGGCGGATCCAGCCCTCTCATTGGCCCAAAACGTTAGGGTCAGGGTTGGGGTAATTTTTCTAATATCTATCTCTATGTCATTATCTCGAACAACACCTTCACTTCCTAAATACTATGAAAATCCAGCCTCATTTCCCTCCCTTATATCTCATCAAGCTACCACTAAGCGGCTTGACTTGATGAGCCCATTTACACGGCTCGATTGATGAGAAACGGCGTTGTTCAAGCGCTTGATTGATGAGGATTTTAACCAAGCTCAGCAAGCCAACTTCATCAAGCGGCTTGCCTGTTGCGGAGCCTGTTTCTACTCTCCAGCGAGTCCTCCTGAAGCCCATCACTCACAAAGTTACGTTCTTTCCCTGTCAAAACCAATGTTCAATCGCTTCCGAGTGCCCTCTTCGATGAAGTCGTCTCCGTCGATGGATTTTCCTTAGCTGCGAGGGATCGTTCGTGAGATCGCTGCACACATCGTTATCCTGTCGCTTTTTTTTTTCGGGTTTGTCCGCTTTCTGGTGTTTTTGCTGATCGTTGTTGTTTCCTTCGGCTGCGATCAAGATGTCTCTCTTTGACAGCAGGATCAGACATGAAGTCTTTTGCAGTTCCGGTTCTTTTAGCGAGCCGGCTCTGCAAACGCTGTTCGAGGCTTCTGGTCGAGAATTGACTTTGACAGTTCGACTGCCAAACTAGACTCCACAGATGTCGACATCGGATCAATGGAAGGATCTCCGCCTTGCCAGGGTTGGGTGCTAATACCCTGGCCAGAACCCGGCAGCATCGAACCCGTCGCCCATGTCCTCCTCGAAGGCTCCCTCGCCACCATCGCCAGAGAAATAAGGGGCAGCTAGCTCCTCGTCTCTGAGCTCCTCGGGGTCCACGAGCCTGGCGATCAGACTGTCGACGGCGGCGGGGGAAACGCCAATAGGCCGTCCGTGCTGGCAATAATAGACATGGGGTCCTGAGGAAAGGTCTTTGCCCTTGCCCCATTGGCATCCACCACCGTCGTCCCACTCGTCGTGCCCAGGCGCATCAACGCCCTCAACACCGTCCTGAATCCCGTGACTCAGAAAGAGGCGCCATCCGAGCTTGGGGTCCGGTTTTTCGGTTTTGGTGAGAAGCAAAGCGGCGGCTGTGTCATGTACAAGGCCCATCGTGATGCCTTCTTTGTCGTAAAGAGTCGTGAAGCTCTGGTCCAAGCCGAGCTGCTCGACTCCCAGTAACTCTGCTCCACTAAAGGTCTTTAGCTTAGCCATGGTGATGGGAGGGTCGCAGATCTGCATCGAATGCCATGGCATGCTGGGGTCGTCGATGAAAGCGTGTCCTCCACAACAGTAGTTCCTGAGCATGAGGGACTCCACGCTGATGGTGCGTTGGCTGTGGTTGGGGAAATCAGACGGCAAGTTGCAGTGGGTCTCCAGGGACGTGTTGATAGCACAGTCTTGGTATAGGTAGCGCTCACGGTTGAAGAGACCGTTGAGCACAATCGGCATCTCGTAGATCGGCATGCCGATCTCACCTGGACCGTCGTCGGTCAAGATGTTGACAACGCGAATCGGCATCACCGCAGTAGTCTTTCCCTCGAGTTGCCACAGCTTGTCTTTGACCTGAGGCGAGACGACCGCGGTCTGCCAGGTGTGAGAAACGCGCTGGGCGCGTGTGAGGATGTCGACTTTCGGGAGGCAGGAGATGATGCGTCCGAGCAACTTTGGCGAGTTGAAGACTTTTGTCGAGGATGGGATGGGCATCTGAGTTGGCAAAGTCGGTGGGGCTGTCACCGCACGCTCAGTCGACATCGTCGAGGCCATGGTGAAAGGTAAGTAGTCGGAGAGGCGATGTGGGGGTCGTTGGTCGGGTCGTTAGTAGTTGGTAGACGGTGGTTGGTCGTGCAGTCGTGCGGTCGTGCAGTCGTGCAGTCGTGACGATCGTTCCGCTCGCGATATTGTAGGCGCGTGGAGCTGCGATGTGTTGTATTGATCTCTGATCTCTGATCGTGTTCGGGTGTGAGGCCCTCAAGCGATAGTAATCAACAAATCGAAAGTGGTGGTGTTCTGGTGGTGTTTTTGTGGTTGTTGTTCGTCAGAATGTCGGATGGTAAGTACGTAAATAAGTAAGTGAGTTAACGAAAGCTTGGCAGCACGGGACCCACTTTGCCCTTCGACCAGTTGATTCAATGGCTACGACGAGAACTTAGCGGTCTATCATTCACAAGCTGGTCGGATGCACTACGATTTCTTTAGTTTATTGAGTCATTAGATTCTTTATTTCTTTGTTCTCGGCCTCTCCGTCAACTCGACAACGCCATCATCTTTTATAGGAGTTGGTTGAAAGTTGCTATGAGATCTTATTCAAGCGATATAACGCGAGTCCATGGCACCTTTTATCTACAACGACCATGTATGTCTAATACCATCCCAAGAGCGCTCAAAACCATTCGCAAAGATTCTCATGTCGGTTAGTCCGACTCTGGGGGAAAAGACACTCGTCTTCTTCCAAAACAAAAGTAAACTGTAGCATCAAGTCTCAATTACAGTATCCCGGTATCCCGAATCTCATAGCTCAGATATGGATATCAGCTAGGCCTTGGATCATCCCTGCCGATGTTGTAGCATCTCGAACACTTTCATCATCTCCGCTCCCCTTTTTCGCTCCGTCTCTCCCACCATCGGACTCTTCAAAGTCAAACATCAGACCTTGGTCAGTCTCTCCCTCGTATTCGTCCTGACTGCGAGTGCTCTCACCGTCGTCGGCTTTGCTGTAGTCGTCCGAATCGTCGGAGTCGTACTCGTCGCTCCCTTCGACGCAGCCCTGCGGACCGAAATCAGCATGGCTTTCGATCCCATAGTGTAGATGGAAGTTCCAGCCGCGCTTAGGATCTTCCCAGCCATTGCCAACACTCGGACGAAGCGTGGCCACGGCTGTGTCATAAACCAGGCCCATCGTGATGCCGTCTCTGTCGTAGATTGTGGTGTAGGTGTGTGCCGCCTCGACGTCTCCGGGCTCATTCCAGCGGTTGCGGAGCCTGTGATCCCACGGCGCCACTTGTCCACTGGTGGTGTGCAACTTAGCCATAGTGATTGGTGGATCGCAGATCTGCATAGAGTACCACGACAGCTTGGAACAATCCAGGAACGCCGGTCTTTGATCCGCACCAGGTCCCAGCGGAATGTACTCGAAGAAGAAGTCGCGCTCGGTGTATCGACGGCCGTGGTTTTTCAGATGAGTCAGTTTAGAAGTTATCCAACAGTCTTTGTACAAGCTGTACGAGTTCCTGATGAGACTGTTCGGCGCGATTGGCTTCTTGTAGACTGGCACGCTAAAGTCTTTGGTGCGTTCGTAACGTTGTCTGCGGCGAGTGATCCACAGCGGAGAGACGGGTGTTCTGTCTCCCTTGCACAGCCATAGCTTTTGCTGCATAAGAGATGTTTCAACTGTGGCCTTCCAGCTGCGAGCCACCCGTTGGACGTGCGTGAGAATAAATCGCTCCGGCACAAAGCCGATGATTGTCTCGAGCAACTCAGCTATGTTGAAGACTTTTGTTGCCGCTGAATCCGCCGTGGTTGAGTCCATGCTGTCGAGTCGAGATTGGAGAGCGATGTGAGTGGTGGATGGTATTGACCGGACTGTGTGGGCTCACGAGAGTCTCAGGCGGTGGCGGACTGGCGGTGCAATCACTGTGAGATTGCGAGTCTGTTGACGGTAGCGGTAGCCGTAGGGAAGTGCGATTGTAATTTCAGAAGTGGGTGCTCGAGGTCAAATTTTGTGGTTGTGAGTTGATAGGTCGTTGTTTGCATAAGGTTTCGGGAGCGTGCTTCCGCAAGTGAGGTAATCAGAATTCGGCGACCAGTACGTGACTTTCCCAGCTTCTGCACTTCTCCTCGGTTGAGCCTCGGAGTTGAACGATCGTCCTTTGATCGATTCACATTTCAAGTCATGTCCGCTACTCTGTCCACTGCAGACTCAATATCTTTGTGGAAGGTCATCTTATTCGATCCAACCCGATCGATCGTCAATCTTGGGTCCCTCGTTTCCTCATAGCAAATGTCAGGATCTGTTGGATGTCATTAAATGAGGATGAGAGCGACAGCCATGCTCGCAGGACAGAGCGAAGCAATCGTGGACAGAAGCTGCGTGTCTAAACGAGATGGAAATGGTAGACGTACATGTAGCTTTCAACAGTGGAGGGAGCTTCTTAGGAACCAGAAGCATGAAAGTGATCTAACTTTGAAAAGCCCTGTCATGATTTAATCAGATTTATCGAGTTGCTAATCAATGCCTTGTGATCGGAAAACGATGGCATCCATGCCGATGGCGTCAAGCTACTCCAAGGGCTCACCGGCTTCCTTCCCGGTTTATCTTCTTTAACCAAAATGTGGTACCACAATCACGCAAGGCGATGTTTTCCCTCAGTAGCCGGTAGCTCAACCTTTCCCCTTGACCACCGTTGATGACATTGCTTATCATGGGAAAGACATGTGCTTGCCTGACCTTCACCTCAACCACCTACGATCATTCCGCCCGTTGGTGAATCTTGCGTGGTGTGACATGCTACTACTCATCGGTCACTTCCACCGAGACTTTCTTCCCATCTGCCACGAAGCAGATCATCGGGGGTATAAACTCGTTACCCTCGTGGTCTCTCCGCGGAATGCACGACCTGATCTTCTCAATCGCCTCCGCAGCGATGGCGTAAGTGATGCCACGGCGGTCGTACACGCTGGCGCAGACCCAAAGCGGGAACACTGCCATTACACGCGACCATATGTACACCGAGACTTGAGCGGTGGTGATGGGGGGAGATGTAATGAACATATCGAGGAAGCTCGGGCGGACTCCGCCCGGTCTGTCGGTGTGCTTCAGCGTGAGGGCCCAATGCATGACGCCTTCCTTGTACCACTCGAGGGGGATAGTCTATAGACGGGTCGATGAGACGCCTCGGAAGAGGTTCAGGGAACAGATTGGAGATCCTGCCGCTGTCAAACATGTCGAGCCTTGGGGGGCCGCTGGTGAAGAGGTGCTCGTTCAGCTCCACGGTTCCCGAGTAGATGGGCATTCCAAAGGCCTGCTTGGTTGGGACCTGGAAGTTTGAGTGACAAGAGAAGACGCGACGATGTCCTTCTGTGGCTGTCGGATCGTGCGTGCTCCCGCATGGTGATAGTACAAGAGAGCCACGCCATAGCAAAGTCTTGATGGTCGGAGAAGTGTCGATGGTCTTCTTCCAGAGATGACAAACTCGCATGGCCCCAGTAAGGATCTGAGCGCGAGGAACAAAGGAGAGGATGTGTTTAAGAAGTTCCGCCGTATTGAGGACGAATGATCGTGCGGCTTCAAGGGCCTCTCTGCGAGCGACCGATGCCATGTTGCGGTTGCGGTTGCGCCGGCGAGGCTTTCGAGCGGGTCTGTCGGCCATGTCCTCTGATACTAGGTATGGAAGGTTGTCGTGGCAAACCTTTTCCACTTTTTGATATTCGAGGAGATCGCGCGGCTTCTGTGGGTTGTTGATGTATGTATCTCAAGTTGTCAATCGAGGTAAGTCCAAGACCAAGCGCCAAGTCCGACATTTCACTTCACGAGATCCAACTCGACGGCCCGCTCGCCACATGCCAAACTTACCAAGTGACTGACAATGTTGACTTTCGCTGCACTGGCCTGAGGCAACGCCGTCACAGGCCACACTACCGAGTAAAGCGACTGACGACTGGCACAAGCCGAATATTGACTTGCTTGCAAAGCCGCTCTACTGCTCTACTGGGCATGTTCACGGCTCGTGTACCGACGTCTAGGTCCGTCAACGCTCGATTTGCCTGAAACACTACATGGTGGGGGTTTAGCAGTACTTATGCTCATCGCGAGTGTTATGTTGATTCGTTAACATGATAGCAAACGCGTTGTCAATGGTAAACTAAAGAAAAAGTGATCAAAACATGCCTGTCGAATCCAAAACTTCTAGAGGCTCGCCGGACTGCTTTCCAGTTTACTCCGCTCGTCTTCGTAATGCAGTCTGTACCGCGGTTGCTCATCGCCAGCTCTGTAGCTGTAACGCTTCCTGTGCAGTATCGTCCGATTTCGTATGCTTCAGGCATCTGCAGACGACTGACACCAGGCAATAAATCCAAGAACTCCAGAGGCTCGCCGACCTCGTTTCCAGCCTGTCTCCCTAGTCATATCCACACCCACATCTGCGGCGTTGTTTGGACGCATGCACTTGCTCCCAGCTTGAGATATAGCCGCGGTGGTGCCATGAAAGGGTTGAGCCGGGCGCCAACACATCTGTCACAAAGCTGATCGAGGTCCATCCCCCAACCCACCATTCGCAGTCGTTGGCCGCTAGATCCCCCCCTACCATCTTCTTCAGGACTTCAACGGCGGTTCCATACGTGATTCCGTGCGGATCGTATACTGTAGCATAGCTCCAGAAGTCGTCACTGGACATCTCGTAACTCATCGGATTCACGTAAACACTCATCTGAGCGGATGTGATTGGGGGCGAGGTGATGTACTTGTCAAGCCAAGTCGGTCGGGTTTCGTGTGATGTGTTGATCAAGTTATGGACCCAGTCCATTTCCGCTGTGTGGAGGTATCCGATCGGGGTGGTTTCGATTGACACGGCGAGGTTATGGTCAATTTTGTTTCCGTCCATTTCACGATATTCGCGGTCGTCAGACCCGTTGTGGTGTTCGAATTCGTCCCACTTGGGTCGTGGTCCTGTGAAGAAGAGCTCTTGGAATGCCACTGCCTCCGAGTACTTCGGCACGCCTTTAGCCAAATCATCTACCGAAGACTTTATAGCCAGGTAGGTTTCGAAATTTGCTGCCCTTGTGTCGTCGCGTGTTGCTTCGATCTCGTGCGAGTGCGCGCTTGGACTCAAGACACTATCGAGTCGGGGCTGCCAAACCAGAGTTTGGACCGTGGGCGAAGCGGCGATTGTATCCTTCCAGCCAGAGGAGACTCTCTGTGCTTTAGTAAGGATTTCGAAAGGGTTAAGGAAAGAGATGATCCTCTCAAGAAGCTCGGTAGTTTTGAGCACTTCGTTCCGGTTGGCGTGGGGGGTCTTGCTCCGATTGATGCTCCTCGACATCTCCGACGACGCTTGCAGTTGTTTCTTGGTGGGCTTCGCGACACGTGATCTGTACACCATGGGATACGAGTATCTCATCTTCGCGATGTCTTTGTCCTTGTGCGAGGTCGACTTCGTGGCGGGATGCTGGCTCGTGGTCTTGCGCTTCTGTTGGAAGGGTTAGTCTCGATCTCGGGAGTCAACAGTGTGGATAGCATATCTTACCTTTGACGCAGGCGCGCCTTTGGCGTCGTTCTTGCGGGTGGTTGCCATGCTGCGATTCAATGCGATCGCAGGTGGCGGTTTTGGGTAGTGGGTTGTTTGTTGGTGGGTAAATCTGAAAGTTGGAGGCAAGTCAAATTGTAAAGAGGTAGACGTTCCAGGCGCCAGCCGACACTCGACTTCACTTACGATCCAAAAGTGCCCGCTTTCTCGGCACTGGCATTCACGCAAATGGCCCGATTTCGCTGAGCAGTGAATCAACTACCAGAAACTGAGATTCTCCGAGACTCTTTTGTTCTCCCCAGTAACTGGAATCGTTGATGCTTCGGTTTTCTTGACTTGCGAATCTTTCCAGCTAGTCACCCTACTGGTAAAGTGCATGCTGTAAAGTGTCACCGAGTATATCCGATGGCTATCGATGTTAGCATGTCGCCTCATTTACAACAGCATCCCAATGGGCCCAGACTCGGTAAAACGTAACGACGGCTCGTTCGTAACGACCAAGCACTAGCAACGTCAATGCTTCACTTCGCCTCACCACCATCGCCAGTCCCATAAATCCTTTGTCTGGCCTGGCACAACGCATTGTGAAGCCCCTTCAATGGAATTCAATGGAATCCAACGAAAGAAACCCGACTTTCAGCGTCACTCTCAACACCATCCCGCCAGTAATTCGCCCTCACAACCCCATTGTTCGTAACGACGCCGACACTCTCAGTTCACCTGCAGGTGCCGGGTGTCGTGTTTCCCAGATAACAAAAAGGCCGTCCCTTTCCTCCCAAGATGAATTCTTTCTTACCACCCAGCAATACCCGACCAGTCGAAAAAATCCAGCTCGTTCAAGAGAGCTAGTAATCATGGCATCCCCTCTCGACTCCGCGTTACACATCAGCAAGGTCAAGGGTAACAGGAAGACCAAGTTGAAGGAAGAGAAGAAGAAGGCGAAGTGGGGGGAGGTGTTCAGCTCCTGGGGCACCAAGATCTCCCAGCGCCTGCTGAAGCCCGCCGACAACGACAACGACGACACCGACCAGACCAAGAACCCTCCTTCGACCAAAGCCGCCGAGAAAGTCATGCGCCTGCCCGAGCTCGTGGGCAACATTCTGAAGTACGTCGATTCCGGAGACCTGTTGACTTCCAAACAGCTAGTCAACTGCACGTGGATGAACACGATCCAGCGAACTCCAGCTCTTCAGACGAAGCTCTGGCAGCGCCTCCACAACGCCACCGTCGCCCAGCCGTACGGGACGACAGACTGGAACGTGCGCCAAAAATGGCACGGCTCGTACACAATCGAACAAAACACCCTCGCCAACGGCATCCCGACCTACCACGGCACCTTCGCTGTCAACATGCTCGCGGCCCCAACCAGCCAAATGCGCCAGACCCTGGCCGACCGGCACGCCCAGTTGCTCGCCGACAACCCCCCCTCCGCCGCCGCCCGCGCGCTGCCCGATCCCCGCCTTCCGCGGCCTGATCACCAACAACCTCGAAGCCCTGCAGCAACTCTTCAACTGCGCGCCCCCGACGTTCCAGCTCACGACCCGGCCGACGACGCTCGTCAAGCCCGACGACCTGCAGACCAGCATCGAGCCCACGCCGCTCGGGCCCCTCGTGACCATCGGCTTCCAGATCCTGCGCTCCCTGTGCAGAGGCTACGAGCTCGACGGCGACGGCGACGGCGACGACAAGCGCAGAGTCCCCGCCGAGCAGCCCGCCTGGCTCAAGATGTTCGTGACCGACCCGCCGGTGGCCGTCGTCTGGATCAGCGTGCCGATATGGATGTCCCAGGGCCGACGGAACGGCACACACGTCGAGCACGTGCACTGCTCGCTGCGCGTCGCGGGCGGCGTCACTTTTGCAGATGTTCGCGACGCTGTGGGCAAGCTGACGCGGCCGGACGAGGAGCCGATGGAAGACGTGCCCGAGATGCCGTACTGCGTGAGGGTCTGTTTCGTCGCCGACGGCATGACTGTTGATGGGGAGAAGGTGGGGTCAGTGACCAAGTGGGTGGCGAACGATTGAGTCGTCCAGGGCAATCTTCCTTTGAGTGGTTTGTTTCTTTCCTTTTTGCGAGACAGGAAGCCGGTCCTCTGGATTGGCTGCGACTCTGGATGTTGACGATTGCTTTTCCTTTGCGACTGGACTTTACTGCGACCGGGTTTCCTTTGCGATTCGATCTAGTTGCGATGAATCTCCTTACGATAGGCACAGGAAGGTGCATAATTCCAAGAGAAAGACAGAGTTTAGCAAGTAGCGCTACAAATACAGCCTCTTCAGGCTTTTCCCCGTGCAATTCTCACCTAACCTGATAATGGACGTTTGATATTTCTCTGAACTTGTAGAGGGCGTTTTGAATGGCTCGGTTTCGGTGTCGTGCTAGCCATAGTGGAGCTCGAAATGCTCCGGCGATTCGTCGATAGTGCGGAAGAGAGTTGTCCGGGTTAGCAGGCCTGCTTCTGACGACCTGTTCTCAAAACCCTCGTGCCAGCCGCTCCGCGAGATTTGAATCTCTTCGCGCATCATCCCGGGGACGGGCGAAGATGCTGAGAAGAAAAGAAAGCCCAGCAGTTAACGTTAAAAATACAGCCATTTCGGCAATTTTTCCATGCGATGTTCTTACATGTACAGATCTAAAGTGCAGCTCAGTCAGCTTGTTCTTCATCTTTCCCAATCATCGAAATCCTCCCTCGCTCAGCATACCCTCCTACTCTTCATATTCCCACTCATCATCCCCCTCCTCCTCCCCAAAAATCCCCCTCCACACGCGCTCCCACAGCCCCTTCTTATGCGCCATGCCCAGCACCAGCACGATCGGCAACTGCCACACGCTCGCCCAAAACAGCGCCCTAGCACTGCCCTTCTCGCCATTCAATCGCCAAAACCTAACCGCCTCCCTCAGCATCCAAGCGTTAATAACGCTGCTCGTGATCATGAACCCCTTGTCCGTCACATCGTAATAACTCAGCGCGCCGCAAATAGGGAACATAGCCAAACTATACCTGAGCGAAACCCGCGCCGCCATGGGGATGTTCGTAGAAGTAAGCATCCGATATCCCGCCCCGGCGTACTCGAATCGCACCGCGTGGGACAGCGCGAAGAAGTGCGGGAATTGCCAGGCGAAGAGCAGAGCTGCGAGCAGCCAGCCTCCTGTGGCTTGCTGGGTGAAGAGGAGCTCTTGCGACTCGGCCCAGATGGAGGCCGGGCTGGTGATGGAGGTGTTGGTCGTGCTGTATTGGCTCGCGGCGGCGCACCAGCCCATTAAGGGGGGGATTGCGCCTACGATCGCGCCGACCCAGGTGTTGACCGGGTGGATTCGTTTGAGGGGAGTGTAGGCAAAGGCGTAGAGGGCGAGGTTGCCGGCGCCGAGGAGGGCGGTGGTGGGGTTGACGCCGTACCAGAGGATGCTCGTGCCCAGGACGCCGGTTGCGAGGGCGAAGAGGAAGGCTGCGCGCTTGCTGAGGAGGCCTCGGACTAGAGGCCTGTTTTTGGTGCGGCTCATTTTGGCGTCGAAGGCGGGTTCGAAGAGCATGTTCAGTGTATTTGCCGACGCAATGGTCAGGAATGTGCCGCTGGTGAGGAAGCCCAGTGTGAGGGTGCTGAGGGAGGGTGCCGCCGTTACCGATGTGCTCAGCAGGCCGGGTATCGGGTATATGGAATAGGATGCGGTTGTTGTTAACACAATAAGGAAAGCCAGCCGGGGCTTGCAGAGGGCAAGGAAAGTGTTGACGGTGCGCTTGAGCGACTTGGAGGGCGCTTCGGACGCCGCTCGCGAGAGGGTGGAGGAGGCATCTGGAGGGAGCTGTTGTTCGGCTTCCAGCGCTTCTACCTCTTCCTTTAATCGCTTTCGCCGCCGGTGTGGTGGTTCTTGTGTTGTTGCTGGTGCTGCTGCTTCTGAATGTGGCTCCGCGGGTGTATGTGTCGCGGAAAATGCGGCGGTCGACTGTGCCCTCCTCTTGTCGGGTGTATATGATCTCGTCCAGAAAATGGCTCCCGCCTTGTGCAAACCCTGCCTACCCTTCACAACATTTGCCCAGAAGTATGATGGCTCCAGAGGTTGGCTCCGGCCAGCGGCTGTCTTCGATTTCGAGGTCGCTGTAAAGTATCGTGGGCTGCATGCCGGCTTCTGCAGCAGTCTGCCCGCACAGCTGGTGCAGACAAGGTATGGAGGGCGGAACATCTAAGGTGGTGGTATAGCGAAGCCGGCAATGATGCTCATGCGCGTCGAGGATTCAATGTTGGACGACCTTGGACCACCAATGTCGAAGTTAGATCGGAGGTTGCAGGGCGAAGTCGCCGACGGTGGTCAATGCATGCCTACCTTATTGTTCGGGCGCTTTCATTGGCTTCATCAAGTGAATTATTTATTGACGATGAATATCATATCCTTGGACAGAGCATGGTCTTGCAAATCATTGATCAAATACTGGCCATTACTCTTTGGTATATGCTGGGATGTCAAGGATTACATTGGGACATCACACGTCGACAGGTTTACCCTCAAGTATAACCATTTCCGAAGTAGTAGTGTTGTGTGACTCGGACAATGATGATCACTACGTTTGCCACCGTCTGATCAATATCACTTTATGCCTTGATCTTTGTCGCTCGGTATTATTAGCTCTGGACATCGCCGCATGTCTCCTCTAGCGATGGATGATTCCGAGAGCAATTCCACATGGCTCTTGGCATGGAACGAGGCGAACAATGCTACCGTCTCGGCGTCAAGACGAACCATCCGGTCATTCCGCAAGAGACCGGGCGGTAGTGCGTTATTGGAATCCTATCCGACCGAAAGAACCCGTGGATTGTGAAATCACAACGACATGGTCTTCCAAGTGCATGGTAGCGATGGAGAAACGCGGTTGTGTATGGCTTGGCTCTGCGGTGGCTTGCATGTTGCAAGCACGTGGCTTGCCTCGACGGCTCCAGGTCAGGATACCACGGTACACGTACGACCTGGGTAGCGAAAATGGCAAGCCTCGATGGTGACTCCGGCGGTGGTGAAGTGGGAGATGGGTGTCCTCTCTTAGGTGTCCAAGCAGTCTGAATGCGGTATTTTGCGTTGTAGATGAGCGATAAACAGATGGAATCGCGGTATTTAGATACCTAACCGTAGACCTTTGACGCGTCCCGGCCGCACCAAGACTCGCTATGTGGGGTGTTTGGAAGTCTGGACGTGATCCAAGTCTGGGCTGATGGCCTGGCCTGGCATCGCAACACATCGTCATTCGGCTCGGGCGCAGCTGCAAGTCGACCAGACCTTCCTCTCTTCCACCACCACCCAACTCCACCGACACCTACCTATCCAACTCCACCCCATACACCGCTCCACCACCACCAACCACGACTCCCTCACACCTCATTAACACCTCCGCTCCGCCGTGGACGTGTGCCGCTCGTCACGTTACCGCCGCGCCCAGCACCGCGCGCCAAGCTTCCACGTGCTCACCCAGCAAAGTGCGACAGGCTGCTGACTGGACTGGACTCCCCACTACTCTCCGCCTCTTACCATACCAACCGACCATCCCATCTATACCCCCGCATTGTCGAGGTAACGCCTATCGCCGCTGCCGGGAAACTCGTTTGAACCTCACCTCTCGTCTATACTTCGCCAGGTCACGCCAAACAACGCCAGCACACGGCAACACCTAATTCCCTCGCAACCTCTCCACCACACCAGCTCCGGCAGTCACTGCCGTCTGGCCGACAACCGCAGCATCATTCACCATGGGAAACACACCGTCCAAGGACGGCAAGAGCACATCGGGATCACAAACCCCCACCGGCCCAGGCCCAGCTCTGGACTCATACCCTTCGTTCAGCAAAGCCGACACTAAAGAATCAATGCGCTCGTTTAGGAACTCACTGCGCACTAAAATTCCCGGCGGCAAGTCTGCGGACAGCCCTCGAGGATCAACATCAGGTCTGGGAGACGCTTCCGGAGATGAGCGAGCAGATGCACAAAGTGTAAAGTCGACCACCAGCGGCCGATCGAAGCGGAACTCCATGCTTGAGCCGGACGCACGCAAAGAAAGCATTGAAGACACCGGCTCGCCGCAGCCTCCGCCTTCTCCCACAACCTCTGCTTCTGTGAAGAACCCGCATAGCGACATTGCCGAGGCACAGCGCAGTGGAGAAGTCGACGCGGTCTCTGACGCACCACCAGGAAGCGGCACGCATCACACTCATGGCAAAGACCCAGGCCCTTCAATTCTGAAAGAAACGGAAAAGGCCGCCGCCGCACCTTCTCAAGGCGCCGCTGCTGCTCTCTCCCTTGTTGACCAGCTTGACCAGCCCTCCGCCTCGTCGAACAACCCTGAAATCGGAGCGCTCAAGGATGCCGATGTCGACGATATGATCAAACGTCTTGTGGACGCTGGCTACGCCGGTAAGGTCACCAAGACTGTGTGCCTCAAGAACGCAGAGATCACTGCTGTTTGTAACGCCGCTCGTGAAGTCTTTCTCTCTCAGCCAGCATTGCTCGAACTGTCGCCTCCGGTGAAAATCGTTGGTGACGTGCACGGCCAATACACCGATCTCATCCGAATGTTTGAGATGTGCGGTTTCCCACCCAACAGCAACTTCCTTTTCCTCGGCGACTACGTCGACCGCGGCAAGCAAAGTCTGGAGACCATTCTCCTGCTGCTCTGTTACAAGATTCGCTACCCCAAGAACTTCTTCCTCCTTCGCGGCAACCACGAGTGTGCCAACGTCACGCGAGTGTACGGCTTCTACGATGAGTGCAAGAGACGGTGCAATGTCAAGGTTTGGAAGACCTTTGTGGACACGTTCAACACTTTGCCCATTGCCGCGATTGTGGCTGGGAAGATCTTCTGCGTCCATGGCGGACTGAGTCCTTCTCTCAGCCACATGGATGATATTCGCAACATCGCCCGCCCGACCGACGTTCCGGACTATGGGCTGCTCAACGATCTCCTCTGGTCTGACCCGGCGGATATGGAAGCCGATTGGGAAGCCAACGAGCGCGGAGTCAGTTACTGTTTTGGCAAAAAGGTCATTATGGAATTCCTGCAGAAGCACGACTTTGATCTGGTGTGCAGAGCACACATGGTGGTAGAAGATGGTTACGAGTTCTTCAACGAGAGGATTTTGGTGACTGTGTTCAGCGCCCCGAACTACTGCGGAGAATTCGACAACTGGGGTGCCGTCATGAGTGTCAGCGCAGAACTTCTGTGCTCGTTCGAGCTGTTGAAGCCGCTGGACAGCAGCGCGCTCAAGAGCCACATCAAGAAGGGTAGAAACAAGCGACAGAGCATGCTCAACAGTCCTGTAAGTGCAGAACGCTAAACTATGGACTTACAATGTCTATGCTAACTTTTCTTCCACAGCCTGCCAACCAGTTCCCTCAGAGCTATTAGAGATCTCCTCTCAAACCGAGCTGGCCAGTATCGCCTGCCGCGTCAGGCAGGCGATTGCCAAAACCGAAGGGTCTCTATATCCACTCGAACTCATCGATTCGACATTCCGCTTCTAGTTTGGTGATAATGTGCACTCGGATACGCAAATACTCTACAAGAAGTCAGCCCTATTCCAAGGACGCGAATTCGGTATCATTGCCGTTGTCGAAAACACACACGCCGAAGTACGAACTCTATCAGAACAACCGGAGCTAACAAGCGCTTGGGATCGATGTGTTGCCTCGCATGAGATGGTTGTCACACGGGAAGCACGTTTAGATGCCCACTTTCTCCTCTCTTGGCCAGGATCTCCGCTCAGCAATCTAGCAGTGGCCTCGTCCTATTTTGACGGGACGCTGCATGTTGAATTGCCCAATCACTTTCTCACAAGTCGACCTATTTCCACGCCTCAAGTCTGCTGCGGTTCTCTCTTAAGGAGAACTCGAGCTTTGTCAGAGGCAAGGGCGATACACGATGAAGACTTGGTTCGTACACCGAGTTCGATGCCGATGAATGGGACGACCATACACACTTAACGCAACATACGTCCGAAATGGCGTATGAGTGTCGAAGTGCCCGTCGGTGGGATTGGCGTTCTGGGATTGCTGTTTGGACAGTCGTTGTACACGGATTTGGGACTTTTTTGCGCCATCCATCAACTGAGATGCGATTTGACGAAGGCAGCGGCGCAGGGGACTTGGAATGCATGCATTTGCTATAGACTGGGGCAACACTCAATTGTGTAAAACTGTTACACGCGACTTGCCTATTTCGTTTGGTCTCCAAGGTACGGTTAAAAATCGAAAAACCGAGCAAGTCCCACCAGACCACTCTTCCCACGTCTCCAGATCTCTAATACCCCAATCCCCTCTCACACTTTCAAATCTTCGCCTTCGCCACCAACCCGGTAGCCCTCCCATAAACCCAACTAATATCCCGGAACCCCCGCCCCGCCTCCCCATACAACTCCCCCCTCAACAGCGCATAAACCCCCATCTTCGCCTTCGGCGCCCAACTCCTCGCAACCCCCATCGCCACCCCCTCCATCTCCCCCGGCGGCGCAATGAAATCCACTACCCCGTCTTCTAACGCTTCTTGCGCTTTCCATTTGTGCGCTTGCAGCAGCATTTTCCGCGCGATTTGGGGGCGCAGTTTGAGGCGGAGCAGGGTGCCGATTCCGGGGAAGTGCAGGCCGAGGTTTATGGGGGGCATGGAGAGGTAGCCTCGTTGGGAGTTGAGGACGCGGTAGTCGTGGGCGAGGGCGAAGGGGCAGGCGCCGCCGAAGGTGTGGCCTGTTAGCAGGGCGATGGTGGGGAAGGGGAAGTCGAGGAGGAGGGCGAGGAGGGGGAAGAAGCCCGAGGAGTTGGCGGAGGGGTTTGTGTCGGATTCGTGGAGGTCGAGGCCCTGGGGGAGGGGTGTTAGAGGAGGGGGTATTGTTCTTGCTTTTCTACATTATTTTTTTGAGTCGGGTTGGGCTGGGTTGGGGATTGGATCTCGCGTGGAGTGGTGGTTCGAGAAGATTGTTCAAGGAGATGGATCCAATTCGTGTTCAATGGCTCTCCTTCTTCTTCCTTTCCTTTATCTTCTCATCGCTCTGGAATGCTGATGTGTTTGTGCATCGAGATCCTTGACATGCAGATACGGAGGGAGAGAACTTGATGATAGACTCACTGTACACCAGAACTTGGCATCATTCCCTTTCGTGATCACCGCGCCTTCGCTGTCCGGCCCAAGAGTCGTCCTGACAAGGTTGAAAGCCGCGATCAGTTTCTGACAGTAGGCAGAGTTCAGTCTGTTTTCGGGGCCTTTGCGCATTGTGATGACGAAGATGTTGCCATCATGGCGGTCGAGGGCTAGGTCTGGCTCGTTGATTATGGAGGTGGGCATGCTTTTTTGTTCTTTCTATGATCTGAATGTGATGGATGACTTGATGGAAGGTTTAGATGATCAATAATGCTGTATTTGTGCTACTTTCTACGATATTGTTTGGTTTGTTCGCGGTTGGAGTCGTTGGATGTCGTTGCCGAGGTTGAGAGGGGAAGATCTGCGCAGGAGCTGGAGCTGGGAGCTGGTGGCGTTGAGGGAGGGTAGGTATTCTGAGTTCTTTACTTCAACTCACATTCACTTACACCACAACAACATCATCATCAGGCCTAGAATAGAGAGTGTCAAGAAATTCGGACATCACCGCTCGTATATTCTATACGATGGAGTCAGCCTGACAGCCTGTCAATCGCCGGCGTCCGATTCTCACACTGCTCTACGAGGAAACAACGCGATGCAACCAACCTCCTTCGACTTCGACGGCATCCCTGGTCTGGCACTGATCTAAGAATACCCATTCACCGTCAGTCAGATGTTTTGAAAGCTTCTGTCAGGTTCCTTGGTAAAACAGAACAGCTATAGGCTGAAACCAAAGTTCTGTCTGGGTGAGCTGCCTTGACTCGTTCTTGGAGGCTAGATTTCCGGACCCCGATACCAATGCGATACGATGCCGCCTATAGGAAGGTTGTCACGATTATGCACACCGGTCGCCTGTACCGGCACCCGGGGACCCGGTGTGTTTGCGACATCACCTGATCTGTAGGCAGACGTGGTGTGATACCCGAAGACGTCGGGCAATCTGATTACTTGGTCGGATTCGAGAAGAAGATGACAGGCGACTGTGCAGTGCATGTGCATGCGTGTACTCCTTCGGATCGGCTCTCTACAGAGTCCACGTCTCACCGACACATGTCAAAAGCCCACGCGGCGATGTTGCATATGTAGGCCAAGTTTGGGTCTTCCGACTTGGCTGCAGAGACTCGTACGTCGTTTGGCGAAAGTCAAGCCAAGGATGTTCGTAGCGACGGAACGAATATTCGCTGATTACTTATCTCGATATCGTTCGTCGCATAAGCTGGCTACTGGGAAACATTAGCCGGCATCGTGGATGTCATTGGTGTTATACAAGAGTTATGCCGTGGCCCGTTCCTGTAACTCGGCCTCTAGTGTATAGTAATCCACCTCTTTGATCCTCATCAAAGTCGGTTCAAAAGTCAGGCAAACCACGGCCCACGGACAAATGCTTCAATGTGAAGGATCCCAAAATACGTAAAACTGATCTGAAACACTGAGTCGCATTCTAGCGATAGATTGATGCCGCAAGCGACAAGTAGCGTAGGATTCCGTCGATGGCGCGAGAATGGCGCAAACGTGCGGGCCATCTTTCACAAGACCGTCGATGTCTATCTTCTACATATCGTTCTAAAAAAGCAAAAGTAAGTATTTTATGCAGCCGCCTAACAATACCAAGCCTTCTTGAAGCCGCCTGCCGGTCGATCAAGCCGACCGCGCTAGTCGCGTCTTTCGCTGCCGAGTCCCTGACAACCTGACTCCGTTGCTTTCTCTTCCTGCACACCACAGCCATCCATTGACCATTGTTGAGCCGGGCACGTATCGCTTGGCGATACCGCTCACCTCGTTTCTGCTTACTGGGTATGCCGGCAATAGACCCGGATAGGCGAGATCGGGCTCCTACGCATGAGATAACATGCGAGCTCAAAGAATCAAAGATTGACTTGGTCATCAGCAAGTAAAGAGGTCGCATCCATTTTGGTGTCCCGATACAGTACAACCTTGGTATGGAATGAGACTGACTCGCCATCGCAGACAGGCCTTATGAGGGTCTCTAGCAGAGGGCAGTGCCCGCGGCACGTACTGAAGTTGGCCGCCGAACGACCTCCTTTGCGCCATGTAACAAGTCGCCATCGAGGAACATCGAGCTCACAAAGTTTCCCTACAGCGCGATACACGCAGCCCACGAATCAGGAGTAGACCCGATTGCTGTTGTTCGAGGCTTTTCGATCCTCTGAATAGACCTATATCCTGTTTCACCTATCCCTGCTAGCACTTTGAGCAGATCGTCGAACAGCCAGACTCGTGGCTACCGCCAGAGACGAAACGACCACTGGGACCGACCCACCACCTTCGCATCTGCAGATACCAACATGTGGATACCGCGTGTTGGCGAACGATGCACGCCTCTGCACCTTATCGCCACTCTACCTGACCTCAGAGGTCATGGCATCCTTGGCCCACCGATGTGGAGGGTTCGCAAGATGTCCGCTTCAACCACGTGCGTCTCGAGAGCGTCTTGGCCTTCCTTCTCGCCAGTGGAGTTCTCTTCTGGACGCATCGTCCTTAATCAAGTGGCTTCTTGCCGATCTTCTGGTTTCCCTGCAGCTGAAGAGTGTCAGCACTTCCTTCTTACTTGTATTCAACCGATTAGTCGTCCCTTTTCACTACTTATATCTCTCGTTATCTTCTGATTCACCGAACGGTCCATCACTTCTTTACCCTTCCTTTCTTCTTCCCTCTGGCTATAGCCCCGTTCCATCTATTACTTTAATTGAGCCATGGCGTTCATCTCACTACTAGCATTCGCTGTTGTTGTGGCCATCCTTGCTATCGCGAAGTACATCGAAACTGCCAACAAGAACCGATTGCCGCCTGGGATCAAGAAGCTCCCGGGGCCTAAAGGTAATAAATATGATCGCGGTCAGTCTGCACATCAAATCACCACGACTCTGACAGCTTCAAGGTCTTCCATTCATTGGAAACGTCCACGAATTACCCGAGAAGAACAGCTGGATGAAATTCCATGAATGGGCTGAAGAGTTCGGACCAATCTACCAAGTGTAAGACTGGTGTGATCACATTGACTCTTTCGACCGTACCTTACATTCTGTAGCAACCTCGCTGGGACCAACCATGTCTGGATCTCAAGAGACTCGGTGGCCCATGAGTTGCTCTCGAAACGCAGTGGGAATTATTCCGACCGCCCATTCATTCCCGCGTTGGAGCACGACAATCGTGACAGCGGTCAGTACCTGCCGCTAATGAGCAAGAACGACAAGTGGTCCCGACAACGGAAGTTCGCCAAACAGATCATGGACACTTCGGCAAAGGAAGAGTTTTACGGGTACCCTGAACTCGAATCGATCCGTTTGCTGTTCGAGGTCATGACTGAGCCATCTCGGTACAACCACGCATTGGAGTCTTTCGTCGCCCGTGTCACATGCCGTCTCGGATGGGGTACTCCGAGTGCTGCAGAAGAACTCAAGCAGAGAGCACGGGAACTTCTCATCGGCGTTTCTCCAACCGGTTCTTTCGCAAACAAACTTCCCTTCATCATGTCGCTGCCCGAGAGCTGGACCAAGTCGAAGGCCTGGGAACTTCGGCGAGGGCGGACTGAACGCAAGTTCTTCGAGACCATGCAAGAAGACGTCCGTCAGCAGATCAAGAACTCCGAGAAGCATCCCGATGCACCTGCGCCAGCCTTGCCGAGTCTCCAGCCGAAGAATTCATGGATGCGAATGTTCCTAGAGAACAAGAATGCATGGAAGTTCGACTCTGACCTCGAAGGCGCCTACGCTGTTGGTATGCACGGCATAGCTGGAGCTCTGACTGTCGCAGCACCGATGCAGAGCTTTTGCCTTGCACTCTGCCATTATCCCCAACACCAACAGATTCTCCACGAAGAGATTGATCGAGTCCTCGGTGATCGTATGATAAGATTCAGCGACATGCCGGACATGCCTGTTCTTCGCGCTTTTATCCGCGAGACACTGCGCTGGCGCCCCCCTGTGCCAACTGGTAAGTCTTGTTCTGTTCACCCTTCCATTCACGTATACTCACCCTTTTCCAGGCATTCCACACGCATCTGTCAAGGACGACATCTACGAAGGCTACCACATCCCCGCAGGCTCCGTGATGCATCCGCTCGAATGGTCCATCTCTCGCGATCCAGAAGTCTTCTACGAGCCTGACGTCTGGAACCCTATGCGGTGGCTGGACAACAAGTACCCAACCTACCAGGAGCCTTTGTCCAAGTTCCCGACGATCACCGGCTACAGCCAATTCGGTTATGGACGCCGCACTTGCCAGGGTATGGGCGTGACCGAGGCTGACCTGTTTGTCGGTCTTGGTAGTATGGCTTGGTTGTTCTCCATGCACGCCGACACTGGAGATGTCGAAGAACAATCAACGCCCAGCGATTCTTGCTTCACACTTGAGACCGAGCAAAAGGTTCGGCGAGACCAGGGAACCGTCGGAAGACCGCACACTCCTCCAAGCGAGGAAGTCATTGCCCAAACATTGCACGATAAGACGTATCGCAGGCATGACTCTGTCACTGGCGTCCAAAGCGATATCTTCGAGACGCCAAACGTCTTATCGCAAGGCACGCCAGGGAGTTTTCCCAATCTCGCAAGCCGACTAGATCCTCCCAGCACGTTCGAAGCGCCGCCTTCACCAGCTAGCGATGTCGAGTTCAGCTTCGAATCCGAGAAGCAGACAACAAAGGCCTCTCACAATCCACCCGCCAAAGCAGACTCGACCAAGCCCGCCAACGATCCCACAATGGACTTCTCCACGCTCCTCATTGCGAAACCAAACCCTTTCAAGTTCAATCTGAGGATCCGCGATCAGGACAAAGCAGATCGCATCGCCCGCCGTTGGATGGAGTTGAAGATGGACGGCGAATTCGAGGACTCCCGCGTGTTTTGGAAAGATGGTAACAAGGGCGATCGGCAGCATGGCTGGGGTGAGGTTTTCGCTTGAGATGCGGACAAGCGCGTTGAACAGGCTCAAACAGATTGTTAGACTCGGCGTAATGACAAAGGCATTGTCGAGTCCATGGGAAGAATGAATCGAGGACAAAGGAACAAAGGATCTAATTGCTCGGGGAGTTACACGTAGGTTGCGGTGCACCTGACCAGCTCGTGGATGCCTGAAGTCGAATCCTTCCAGTCTAGCTCCGTAGCGACACACAATGAGTGAAGTTGCAGAAGAGCAAAGGGCCAAGCTTTCGTTAACTCACTTACAATATCAAAGCGCGCTCCTAAATTCTCAAGAGGAACAACCTACCACAACACCACCACCACCTTCGATTTGCCGGCTCAATCATCCAGTCTCGAGGACACCCTTTCCCTACATCTTCGCCGCCTGACAAGCTCTGGTCTACACGAACACAACACATAGCATCGCAACGCAACTCTGAACTCAACGCAACCACCGTAGCGCGATCTCAACGTACCACCCACTAAAACAATCACATCGCAACGACCCCGGCACGATCGCAACGTTCCACCGACTACAATCACCGCAACGACTGATACCCCTCATACAACATCAAACCAATCCCTCGAGAGTCAAACTGTATCATGGAATCCACCATGCCGACCTCAGCAGCCACAAAAGTCTTCGACATACCAGAGCTACGCGAAGCCATCATCGCCCTTGTTCCCCAGCGTGACGTCCTCTCGCACGTTCAACGTGTATGTCGCACCTGGAAGATCACAGTAGAGGACTCGATGCTCGTCCAACAGCATCTAGGGCGACACAAGGGAACGGCAACGCCTGCAGAGAAGCCGACGAGAATCTCCACCGTTCTCAACCAATACCTCGATGCCAACCAATGGCTGACAACGATCTCGACGATGTGAACGACGACTTTGGGATCCCAATCTACAAGGCACCCATCGAAATCAACAACGTCTTCAAGCGTGCGAGCAGCTTGTATCGAGACTGCCACATGAGTAACGGTACCCATCCTGCACGTAATTGGTCCCGCCCAGCCGGGCTCAACTGGAGCAAGCACACCATCACCATCCACTCCCGCAAGTCGCAGGACTATCCAAACGGACGACCGGCGTTCCCGAACAACCCCGAACTATCCTGGCGGTCCTTCCAGGTCTGCGATCCTCCCATCACTGCGGCGAGGCTGCAAACGTACAGCGGAGCTCAGCATTGGCCTACCGAGGTGTTTGATTTTTGCCCGTTCCGAACTCTCAGTTTTGGCTCGAGTGGCCCGACCGGAATTCTTACGACCATCTTCGACAAGGATGGAATCACGTTGGGTCTGGTGCACGACACGGCTGCTGCCACACTGCGCTACCAAACCGGCGACCAAGACCCTGGGCTCGGTTGGCATCTCGATCTGTGTTGGGGCACCGAGGACAGTTCAGACGGTGAACTCGAGATCTGGGAGAGTCATTTTGGCGGCCAAGACGACCAAGGTGGAGAAGATGGCGAAGACTACCTTTCTGGAGAATTTGATCCAAACGATGAACCGAGTGATTGGGGTGCAGGCGAACGGGGAGTCGAAGATGAATACGACAGTTCCGAAGAAGAGGAACGCAATGATCTTCCGAGTGCAGGCGAGTACGGCGGAGTGAACAATGGAGTCGGACTCCGGAGCTGGTGACGGCGTTGTAGGAGAGGCCGAAGAAGACAGTGGCTATGACTGATGACATACACCTGAGTTGGAGGATCCAGGGAACGATGATACTGTTCTCACGGGTTGATGCTACGAGCATTCTTTGTTTTTGCCGAGAAAAGTTGATGCTTTCCCCTCGAGATTCGCGGCAGTCGCCATGGGGTTCCTTGCGAACAAGTTGGAGTTCTTTGTGGTTCGGCGTGAGATACTGCTATTTTGGCTATCACGGCCGGTTTTTGCTTGCACTGTTGATGAGTTCGAGCGCTCTTTTTCTTTTCTTTTCTCTTTTGCCCAACGTTCCAGAATTCACGAACAAACCTAAAACCTTCTTCCATTGAGCCTCGATCGGCTCTAGTCAGAGTGCTTTCAAGATACAGTACATATTACGCTTATAAAACCAAACTCTCGATGAAGCACGACATTCGATACGTACTTCCATCTCATGACGACTCTCTCCCATGGTCGGATCGTCGGCACTCCTGAATGCAGGTCTTGGCGGCCGTTGAGAATCCGTTTTCAAATCGTCCCTCCGTCCGCCCGTTAGCCGCTCAAAATCGTGCTTTTGTCTTTTCTCTTTTCTCTTTTCGACGATCAAGATCTTGCAGATCTCTTATTTACACCAACAAAAATCCTTGGTGCTGCTTAATATGTGGGTCGCTATGGGTTTGTCGAGACTACTACTCGACACTGTGCGTCAGGCGTTCATCGCGCCGTGCTTTCGTCAACGCTTTCTGACGCACTGCGCGCCGTTGTGCACTTCCTGCTTCCGTCCAAGTCTCAGAGCCAAAACGATGTCTCTCTATGATTAATAACCATCGTAGGAGGGTCTTCAACGGGAGGGATAGTTTGTTCTCTTACTCTTTCTTCTGCAGTTTTCATTTCGCTTGTGGCTACACGCACGCGTGACCATGTCACTGTCGTCGTCCAAAGGCTCGATGAAGTCCTCGCCCGAAGATTCACTCGATCTCGAATCTGGAAGGAATGGCGAAAGCGAGAGGCAGAGCGATCCGACAACACCAGAACAAAAGACCGAACCAGGCGAACGGCGCCCGCCTATCGACGACTGGAACGGCGCCGACGACCCGCAGAATCCATGGAACTGGCCTCTCTGGAAGCGCTGCTACCACACCTTCATACCAGCCGGCATAGCTCTTGTTTGCACCCTGGCATCGAGCATCTACGTCCCCGGCCGAGAAGATGTCATGCGAGAATTCGGCGTTTCCACGACAGTCGCGATCCTGCCTTATAGCATTTACGTGCTGGCGCTGGCTGTTGGGCCCATGCTCGCGGGTCCAAGTAGCGAGGTTCTGGGTCGCAGAGCGGTATACCTAGTTTCGATACCGATCTTCGCGCTGTTCACTCTCGGATCTGGGTTCTCCAACAACATTGCCAGTCTGGTGATATGCCGGTTCTTCGCTGGCGTCTTTGGATCGCCGGGATTATCGATTGGATCAGCGACTGTAGCTGATGTATGGAGACCGCAGGAACGAGCCATACCGATGAGCTTGTTTGTCGTCACTCCATTTTTGGGGCCCGCGCTGGGACCGATGTGCGGGGGTTTCGCTACTGTTGCGTATGGATGGAGATGGACGCAATGGGTGCTCTTGTTTTTCACAATCGCTTTTCTGGCACCAGCTTTCGGGATGCAAGAAACTTTCAAGGCGAAGATCCTAAGAACAAGAGCGAAGCGTCTAGGTCTCACACCTCCAGGCAAGCAGAAGTCGACGCTCGAGTCTGCCAAGTTCTTCCTCACCACGCAGCTCACAAGACCTATCCACATGGGTCTCACCGAGCCGATCGTCGGTCTCTTCACGCTCTACATCGCGCTCAACTTCGCCATGCTCTACTCATTCTTCGCCGCATTCGAGGAAATAATGCGAGACGTCTACGGCTTCGGGCTGGGCCAGAGCGGTCTCACCTTCTTAGGTCTCGGAGCGGGCTGCATTATCGGATGCGCGATCATCATCATTCTGAACAAGACTCTAGTCAAGAAACAAGTCCACATCTCGAAAGAAAAAGGCCAAGGCGGAAAGATCGATCCCGAGTCAAGACTGTACATCGCCATGGCCGGAAGTCTGTTCATCCCCATCTCGCTGTTCTGGTTCGCTTGGACGGCGAGATCAGATGTCCACTGGATCAGTCCGGTAATTGCAGAGGCTTTCTTCGGGTGCGGTAACCTGTTCATCTTCATGGCGGCTACGCTCTATTTGACGGATACCTACGGTGCCAAATACACGGCTTCTGCTATGGGCGCCAACAATCTTGCGCGGTATACGATTGGGTGTGTGTTTCCTCTTTTTGTCAATTACATGTATGATGATTTGGGGATCGGTTGGGCGACGAGTTTGTTTGGTTTCATCAGTGTCGCTATGATGCCGATTCCGTGGGTCTTTTGGGTGTATGGCCCGAGATTGAGGGCCAATGTCAAGTATAAGCCGTGATATGTAGCATTGCGTACTGTCTGCTGTCTGTTCCTGTTGTTGACCGTCACAGATCAATCTGCATCTATGTCTCATGAATGGCAATCATTTCTATACATTCCAGTGACGCAGATCAACCACAGAAGGTTGAGAAACAACTCACCTTTATTTGCTCGAGGCACATCTTGGTGATGGGGGCGATCAAATTAACTTGCTGATCGTTATTGCAATATTCCGAATATATTTTTGACGTGAAGTAAGAGTTGCCTGCGAACATCGACAAAAAGAGATGATCGCTTCGAGATAGTCAAATCTGGCAAAAGAACAGCTTCCTCCCGTGATCGAAACAGGGACCTTAGGATGTCTTGCAATGGCTGCAATCCCACGCTCTACCACTGAGCTAAAGAAGCTGGTTGATGGTGCTGTTCGAGAAATAGCTCATATATTCCTTGCGTCGCAGCGATACTTGGAAAAAAATCGATCTTCGACCGCTTGATTGACGATCCTAATCAATCAACACTTCCCCTCTGTGAATCAGACTCAATCGAATCTAGCGTGCATCAATGTATGTTTAGAGAGAATCTCCCAGTTCAATGATTTAGAAATGGTCATGTCTTGAGAGTTGAGAGGTATTCCTGCTACATCGCCCCCAAAACGCTGCGATCTTTTTCGGCCAAGTCCGCAGCCGGGCCTCCTCCGCCAACACGTCTCAACGCGTCGCCCGCATCAATGCTTTCCTTCATCCCACAATCACCACGCTCCTTCATAAAGCCCGCAAAGTACCTCGCCATCATCTCATAATCGTCAACCGCGCCAATCCAGCCAACATACTGGTCTGGGCGCAGAATGATCGCACACCCCTCTTGCGGATCAATGCCGTACTCTTCGTACGCGTGTCCGTGGCCTTCATGGTAGGACTCATCGTCGACAAAGAGCTTGGAGTAATCGAAACCGGAAGTCTCAGAGAACGGACGGAAGATTGGTGGGAAGCTGAAGATGTCGACTTGCGTTCTTGGAGCGGAGTGGACGGCTAGGACTTCGATGACCGAGCTGATGGATTTTCCTGCAGGCGTGTATTTGCGGATGAAAGAGTCTTGGGCTGCTAGCTTCTCGCCTAGAGCCCGGATCTTGCTTCTCTGGGACTCGGTGAGGATGTTTCCTGCGAAGATGGCGACGCGCCAGCAGCCGTTTGACTTTAAGAGCTCCTGGAAGTGCCACGGTCGGGCATCGGACTGGTTGAGGACTTTGAAGGATGGCATTCGCATGCCTAGCTTGACTTTCGAAGCATGCTTCTCCTGCGACACGGCGGCTTTTGCTGTGAGTGAAGAGACATCCGTGCCGTCGCCTTGTTCGGTCGTCGGGCCTTCTTTTGCGACGATTAGAGACGCGCCGTAATCGACAGCTATCGCGATGTTAGTTTTGGACATCAGCATGTCAGACCCGCTTCTTGATACTGACCAAGGCCACTGGCGAACAAATTGCCCTTCAAGAACGCCTCCTTGAACTCGGTCATGTTGATGCCTTCCTCGTCCATGACATCTTTCGCAGGCCTACCAGAGAAGAGTCTCGAAAACCGGTGGTCGAAATCGATAAGATCTTGGGCGATACGCCTGCGCTCCGACTGGTACGTCTTGAGAATCGCTCGATCCGCAGTACCGTTGATCACAGCTCCCAATTTCCAGCCGAGATTGTAAGTATCTTGCATGCTGACATTCATGCCCTGGCCAGCCTTGGGACTACAATTGATCAGTAAACATCATTCACGTACCTCGAAGGCCATGGCCGATCTCACCTGTGGGTATGCACAGCATCGCCAGCGAGGAACACGCGCTCTGCCAGGGAGAA
Source organism: Cladosporium phlei (assembly GCA_003614995.1). Classification (NCBI taxonomy): domain Eukaryota; kingdom Fungi; phylum Ascomycota; class Dothideomycetes; order Cladosporiales; family Cladosporiaceae; genus Cladosporium; species Cladosporium phlei. The sequence continues at coordinate 283,174 of QZFA01000010.1, forward strand.
GTTATCTCCAACACGCTGTCCGATTTGGTATGCGGTCCACCAATCGCAGTATCTGTAAGTCATCTTGTACGGCTGCAGGATCTTCTGAGCAGCAGCCAAGATTATATCCGGGTTGATGGTTGAGCGATCGACCTTCTTGCCGCCAGACTGGTTTGTTGTAGTGAGCTGAATGTATAGACGGACTAATCCATTCTCTCTGGGGATGACCATCAAGCTGCCCGACTCAGCGCTGTGAATCGCACATCTCATTCGAATGTCTGGAAAGTCGGTGATTGGAATGATGTCCAGCACGCCCCAGATGTAGTCGGTTGAGTCCTGGATGGATTAGCGAGAGTAATGAATTGTCGCAGACCTGCCACGTGCTTACACCTCGCAGCTCATACCCAAGCCAGTTCCGCACCCACGAGTGAGCACCGTCGCAGCCAACGACATACTTTGCTCGGATCGTCTCAACAGAGCCAGCTTTATCTTTCAACTTCGAAGCTGCAAGTAGATCCGCAGTGTCGTCGGGGGTGAGATTGGACCGGAACAGTCCATCTTGCACAGCAGAGCCATTCGCCGACGTCGCTGCAGCACGTGGAGTCGCTTCCTCCTCAGTGAGATGACGAAGCGTGACTTCGATCGGATAGGCATCATCGTCGTCGACTTTGGTCGCATCGAACTTCATGCTCTCCGGCAAGACACCTCGCTCGACACGAATGTCCGAGTGCTCGGCGATCGAGTCCAAGAAGAAACGCTCGATCCTTCCTTGGTGGAGAACCACCTGCTGGAACCGCGAGATGCCAGGGGTGGTGTCGGGGATCCTATCGCTGCGTTGAATTTGCCCGTTGTCGTCTGGGTTCCATAGGTTAATCTCCAGCATGTGGTTGGACTCCCGCCACACTCTGTCGGCGAAGTCGAAACTGTCGAAGATTTCGAGCGAGCGGCATTGCAGACCGTCGGCTTGGCCGTTGAAGATCTTGCGAGTCTATTAGCTTATGTTGATATATCTCATCTTATTCAATTACTTTTGTGCCTCTCTTATCGATTATTCGTGTCTTGACACCAAGTCTACTCATCCAATTCGCGGTCATCAGCCCCGCCGGTCCGGATCCGACGATGAGGACATCAATGCTGCTATTATCCATTGCCATTGCGCGCATCTCTTCTTTCTTGTGCGCTTTGACTGTTGAACTTGGGAAAGTGATTGCGAAACTCGTGAGACTCGAGATCATGTGTCAAAAGTGGGACGGGAGACGGGTACACATCTAAATATGTTGGAAGCAAAGGACGGCAACCGAGCGGGGTTACATCTAAAGAACCTTTTCTGGCCGGGTGCCTGCCGTCCCAGCTACGTGATCATCTGGTCGTCGTTGTATTTGATCGACTACATTGCTTAGAAGTATCGTATTGTCGTTTATGGGTCCCGTGGATCTTTTAGTAGCATTTTTCTAGATTAACAATCTATAGGTGTTACCCCAACCCTAACCCTGGCATCGACAAACACCCTCTGCGAACGATTTGATCAGAGTGGACTGGCTGAGTCCTATTTGCTTGTCAAAGTGATGAGAAACGCCGTATCCATCGCATCATCGTAGTAGAATGGTCATTGTACACACATATTCATACATAGAAGTACCGAAAGCCATCACCGTTCGCCGTAACTCTACTGCTTGCATGAATCACCGAAAGCAACATGACGAAACACTTCGTCTTCTCATAAAGCCCTACAAGGCAGCAATGCCTTTCCGTAGCACCTCCAGACTGCGCTCCGTGATCTTCGAGTCATCGCCATCATCCACGCTGTCGCCCTTCAACAGCCAGCTGATGTCGCTCAGCATGCCAAGCGGCAGCCACGTGCTCTCCTTCGCACGCTCCAGACTCTCGTTGATCCTGCCAGTGTGCTCCCAGCTTCTGGCTGCCTCTTCGGCTCTCTTGATGATCTTCTCCGGGATGCCGCACATGGCTGCACAATGCATTCCGTAGCTGCCCTCAGCAACACCCGGTTCGAGCCTGTACAGGAAGGTGACTTCTCGGACGTCATGTTCGACGCGGACAGCCATGCGCTTGGTGGCGATCTCGGGGTGATGCATGAACTCTGTGGCGAGCGAGTGGTAGTGGGTGGCAAAGTAGCCGAGCGCGCCGATGTGCGTGGCAACATGATGCAGCACCGCTTGCGCGACAGCAACACCATCGCAGCTGCTCGTTCCGCGTCCCAGCTCGTCAAGGATGACAAGCGAGCGTGGCGTAGCCTCTGACAAGATCTTCTTGGTCTCGGACAACTCCACCATGAAAGTACTCTGGCCGGCAAAGATGTTGTCGTGGGCACCGAGACGAGACATGATGCGGTCGACAGGTGTCATACGTGCAGCCTCGCAAGGCACGTAGCAGCCGACTTGCGCAAGGATCACAGCGATGCAGGTCATGCGCAGGATGGTACTCTTACCAGCAGCGTTGGCGCCTGTGAGTAGGTTCATGGAAGCGGACTCGCCACCAAGCGCGATACTGTTCGGGATGAAGGTTGTGTTGGTCTCGATGCACGGATGGCGAAGCTCCGCAAACTCCAGGACGCTGCGTGCATTTGGATCTTCGATGAACTCCGGTCTGCAAGAAGGCACGCCCAAGGCGGTAGATGCCTTTGCGAGCGAAATCAAACAGTCAAGTTGAGCAATGATCTTGATAGCAGCCAACCAGATCGCATAGTCAGCATCAAAGCGTGCAAAGAATCGACCAGAGAGTTGCTTCACGGTCTGCCCGTGCATTTCATATGCTTCCTTCAAGTCTTGCACCAGCTCTTCGAGCTCGGGCGAGTACCAGCGCTTGCATTGTTTCGTGGCAGACATTTGCTTCCAGTTTTTCGGGATCGTACCCTTGACCTTGATGGGTACTTCGAGCTGGTAGATCTCCTTTCCGTTGTCGGTGAACTTGATAGCGCTGGAGCCGAGATCCTTGCGATATTTGACAAGGAGCTTGTTCATCTCCTCGAGAATGTTGTCAATACGTGCTTGACTCTCGTCAAAGTCTTCTTCCACACCAGGCTGAGGTATGAGCAAGCCGTCGTCCTTGGCCTTGGTTCTGTCAAAGGCATCCTTCCAGTGCTGCAGAGCACCTGCGAGATCTGGCATGGCTGAAATGAGCTGACCGAGAACGCCTTCGCCCGAGCCGAATGAGCCCAACATCGACATGGTATACTCAATCTGCTCAAAGCCCTCGAGAATCTTAACAAAGTCCTGAGGCTTGCATCTGCCAGCGTGCACGCGCGAGATCAGACGCTCGAGATCTGGTAGACGTGCCAGGGAGGCTGTGAAGCGATCCATGATGGTCCCATCGGCATTGAGGGCGTCGATTGCATCAAAGCGTTGATTGATCTTCTTTGGGTCAGCAAGTGGGTGGCATACCCACTGACGGAGCATGCGCTTGCCAAACGGACTGATACAGCGGTTGAGCATGGTGAAAAGCGTTCCATCCGTGCTGCCGTCAAATGTGTTTGCGAAGATTTCGAGGTTGATCAGACTTTGACCGTCGAGCACCAGGCTGGTGGCCTTGCGAATGGGATCGTACCAGTTGAAGTTGCCAAGGGTGATGAGGTCACGTTCGATCATGAGAGTCTTGAGGTACCAGATCAACGCGCCAAGTGCGGAAAAGACGTTCTCCTTCTCTTTCGCTTCTTGCAACACCGCTGGCCACGACTTCATGCTGTCCTCAATAGACTTGTCGAAGTACCCTTCGCCGTCGATGGTCATTCGGGTCTTGTCAGCTGACAAGAACTCCTTGTCCGGTTTGAGATAGTTCCAGAGGGTGGTTGGAGGGGTGTTGTTCTTCAAGATTCGCAGTGCCTTTGCGGAGACACAGCTCTTCTCGAGCAAGACCTCGCCGGGCCTCGTTTGGGCGACAAACGTCTCGAAGCGGGTCATGTCAGCATCGTCGACAAAGTCGGTGAGATGGAACTGTGCGGTCGCGGTATCAACAAAAGCAATGCCGAAGCATGGCTTGCCATCTCTTTCCGTTTCCTTGATGGCAGCACAGTAGGTTGCCATGTCATCTTGCAGCATGCCGCCATCAACCAATGTGCCAGACGTAAGGACAGTGGCCAGCTCTCTGCGGATGATCTTGTCTTCCTTCTTGCCCTTCAAATCTCCTCCTCGTTCGCGCATGTCCTTGCCCAGAGCAGTCTCCATCTGGTCCACGCGTGCGATCTTGTAGCCTTTGGCGACGAACTGGTTCGCCCAATGGTCAAGACTCGCCTCCGGTACACCAACCATGCGCATGTTGACGCGATCTGTGAGTTTGAGATCGAACAGCTGGTGACCGATGGTGGCGTCCTTCTCGTACAGTTCGTAGAACTTGCCCTTCTTGAAGAACACGATGGTATCCCAGAACTTCTGTTTGATCTCCCAATATTGCTTCTCAAAGGGCGAGAACTTGCCCCATGCCATGGGTGGAATGAAAATCGACCTCGGGTCGTAATCTGGGTGATCGATTGGATTGCGGTCGGCATCCTGGATGTGAGCGAGCCATGGATAGCGGTCCCCAGGCTCGGTGACACATGCCTTTTGCTTCTTTTGAGGGCCACTAGCTTTGCTGCCCTTCGTTGCAGCCGGCTTCCTTGGCTCGTCTGATGGAGGTGCGTTGGGGTCAAACTTCCACTGTTGGGCGGTAGATGTCGTAGGAATCTCCTCGCTTTCCTCACTTGGAAGAGAGGGCATCTTTATCGGAGCCTTGCGAGATGACGAAGCGGAACTCTTCTTGGATCGAATGGGCTTTGGAGTTTCTTCATCGTCGTCGTCTGGAGCAACAAAGTCGTCCAGCTCTTCTTTTATTCCGGTTGGGTCAGCCTGCGGGGCGCGGGTAGTACGCTCCTGAGAGGGAAAGACGCTGGAGAGCACTGCTACACCATCGTAATCGTCCTGACAAGGTAGCAATGGGGGGTTATACATACCGTCGTCGTCTTCGAGAGCGGCTTGTGTGGCAGCATCGAAACCAAATTCGTCATCCGAGTCCTCCTTGACATTGATACGCCTTCTCTTTGCGGCTCTTCCGTTGCCAGACAATGGCTTGAACACATCATCCTCTTCATCGTCGTCTGACTCGACGTAGTTGACCTTCTTCTTCGTTTTGCGCGACGGGCTGGACTGAAGGGAATCTGGATGTGCTGTTCAGCGAGTCAGCGACAAGTCAATGCCTCAACGCATTGTTATTCCTCACCATTCTCCTTGTTGCGACTGAGGTTTGCAGGTCCAGATTGTGAGGACTCTAGCATGGGCTGTGGACTCGAGGACGGGACTGGCAAGCTGCTTGGAACGGGCGTAGCATCGGCGCTCGATGGAGGCTCCTTCAGAGCGGTGTTGAAGGAAAGCGGTTTCGGTTGCGACGCAAGACTCGACGGAGCAGGGCCAGGCGTCCTCTTGAAGAAACCGGCGATGCTCTGCTGTTTGGCACCGGACTTCTGCGTGGAGCCGCCTGTCTTCTTGGGTGCCGTGCGAGGGGTGGCAATCTCATTGCCTTCTATGCCGCGCGCCATGTCGTGAAGAGGTTTATGAGTGAGTGTAGTTGGTGAATGGAGTGACAATGGTCGGATGGAAACACCAATGTCTCGGTACTTCGAAAGTGGTGTTTGATTGTGACGCGTAAAGTCGCGTCGCGGTCGCGGTCGCGTTCGGCGTTCAAGGTCCAATCAGAGCGCTTAGAGCGCTCAGACCAAGGACCGGTCCCCGAAATCGCTCGCTCAGCAAACGCCGCCGTCTTTTTGCCGACCAGAGTCATTTGGTCCCACTGATTTGAGCGCCTGCCTGCAACAACGCCAGATATGCACGAGTGATGTGTCAATGTTGATTTTGCGTGCTTTCCGACCCGCGACTTCCCTTCTCCAAAGACACGTCGTACGGTATAGCAGTATGGCCCGCGATTACAATGCCGCTGTTGCGGCGCTCAATACGCTGCAGAGCAACTTCTCCATCGTCGATGCGATAAGAAAGTCTGGCAAGGGAATGAACCAAAATGCCATTCCGGAGATGATCGATTGGGTCAAGAAGACGGGATATGAGGTGTGAGTCGCGTAGTCTGCTATCCTGTTCAAACCACTGACGATTATCAGCCAGCCGATTTTGACCAGCTGAACCCAATTCACATCGCTGGCACCAAGGGCAAGGGAAGCACTTCCTCCTTCATCTCGTCCATCTTGACCCAGTACCTGCCTACAAAGGCTAGCATACACGCCGAACGCGTTCCTACCAGCGTTGGACTGTACACCAGCCCGCATCTTCGCTTTGTCAGGGAGCGGATTCAAATCAACAACCAGCCTCTGTCAGAGGAAGCCTTCGCAAAGTACTTCTTCGAGGTGTGGGATCGACTTGAGGACTCCGCCACCAAAGCTGGCCACAAGGACCCCAAGAGCACAGAGACCAAGCCTGTGTACTTTCGCTTCCTCACTTTGATGGCCCTGCACGCCTACATGCAAGAGAAGGTTGGAAGCGCTGTGCTGGAGTGTGGTATCGGTGGCGAATACGACAGCACCAACATCTTGATCAAACCTTCTGCTACTGCTGTGACCAGTCTTGGCATCGATCATACTGCGATGCTTGGTGACACCATCGAGAGCATTGCCTGGCACAAGGCAGGCGTGTTCAAGGAGGGCGTGCCCGCGTTCACTGCTCCACAGCCCGAATCAGCTCTCAAGGTCTTGCACGAACGTGCACAGGAGAGGAAGACAACTCTCCTCGAAGTCCCGCGCTACACCGTTCTGGATCACATCAAACTTGGGCTCCGTGGCGATTTCCAAAAGACGAATGCATCGGTTGCCATTGCCGTGTGTGCATCGCATCTGGAGAAATTGGGCTTCTCTGGCCTGCCCGATCCCCGCGACAAAGAGATTTCACTCCCAGCCGAATTTATCGCCGGCCTGGAACAGGTGCATCTCGGTGGGCGGTGCGAAACTAGACCAGACACGCGCCGACAGAATCTGACTTGGTACGTCGATGGCGGCCATACGCTCGAAAGTATCGAGATGGCGGGCTCTTGGTTCGCAAGCACCGCATCTAAGTCTCAGACGAACGCGCAGAACAAGACGCGCATTCTCATCTTCAACCAACAAACCCGCGACGCGGCTTCATTGGCTCGCAAGCTGCACGATACCCTGGCGACAGCCCTTAACGACAGTCATCCCTTCAAGCATGCCATCTTCTGCACCAACACGACCTACAAGGATGCGGGCTTCAAGGCAGACCTTGTGTCGATCAACACCAATAAGAGCGATGTCGACTCATTGAAGGTCCAGAAGGAGCTTGCTGGCTCGTGGGACAGCATTGACCCTGATTCCACTGTCCACGTTCTCTCCACGATCGAAGAAGCAATCTCCAAGGCAAGGGAATTGGCACCGGAAGATCAAGTCGAGGTGCTCGTCACTGGAAGCTTGCATCTTGTTGGAGGTGTGATCGAAGTCTTGGAAAGCGAGGGCGAGAAGACGAAGTAGGATTGTAATTAACAAAAATGATCCCAGCAGCAGTATTCTCAGGCTGCCCTGTTGCGCTTCGAAATTCTCACATCCAGTCCATGTTGCACAACAAAGAAAGTGGACCGATACTCGAGATCCTCCTGCGGCCTCAGCAACTCAAGTTCATAGTCTCTAAAGAGCAAAGGTAAGGTCTTGTTCATCTCAAGCAAGGCGAGGTTCTTTCCAATACCTGGTGCATCATTGTGTCAGCAAGCAGTTCTTGTGTCTCTATTCCTCCCTCCAGTAAACGTCAAACTCACAAAGATGACTCCCCCCTCCAAACTGAAACATATACCTCTCCATCCCCTTTGCGTCCCCCTCCAACCACCTCTCCGGCCTATAACTCTTCGGCTGCGCTCCAAAAATTCCCTCATCCCGATGCAACACCCACGCATTCACAGCGACTCGCGTGCCTCCCGGCAAGCGCCTGCCCGCAATCTCTGCGCCTTGCGGCGGCACGAGTCGGGTGATGTTCAGGCCTACGGCTGGGCGCAAGCGCATTGCTTCTTTTAGACAGGCTTGGAAGTATGGTAAGGCTTGCGTTTCACTCCATTGTGGGAAGTCACTGAGGCGACGTGAAGCTGTGGCGTGGTCTAATTCGGCTTTGAGGCGAGCGTGGATGGCGGGTTCGCGGAGGACGTGGTGGCAGAAGGATTGCATTGTTGAGGCGGTGGAGTCGGAGCCAGCGAAGCTGGGGGATTGTCAGTCTCTACGTGAACAGGCACTGAATAGGTATGCGGATCTTACATGGCGCCGTGGGCGATAGCGAAGACATCACCCTCCTTGAAGCTCTTTGGCGCCTTCTCGTTGGCAGCCATGAGTTGACTAAGCAAATCCTTGCGGTCTATAACTTTCTCGCCATACTTATTCCTCTTCTCCAGCTCTTCAACAGCCATGCGGGTAATGAGAGACTTGCTAGGATCCATTCCCGGCAAGAACTTCGTGAGCGGGTTCCTCCTTAACACAAAGTCCCACTCTGGAATCTGGCCGATGATTCCGTCATACCACTGCACATCATCGATCGTCTTGATCGCGTTCTCGATATCATAACCGCTCTCCAGAAACCCGAATTTGCGACTGAAAGCAATCTCCCCGAGTACGTCGAAAGCGAAAAAGTGCAGAAAGTCGCCTAGATCACAACTCTGCTCGGGCGTTTGGCATTTTGAGTACAATTTGCTCATTAGCAGTTTTTGCGTGTCTTCGATGTAGCCGCTCAGATTCTGCATCGACGCCATCGAGTAGGCGTTGGAAGAGTAGCGTTTCTTGATCCCGTGGGCGTGCTCGTTGGTCTCGGTGAAAATGTCCGGATTCTCTGCGGGTGGGAAGACGATATAGAAGTCTGTCTTGTGGAAGCCTTTGCCAGCGGCGAGGACCTCACGCGCAGCGTAGGGCGACGAGAAGGATAACTCGTTGGGAGCGATGCGGACGATTGGACCTGGAGATCAGGGATGAGTCTCAAGGTCATTGACATCGATGATGGACGTGGAGCCTTACCGTATTTCTCGTGAAGGTGAATGTGGTCTGTTTCTGTCTTCCCACCGTGAGTACTCCACACCTTCCACGCCCGGCTGCCAGAAGCCAGCCAGGGGCCAGGATAAAACCTCAGTGGTGAAGCGTATCGATAGTAGACGAATCGCAAGATGACAGTCGCTGGTAACAGCAGCAGCCAATACGCTCCCAAGAATCGGACAACCTGAACGACGGCTCCATTATGGAAAGCAGGATTAGGCATCTTACTCGTTGGCACAAAAAGAGAAAACAAAGCAGGAAAGACAACGACGAAGAGACGTTGACACCAATCTGTACGATACTTGGAGGGCAATGCAACCTATAAATGGTGGCCATCTGGCAACATTGCGATTCAGCTTCGGCAATCCGCCGCCGCATGCGTTCCGAACACGCGGCTCGCGTGTGCACACGAAGCATGGGCTGGCCACCAAGAGCTGAAAGATGACCGCGACAAAGCGCCATGTTGTCTTCGGCAGTTGTTTAGACTGGGATGAAAACGCGGAGACACGAGCGTGGAGAAAGTCTAGCTGCAGATCGTTCGCCAACTCGGCTCTTCGGAAAGGTGTTGGAGCGGTCGGGACATCTGGGGAATCTTATCAGATCGTCCATTTTCGTGGTGGTGCATGATTATCAAAATGTTCATCCAGGTTTCGAATTCCTTTCGTTGATTGCTGGACTCAGAATCAGTCAGTTTTAGGCAAAAGCTTCCATCACAGATGCTGTGCCAATGATTACAACCAGACTCCAAACCCCCCAACTCTGATGCAAAGAAGCCGCGCTCGAAAAATTCGGTGTGTTGCAGTATGAAGCAAATTGCGTGGAGCCATTGTGACGCTCAAGGCCTTTCTTGAGGCAGTGCGAAAAAGTCTGGAGGAATGCAGTGGAGTCTTCGGCGTCCGGATCTTCGGTATGACACAATGTGCAGCCGCCGATGCTTTGAACGTCTGACGTGCAGCAATCCTGCAACACCATTGAAGTCAAGTTCCCCTGTTCTGGCGTTCCGCACCAGTTGGTTGACATGTCCATCTCGGGGATATGCGTCGAGACGCTATTTATGCTGCAGCGGCTGGCTTGGGCTGAAGTGGACGTTGAAGACATGGCTGCTGGTTGGTCGTATATGGTGTCAGTGCAACGTGACGTTTCTGGGGTTTGGTCCTTGATACCTTGATGCTTGGAGTGTCGTCTAGGTTCAGAGGCTGTCAGTTAGGTCAGGGACAGTTGGCATACATGGCGAAATATGTAAAAACGACAACACTAATCCGAAGGTATACTTGTTCACACGTTACTCACTTCCGCCAAGGCGGCGAGTTAGCTCAATGCCTGCAACAGCATCATCGAAGGATTCTCGGAAGGATGTTAGGACGTTACAAGTCTGGTGGGTCTTTTCATTGCGTGATGTTTGGCGTGGAAGCGCGGACTGCCAAGACGGCGCAGCCGGATGGTGATTCCCTTATGGGTTCCATGATGGTCTCGAATGATTTACAATAAACAACAGAGTAACCAGACAGACCAAGTCTTTTGGTGGGTCATTTGAAGGCAATGCACGCCACACAAGTTTTCCTCAACGTCTCATACATATTTGTCGATGGTGGCTGCGATTGCAGAGACCCGAGCAGTCGTTCCAGTCCTTCGGTTTGTCATTCTCACAGGTCGCATAGACCCTCCAGTGGACGTCGTCGAAGGTAGCTCCGGACTGCACTTTGCACCCATCTTTACTTCTGCCTTCGATGCCGTCTCAGCGTGTGGTTGCCAGGCACTGCTCCAGCAAAGTCGATTGTCGCTATCGAATCAGAGTTTTGACGTCCCATCATGGATAGACACCGGCGTTGCGATTTTCTCTCCAGTGTGGAGGTCATCGCTTGTTTGCTGTCTGGCATTCCTGGCAATGCCGAAAGCAGCGCTGCTGCTCGTGACGAGGTTGCAGAGGTGTATAGTAACACCGAGACCAAAGTAGTAGCAGATATATTGGGTGGCGCAGCCGAGTGTGAGGACCGCCAGTAGTTGTGCTTTCCTTGTCGAGTCGAATACCATGGTTTTGAGTGTTGTGGCCGGCCTGGGTTGAGTACGGACTTTATCAAGATAGAGAGAGAAGAAGATGAACAAGTTGCTCAGACGATGGGAGAGATGGAAACATCGAGCTTCCTCGGAGAGACCAAGGAACTCCACCCTCGGCGAAGCCCGCCCCATCCTTGTGCAGATCTCAATCGTCAGAGGAACAACTGTTTCCCTTGTTCGTGAACTCAATTCTGCCTGGTAATTGCTGACATAAGAATCAACCGCACATAGCTTTCAAGGGGAAGGAGAAGGACCAGAAAAATACCATTAGGACTGCTCTTCGCAAGAGCAAACCAAACCCAACCATGTCCTTCTGGAGCAAAATCCGCACAGCGATAAAATATTGCACATACCTGTCAATATTCAGCACCCTCGCCGCCCTCCTCTCCCTCACCCTCTATATCACCCCAACCCTCTACGCCGAATACAAAGCCGATACGCCCTGGGACCCAACCTCACCTTCAAGCGAAGCCACCATCGCCCGTCTCACCGCCCCCAACAGATGGAACCTCTACGCCCTCAACACCTACAACTACAAGTCCCTCCTCCGCCTCAGCTCAAGCCAAAACTGGATCCACAAAGACCACCGCCACGCCTGGATCTACGTGACCGGAAACCAAACCTGTTCTTCCTCGTCGACAGCTGAAGACTGCGCCCGCTTCGACTCGGCCTTCGACGAAATCACCTCGACCTACTACCTCAACCCGCCAGCCAACAACGCCTCCATCTTCACCCTCGACTGCGACACGTCGCCTTTCCTCTGCAACGCCTGGGCCGCAACGCCGCCTGCTCTCATCCGCGTCGAGAGCCTGGGAGCTCCCCATTGCCACGTCGCCAGTGATCCCTTGCCGCGGCTGCACTGTCCGTTTGGCACGAGATATATCCCGCTGCCGACGGGCGCGGGGTTGGCGAAGATGTTGGGGACGTACAGACCTGTTGATGGCTTGCCGCATGCGAAGTGGCAGCTGCGGTCGCTGTTCGAGTCGACGTGCGCGCACGAGGTGTATGTGATTCAGCGGTTGTTGGAGTATGTTGGGAACGGTGGCGAGCCGTTGGAAATGTGCGAAGTTTTCGGCGAGATTATTGCTGGGTTCCCGGTCGCGGAATTGTATGGGAGGGTGTTTTCTTGGTGGCTTGGAGAGGGAAAGTAATGATGTAAGATTATGAGAATTTCGGCGGTTTGCTGTCGGCCACGCGCGGCCGGTCAAAGGATCAATCGATTGAACATGTTGGTCTATAGACGTAACGAGAATTGGGCTGGGCGATTCCGTACTACTCGCGCCTCTTCTTGCCCTCCTCGAGGTATCCGGTGTCACTGCGACCACTGCCGAGGAATGGACCAACGACTGGATCCTTGTGTGCCTTGTTAAGGACATCATCGTAGGTCTCGACGGCCCATGGCGGCGTGTTAAGCTTCGGCCAGTTGACCTGCGATCTGTTAGCAATTTTGAACAATGTGAGGGTAGCACTTGAAGCACTTACATATAACGACCCATGACCCAAGATGAATTTGGCGGCGTAAGTCGCAACACCAAGGCAAGCCAGGGTGAAGATCCTCAGCGGCCACACAGTTGAGTCCGGCATACGGCTAGTACCCAGACTGACGGCAACGAAGAAGACGCACATGCCAAGAATGTAAGGCATGGACTGGATGGCGACCGGGCGGCGGTCGGCGAAGTGCAGCGCGCCCATTGGAGCGGTATCTGGCTTATAGGCACCGAGGAAAAGGTCGAAGCTGTCTTGGCGTGGACCGTCGGCAAAGTTGTTCGAGAAGTAACGAGTCACGCTGCGGTTGAAGTCCTGCAGTGCACCAGCCTTGGTCCTGTTACCGGTGCGAGTGAAGTCGGTCTTCAGCGCTCCAGTACCAGAGTATGTTTTGGACACGATGTCAGCATTGTCGGCCCACTTGTTGCGGAAGAGGCTCTCGAATTGTGCGTCATCCTGTGCGCTCTCGCCTGGTCTGAGCATGCCCAGGTCAATGAGCATACGTGTCAAAGTCCAGCGTCCCAACATCGATTGCACGACGTTGGTGCGATCGAGACAGTCCATGCAGTTAGTCCTGACGACAGCAGTCTGCCTGTTGCGAACGTCAACACCTCCGGTAGGCATATCAATGCCATGGAAGTAGCCACCCGCGACCAAACCATCCTTGAGGTGGTCAAGAAGCAATTGCGCGCGATGCCACTTCAGTCCCTTTGTCTCGTTGTGGAAGTCAAAGTAGACATAGTGGAGATGGTCGTACCAGCCCTTGGGGTGAGCAGGTTCAATGATCTTTGCTTGTTCCGAGGTGCGGCGGTCAGACTCCTTTTCAACATCCGAGTCTGTCTGCAGCAACTTGACCAGCTTTTCATACGCTGCCTTCACTGGCTGCTCGCGACCCTTTTGGTTGACAAGATTGACCATGTAGTTCTCGCCATAAAGTTTGATCTGCTCGTCGAAGTGCTTTTGGGCTGCAGGTATCGCAGACTCCACACTGCGGATCTGCAACTTTGGCGTGTATTTGAGAGTGTTGATCTCCGCCCAGTACACGGGCACGCTGCCTCGAGTCTGCACATATGACAAGACTTGCGTCTCAGAGCCTCCCGCTGAGTTTCCGTTGAAGCCCTGACTGCCCATCCCGCTCGAGGCGGCGTCGTTCAGAATGATGGTCTGCTCTGTCTCGTTGAAGTTGGCGACGTGGCCTAGTTCGTCGATACCGCGGGTCATGTATCTCGTTCCAGTCCTGTGTCTCGACCTCCTGGTGATGAGAATGAACGACAGACCATTTCCTTTGATCGAGGTGTTGGTGATACGAAGCATGCCGTACATCACCGGAAGAATATACGGATCAATCGCGGGTTGCGCTCCACCGGAAATTCTCCCTGACGCCTTGCCGGACCTGAAGTCGATCATCGACGTGCTGATGAACTTGTTCCAGTAGAAGCGGTCATCGGCTCTGTACCACAAAGGCTCACTTGGGTTGATTTCAGCTTGCCTCTGGAAGCTGTTGGTAAGATCGAATGTGTAAGAAAAGTACATGGGACCGTTCTTGAGAAGGGTCTTGAGGTAGGCCAGGTAGATGTCCTCATCTGCATCATGAACCTGGCGTTCACGGAGTGGCAAGAACTCAGTAGCAGTCACCTGGTAGATCTGATGTCCCTTGATCCGGCCAACAGGCTTGGCCTTCGCGATTGTGATGATGTAGCTGTCTGTGCGATATTGTCAGCTAGCGATCAACACCCCTGTTTGTTGACCGTACCCAGCTTGAGGTGGATGATGCCCAGTATGCCCGGGATGTTGGACACTCTGTGGCCTCCAGTGATCTTGCCATCACTGAGTCTGATATCGCCTGTTGGGCGGTCAACAACAAGTGTCGGCGCATCCGGAGAGGAAGGCGAGGAGAAAGCGTAGTATGACGACGAAGCGTGCACGTTGATGTCCCGGAAAGGGAGTGTCGCACTCATCGTGGCGGGTAGTGGTGATGTGCTTGTGGCAACACCTTCGACAGTTGTCGTCTATCAGTCTTCCCAGTGAGACTTTGGCCAGAAACAAACAGATGTCTACGTATGGCAGTCGATGAGGCGTGGGCTGTGCCTGTTCACATTGATGCGTGAAGTCGCGTTGTGGTTGCGTACGCCAAGGGTTAGACGGCGGGAGATGCCGCAGTCAGGCTCTCGCTTCGGCTCCGGCGGCGTGACCTGCTCGAGCTGGCCGACTGGAGACGACGCCATGCGCGATCGTTCAAGTTGGCTTCAAGGCTGCTACATTCACTAACTCGCCTTATCTACCACCACCCACACACCACTAACACTAACACCCCCGCCATTACACCGCCCGCTTCCTCGATATACACCTGCCACCTTTGATCGCCCATAATCAGCGCACTACCTCCGACATAGCAAACACCCAAATCACACGCCAGGCCCTATCATGGCCCAACGCATGCAGCAAGGTGGCCGCCCCGGCGGTGCTCGGTTCGCGCAATTCAAGCTCGTACTTCTGGGTGAGTGGGAATAGCGCACTGATGAGTCGCGGGTCACTATACTAACATGTTCAAGGCGAGTCCGCCGTCGGAAAGAGTTCGCTCGTCCTCCGCTTCGTAAAGGTATATATACTCGGCGCATGATAGCACGGCAAGCAGCGGCAACTGACTCTCACAACCAGGACCAATTCGACGACTACAGAGAATCCACTATCGGCGCCGCTTTCCTCACACAAACCCTTGCCCTGGACGAGCAAACGACAGTCAAATTCGAGATCTGGGACACAGCAGGACAGGAGCGCTACAAGTCGCTCGCACCCATGTACTACAGGAACGCAAACTGCGCCGTTGTCGTCTATGACATTACGCAAGCTGTAAGAATAAGACTGCGCCAAAAATGGACCACAGGGTTGCGCTGACAATGACAATCACAGGCCTCACTAGACAAAGCAAAGGCTTGGGTGAAAGAGCTCCAACGCCAGGCCAACGAGAACATCGTCATCGCCCTCGCAGGAAACAAAGCAGATTTGGTCGCCGAGCAGCCCGACAAGCGCGCCGTGCCCGTCGCCGACGCAGAGGCGTACGCCAAAGAGACCAACCTCCTATTCTTCGAGACATCCGCCAAGACCGCCGAGAACGTAAAGGAACTGTTCACCGCAATCGCAAAGAAGCTCCCCATCGAGCAAGCCGCCCAGAGGGGTATGCGCGGAGCCGGAGGTAGGCCAGGCGGTGTGGACCTTGGCAGGAGGGAAGATGCCGGCACCGCCGGTGGCGCCGGTGGATGCCAGTGCTAGAGGACGAATCTGCGACAACTACTACTGCTGCTGGAGAAAGTATCAAGCTACAGGGGCGGAGCTATGGGCTACAACAGACGCGCCCTATGTTTTCTTTGTTTGCAATATGGGATCAGCGATTACCAAGCCGTGAAGCGTTTTTCTTTTCAGCTCTCCGGTACTTGGTCTGGAAAGGAAACTGCAGGCAGTGCTTATTTGAATGCTACAGAACACGTATAATAATTCTCACCCAGTATTGTGTTTCTGCACAGCCGGTCTTAGCAGTAAAAATGTTGCTTGGTCGGAAAGTAGTACAGCAGTACACCACAGCTCATCAAATGTGATCAAAGTATAGCGATTCCCGTGAGAAATTGCATCAGAAGCGGGCTGTACCCAACACTATTCTCGTTATCTCGTTTCAACATTAAACAATTCAGAATATAAATAAAGACAGGATATCAAGCTCCCCCGAGTGAAGCTTGGAAACTGGAGCCTTGCGCGCCTGTCGTAAAAAGAAAGAACAAGAACGGAACATCAAGCCATCCAAAGAGGATTGCCTGGAACCCGTGACCTTCCGCGCGCCTTTAACACGCGGTTGGCTCATCGAATACCACTTCCGCCAAAAACCAACGCCATTTTACAACCACCACCATCCAACTCACGCCCCAATCACTCTCCCACCAGTCCTCGCCACCAACACCCCCATCGCCTCCCTCAACTCCACCTGAGTCGCAAAATCAATCCCCCATTGAGCAACCATCGTCTGAATCGACTGAGCGCTCGCCTCGAAATGCTTCCGAACCACATCCGCCCAAACCGAATCCACACCCGGCTTCAGCCAATTCAGCATCGCATGCTGCACGGTGTGGCGCTGCAGTTCTCGGTTGTGGGCTCTGGAAGCGGCCGCGTTGGTCTGCCGGCCGGGCTCGTTGTACCAGGGCTCGTCGCAGAAGATCATGGCTTGGATTGAGACGAGGATTTGCAGGATGGTGGATTTGCCTGGGAGCCAGGAGGGGCCGGTCCAGGTGCCGAGGAGGGAGAGGCAGACTGTTCGATGGAAGGTTAGTTTTGCGGTAGATGTATGAAGGGATTCGGAGAGTTGTATGCTTACCTTTGCCATCATTGTACAAGTTCGGGTTGAAGCGCACTCTTCCACCTCCCGTCGTGCGAAATTTCATTTTTGGCGGTACGTTCGGGAATTGAGGCGGGCAAAACAAGTCGAATTCGAACAGGCCGTTTTCGTAGGGTGTGACTTTCGGCCCGATGATCAATATTTTCATCACGTCGAGCCTGGAAGAGCAGTACCGGACGAAGACGCCCGGTGGGACACTGCTTGTTAGGTTAGAGAGCTGGACTGAGAGGCTCTTCATGCGGCCGCCGGCAAGGTTGCTAGCGCCTTGGGCTTCAGTGGCGTGAGTGTGTCGGGTCATGATAACGTCGTCGTCTAGTTCGAGCACTGCCAGTTCTGATTGCCAATCATTGTTCGTTTTGGACATGGCGGTTGCTGGTTGATCGGGAAGACTGGGACTTCTTTTGGTTTGTGTGGCAAGGATGGAATCGGCTGTCTGTGAGACTTTCTCGCACAGAGACAGCATCTCGTCGGAATCGGGACCGACGAAGTCACGCGGGTGAGCTTTGGCTCTTGAGAGGATGCTTTTGCTCGCCATGTCGAGGTTGTGGAGGCAAGAGGCCAGAGAGTCGGTCTGCTCATATTTGTCGGTGTTGTTCCCGTCGGGATCGAGGTAAGAGAGACTGAGAATGTCGGAAGGACTGCTGCTTTCTTGTCGTGCCTGGTTGACAGTCAAGTCTGCTGTTGCTGGATGACCACTCAGTTTGTCCACGACATTGAGTGTGTTCTTGTAAAGACGAATCCTCTGGGTAGCGTCTTCGAGCGAGTCGTTGCGCAGTAATGCAGCAATCGTCCCGAGGATGCCACTTTGGGTAAGCACGGCCAAAAGATGCGCGGGAGGACTTAGATCGAAGCTTGAAGCATTCTGGGTCGCCAGCGAAGGCAACAAGTTGTCGAGGCAGCCCATCACTCGTGATGTGATATCATCATCGGCTCTTTCTGATGTAGGCAAAGCGGCAGGCTTCGGGAGAGATACCCTTGAATTGTTCAAGTGCCCGTACATGCCATAGCTCACTGCGAGTGGTACAGACTGGTCTAACGCATACGCGTTGTGTGAGCCGTAGCCAACGCCTGCACCGGAGACGTTGGGGCCTTTGCTGGACTTCAAGTTCGCGAAGTATTCGCCTCGTCGTCGCCGCACGCTCTTCCGCTTATCTGTTCCGCACAGAAGTATCCACAGCAAGACCATGCGCCCGGCATCGCAGCACCAATAAAGCTGGGAGGCATTCTCGATTTGGGCATGAGCCGGTCCCGCTGTCCGACAGTTCTTGCCGCAGCCTAGACATGTGTTCGCAGTACACCAAGGCTTCTCGCAGCTGATCACAGAGCTGATGTTCATTGTTGGGCCTTCGACCCACTTCTTGAAAAGCAAGTTCAAGGCGCCCTCAGTAGCTAGCATGAGATTGCTGCACCCAGAACAGGGCACTTTCCGTGCCTTCCCAGCCCAGGATTGCAGCAGAGCTCGTGCGGCGTGTGGGTCAAGTGTACCGTTTTCAGACCCTGCTTGCTCTTGTGCTCCATTCGCCGAAGTGGATGGTGGATCTGCTCCTGTATAGACATCCTCATCGATCTGGTTTCGAGCGTCAAAGGAATATGTCGCAGCAACGTTGTGTCCGTGACTGACATTTTGACACGGGTCGATGCTGTTGTGAACACTGCTATTTCTGAGACGATGGGTGGGTATTGAGCGCTCTGGACTCAACTGTGCACCAGGCGTGAGATCAATTCGATCCTTTCCATCTGATGTTCCAGTCGACAAACGACCGTATGCCGCTTTGAATCCTGGCGGCACCGAGAACCCAGGGTACGAGGTGGGCTGTGGAAACTGACCCTGTGGTGTATGTGCGTACTGGTACGGTTGTGAGTATTGCTGTGGGTTTGCGTACCGTTGTGTGTTTGCATATGATCGCGAGCTGGATTCAGGGCTGGGATTCGGGTAGAGCTGGTAAGGACTTTGTCCAGCAGAGTATTGGTACGGGTACTGCGAGGGATACTGTTGTATCTTTGTGGCTCGGTAGGATAAATCCCTCGCAGAACGGTTGACTGGGGCATTTGAGAACGATGCTGGTGCTTCTGAGTCTTCGGTGAGATCTATCACATCTCTGACTTTGAAAGGCTTTGCCAATGGTGCTGTGGCACTCGACTCCCCAGTGAGATCGACAACCTCCGTGGCCTTCCTTTTCCCGTTGGACGGAGTGTTGTATGCGGGAGTCGAGTCCTTCAGCGCATTGGTTTGAGTGGAGCCTGCATGTGCGGGCGACATAGCTGGTGACGGTGCAGGATCGCATTGCGATTCGGGAGTAGGCAGTCCAGAATATGAGAAGCCGTTACTTGAAGAAGAGCCCTGGTCGTCCAGACTGGGATAAGAAGCACGGAGACGCTTGCGGGAAGCGTAGTATTCGTTCATGTTGGCCGCAGATTTGGTCGAGGGTCCTCTGGTGCCAAAATGGAGGTACGAGTGAACGCCGCAGTCGCACCAGGCAGGTTACGACAAGGCTGCGGCTTTGAAACTGCGGGAAGCCACGGGTGAGGTTAACGTGGCAAAGAGTAAGGTCACCAAGAGATTGCCTCGTCAGCCTCTATACGCTCACCTCGTTACAGACCTTCGGTATCATCAGAGGTTGATGATGATGTCGCGCGCAGACCCACACAGTGATATATAGGGCGTCCGAAAGACCTCATCGATAGTCATCACCGCTAGACTGTATTGGGCCTAGCGTTGTTCGCTGTTGGGCAGCTCCACAAACATCACATCTGTGAGTGTGACTGACCTCTCAGTTGGACCTCCTCTCTCTCAGCATACAATCGACACCGTGTCAACTTCTCCTTTCTCCGTTCTCGCATGAGGCTTGATAAGAGTCTATCTCATGATACACACCAAAAGCTTACAACTAAGGATCGCGTTACAGCTCCCAAAATCCAGGTCTGGAAGATTGCTTTCACTCGCCACCAGCATCAGCAGAAGCCTACCTATCCTCAACGGCAGACTGAGGGCCTGATCATGGGTGACTTCTCCTGACTTCAACACAGCCTGGCAATATGCTATGGCTTTGCTCGGTTGCCGCTTGTACGGAATTATGATCTCACTCAATCACGTATAACGCAGCAACGCTAAGGCCGTCTGCTTTGTGCGGCACAGGACAAAGGCGCCTTTGTCCAAGGTACAAAAACGCAGTCCTTTCATCAAAGGGCTGGCCGCTCATTAACCGATCGCATTGTCAACAGGTGCAAATCTCCGTGGACGAGAGTGCATTGTGTTGAGATGAGTGAACCACAAGCTTGTTCGGTTTCGCGAGTGCTCCGCTTAAGAGCAACCGCTACGCACCTTTCTGTCTCTTGTTTTCATTAGACACATACGCACTCTCGAGACTCCAAGTCACAAATCCAAACCCTTTCAATCCCGACCTCTATATATCGACACAGTAAAGCAGGACTTTGCCAATCGAAACCCCGAAATCACCGCAACGATGACCTCGACAATCTTCCAGGGACTCACGCTGTCTCTCCTCCGGGGAGACTCCTCTCCTCTTAATTTCTTCTCGTATAACCCTGCCTTTGCTAACATGCTGGTAGGATCAGCATTACCGTCAGCTCAGGGTGCTCTTACCTCGCTCCCATTCGACCTCACTGGTGGTAAGGAGCTCACACATCTTAGTGCTGGCATAATTCTCAACAACATTCTCGGAACGCTCAGACTGAACAACAGCAAAATCTATACTGTCATGAAGTTGGTCGTTCCAGTTTTAATCCTAGTTGGAGGAATCAACCAGCTCTCGCACCACATGTCATTCGTTACGGTCATGGCCAAGGCTGCTGTCACTTCTCTGACAGAGCGGGTCACTGCTTCAGTCGTCGTTCCAGCTAGTAGTTCCCTCAACAAGGATGTGCTGGCCTGGCTGGCATCGCAGAAAACCGGCAAGAACCCACGCGCATTGACCCTCGCCAAGCACGACGACTATGAATCCGACGATGACGACGATGACGACTCAAACAAAGAAGCGCTTAAGTTCATCCCCAGCTTTGGGCAGACGAAGTTCACTTACGCAGGGCACCGTATGACTCTGGTTCGCAGTGAGCGTAATGGCATGGTTCAGGATGGGAAATTTGTCAAGTTCGCGGAAGGCGAGAGCGATCCAACAAAGTCGCAGAACTTCACTGTGACTTGCTTCCCCACTTTGCGCGGCACAGCGCCTATCCAGGAATTCCTAAACCACGTTCGCGGCTTCAGCAAGCCGAATGGCGGACCCGCCATGACACCGATATTGCGTCCGGTGGCACACTCCGCGAACCGATTTGGCTGGGCCCATACTTACCGCAGATCAAGGGCGATCGGAGGTGTGGTCATGGAGGCCGCGACGAAGCTTCCTTTGATTGCTGACATCGAGTACTACCTCAGTCCGGAGTGCAAAGCTTTCTACGAAAACAGGGGAATCCCATACCGCCGAGGATACTTGCTGTATGGCCCGCCTGGCACCGGCAAGACCAGTTTTGCCGTCGCCATGGCCGGACACTTCAAACTTCCAATCTACGTCTTCAGCCTCAGTGATACTGAGTTGACTGACGCCCAGCTGAGTTCTTTGTTCGAAGACCTTACCGCTCGCTGCGTCCTTCTCCTCGAGGACGTGGACAGCGCCGGGCTCAACCGTGAGACTATGAGCGTTAAGGACGGCAAGAAGGTCGTTAAGAAGGGTGTAACCCTCAGCGGGCTGCTCAACTGTCTCGATGGCCCGTGTTCAGTGGATGGTCGTCTGCTTTGCATGACGAGCAACGCCCCGGATAGCTTGGATCCCGCACTCGTGAGACCTGGGCGATGTGATCAGAAGATCCTCTTTGGCTACACTTGCCCCGAGGTCAGTGCAGAGATGTTCAAGCAAATCTACATCAAGTCTCCTGCCGAGCTTTACGCCGGAGAGATTGATCATGCCGCCGTCAACGACCTCCCGGAACTTGCGAATCTCTTTGCGACAAGCATCCCGGTCGGTGCCCAGATTACCCCCGCTGAGTGCCAGGCTTACCTTTTGGCGAACCGAGTCAACTCTCTCGCGGCTGCCAACGGCGCTGCGGCATGGGCTGCGGAGGTCATCGAAAACAAGCTCCGAGGCGCCAACGTTGCGAAGTTCGCGAACGAGATCAACAAACCTGCAAAGGCTGCCAAGTCCAAGGCTTCTCCCGCCGAGGCTTCTTCCACTGAGGACACCTCTTCCACTCCGTCTTCGTCCACTGTGGCTTCTCCCACCACTGCTTACAACACGGCCCTTCCGTCTTCTCCTTCTTCTTCAGAAAGCTCCTGCGAGGAAGAATTTGCCGCTCTGGTCGGCGCCGAAGATTCCGGTGATTCCGATCTTTGGGAAGATTCCGAAGAAGACGCCGATTCCGAGCCTATGGACACCATTAATCGCCAGTTTAGCAGGGTCTTTAATCGCATGAGCAGGCACGACAGAGATGTTGCTGAAGCCGAATTCATGGACAACCTAGGCGATGGCGCAAAACTGCTCGCGTTTGGAGACAAGTACGGAATTGACATCGGCGCCGTGATGAAGTTTTAATGTGGGTTTTTTTTGTCACAAATAAT
This sequence comes from Cladosporium phlei, assembly GCA_003614995.1. Taxonomy (NCBI): domain Eukaryota; kingdom Fungi; phylum Ascomycota; class Dothideomycetes; order Cladosporiales; family Cladosporiaceae; genus Cladosporium; species Cladosporium phlei. Next base: position 305,641 of record QZFA01000010.1, read on the forward strand.
AGAATGAAAGAAAAAGCCGCTGGTCGGTCCTCCTCACAAAACTTAGTACCTAGCTTTCTCACCCCTTTGATCGTGAAACATTTGACCTCCATAAACAAGCCTGTTCCGGTTCTTTTCTTGAACACGGAAACTCTCATTTCTGATGACTCTGCGCGAACTCGCACTTCAGCTCCTTATAAATCTCCATCACATGCACAAAACTCGACAAGAACAAAGGATCCGTCTCAACTCCGTCATAGGCCGTACACATCGCCGTCGCATGGAGCAAATGGTACAGTCGTTCGATGCTAGCCTCCAGCAATAAATGATCCACCGTATCGATATCCGACGAAACACCGTCTTCTCCAAAGTTCCGCATCTCCCGAAGGTAATTTTCGCAAAACGACCGCTGTTCATTGATGTCTGGGGCAGCAAAAGCGGTGAGTTGGCTGCCAGGCTGACTGTAGCAGTACATCCGCTCGTAGAAATGGCCTCTGGTGTCGAAGCCGCGGTAGCTGTACGAGAGGGTGTCGTAGTTGGTTTGACGCACCTCAAGCTCATTGAAACGTCTCCGCGCGTCGACAAATTGTTAGTGGTAATGAGTCACAATTGATGATCTGGAGGTGTTGGCAAGAGATGACTTGTGCCACTGGTAGGTTTTGTTAGTCGCTGTTCAAGGCAACTCTGCTAGGTCGAGAATACGACAGCCCATAATGAGCCACTGCCCACAAGCCGACAATTTACAAAACGATTCCGGAAAGTGAAGTCAGTCAGAGATATCTATACAAGACGGCCGTGTTGTCGTCCCCAAACAACACCCGACAACCAATTTATATAAACCATCAAAGCCAGATAAGAACAATAGAAAGATAGAGAACGCCTCCCTTTTTGGAAGAAAACACCAGGCTCCGTTTTAGTGATGCAGAGGGAACAAGAAATATTCAAAAGACTCGTCCTTTAAGCCTTCTTACCTCCCTTGCCCTTCTCAATCTTCCTCCTCTTCTCCCTGAGCTTCTCGGCCTCCTCATCCTTGCGGGCGTTGGAGTAGACCATCTTCTCGTACATCTTCCTCTTGCGCCTGGGAGCCATTATCTTACGCCTCTCAAGGTCCTCGTCTGCCTCGCGCTCCGCCTTGGTGCGCTTGTCCTTCGCTGCGGCAACCTTCTCCTTGGCTGTGGGTGCCTTGGCCGGTGCAACCTTCTGGCCCTTGGCTTCTGCGAGGAGCTCGGCTTGGTGTGCGTCGGCCTCGGTAGTGACGGGCTCCTCATCTTCGTCGCCGGAGAAGCCGCCGAACTCGTCGTCCTCGGCCTCATCCTCTTCCTCGGAGTCCGAGCCGGCAAGGTTGACGTCCATGCCCTCACCTTGCTCAATGTCGGCAAGATCTGCGAGGTCTGCTTCCTCGATGTCCTCCTCGCTTTGCTCAGCGGCGTCGTCGCTGTCCTCGTCCTCGTCGGCGGCAGCAGCGGCTTCGGCCTCGCCCTCGAGCTCCTGGTCTGCGAGGGGCTTGGTCGGGTCGTACTCGCCCTTCTTCGCCTTGACCCACGGGCTCAAGTGAGGAGGCAGGGTGGCGCCTGGAGCGTAAAGGTCGGGGCGCTGAAGCTGGCCAGCGTTGACGGAGTCCCATGCCCATTGAGGCTGGACGTAGATGCGGCCAGGAACGCGGGCATTGGCCTTGCGTGCGGCTTGTGCGTCCTCATCGTCGTCCTCGGGTGCGGGGATAGGGATCTCGGGTCTGTCGACAATCTGGTGGGTGATGCGAGGATCCGACTCGTCGCAGTAAGCACCCTCGCCGAGAGTGCTGTTCCAGCCGACGCGACGGCAGCCAAAGGCCTTGAGAAGGAACTCGAGAGGGTGACGAGGAGTCTCGCGGGAAAGGAAGATGGTGAAAGGAGCGAAAAGCTTGCCGGCAACCTGAGCGTCGGCGGTAAGCGAAGGCTGGATGAGGGCGTCGGCGTTCGGGTCTATTGAGGCGAATTGATCAAGCGCCGCAAGAGGGGTCTCGGTGGTCTCGTCGTTGGTCTCGACGACGGATGTCTCGGGTGCGGTGGCGTATGATGATTGAGGCTCGCCGTTCTGCTCGTTTTCGGGGTTGGCGAGTAATCGGTCGGCCTCAGCCTGTGCCTTCTCGTTTGCGCCAGTGTCCATCAGGCTGGCAGCCTCTGCCTGCTCCTCAAGCTGCTGTCCCTCCAATTGGAAAGCACCCAGCTCTGCGCCCTGCTCCAAGCTCTTGAGGTCGAATCTGGGAGGGTAAACCAGGCCAATGCTGGAGTAAAGTCTGTAGTTGACGAAGCTGAGCAGTGTTGCGTAGAACTCGACAAAGGTCGCCATAATTCTGAAGTCGACATCCGGACCAGCTTGCTGCACGAACTTGTAGGGAACGAGCCAAAGAATGTCCTGACCCTGGATGGTAGCCTGGTAGTAGATACCCTTGATGCTCAAGAAACTCTTCCTCATGGCGTGTGTCCTGATCAGGAAGTGCTCGAACTCCATGGTGAGACGCTGGCACCTCGCGATCATCTTCGGGGGGACGTTCTGGTTGCCGGGCAAGTTGGCGAAGAGGAAAAGCATGCTGAGCGCATCGTCCAGATCTCTGAGCGCATCGACAAAGGTAGGGTAGCGCTCCTTGATGATGTGGTCCAGCTTAAGCTTGGGTGTGAGGTTCTTCTCGAAGCGCGCGGCATCGCCAACATCGTTGCGGCCGAGAGCCTTGCTAATTTTCTTCGCAAGGGCCTTTTGGTCGCGGAACTTGGCCAGCAGCGGCTCGTGGAGGAGATACTGGATGTCCTTTGTGTAGTAGAAGGTGGTGGAGGCGGTGGAAGACTTGTTCACGCGCTTCTTGTTGCGCGGCTCGCGCGGGTAGATTCCCTTGAAGATACAGAGTCGTCGGAAGTCTGGGAGGGAAAGTTGGAGTTTGCGGACGGCCTGCGAGCGGGTCACGTAGTTTTTGGCATTGCCGGCGGTGCCTGGGGAAGAGGTTAGCACGTGTGCAATCGCGTGGCTGTACAGAAGACGTACCCTTCTTCTTAATTCTGCCCATGTTTGCGGTGGTGTTGTCGGTCTGGAGTAAAAGTTGGTGTTGGTGGTGGACGGCAGCTTTGGTCGGCCTGAAAAAGTGTAGACGACTAGGAAAAAAGCTGGGGAAATGGATCGTCGGCGTTTAGCGAGACCGAGCCCGCATGAAGCAACGTCGAGGGTCGAAGGAGACACTTCTATACAATTCACTTAGATTCGTCACCTCTTCCACCAGACGAAAGGATGACAGTCGCCGCCTGCAAACGATGAACTCCGTCACCAAGCTCTACCATGAGCACCCCAAGACAATCCTCTTCGCCGCTGCTGCCGCCCTCCGTCTGCTGCTAGCGGTAGCTTTCCCAGCTCTGCCCGACCTTCTCACACTGCGTGCCGAGATATCGACTCCAGTCAATGGCTTCAAGAGATGTATGTAGGGATATGGGAAAGACATACAGCCACGTTAGCGGACCAAGAGTACGGGAACTGAGATTGGATTGCAGTGCAGGAGGGTCTCTTCCTCTACGAGCGCGGCCTTGACCCGTACGACGGCGGTATATTTTACCAGGTTAGAACAGATGTCCCATGTAGAATTGCTAGCAATCTAAATGCTGATTCAATCCATTCTCAAGGCGCCGTTGTTTTTGCCGTTGTTCTCACTCCTCCCATCGCCCGCGACCACGTTTGGCCGCTTGCTGAGCGTCATCTTATACATCTCACTGGACATCCTCTCGGCGGACTGTCTGTATGAAATCGCTGCATCCGGCGTCGCAGTAGTGTCCAGTGCATACACCTCGCCGCGCCGTGGAGACGGCTGGAAGCCTGTCTCCGTGGCAGCAGTCTACCTGTTCAACCCATTCACCCTCCTGACCTGTCTCGGACGACCGACGACCGTCTTCACCACGTTTTTCGTCCTGCTCAGCATCCGACATGCTTCCCAAGGAAAGCCGACAACCACTGCCTTCGCTCTGGCACTCGCGAGCTACACCAGCCTACACCCTCTACTCCTCTTGCCGCCAATCGGTCTCCTCTGCTACGACCAACTCTGCAAAAATGGAACGCCACCCAGCAAAGAACGCAAGACCAAGCCCACACCCCTCCAATTCACCATCTCCCTCCTCATCCCCTTCATCTCCACAACCCTCCTCCTCCTCCTCCTCTCCCGCCTCCTCCTCCCCTCCTCCACCTTCCTGCGCTCCCTCTACCTCACGCCCCTCTCGCTCCCCGACCTCACCCCGAACCCCGGCCTCTGGTGGTACTTCTTCACCGAAATGTTCGACCCCTTCCGCTCCTTTTTCCTCGGCGTCTTCTGGCTGCACATGCTAGCCTACAGCGTACCCTTAGCCATCCGCCTGCGAGCCCAGCCTCTCGCAGCCGTGATCGCCATGTATGGCGTGCTGGCGATCTTCCAGCCGTACGCTAATGTCGGGGAGGTGGGCTCTTGGTTGGCGACGACGACGTTGATGGGGCATGTTTTCTCGAGTAAGTTGGAGCCAGCCCTCCCTGCTTTACCAAATCATCTGTTTATTCTGACGGCATTGCTTTCCAGTCACATCAACCCACCGCTACCCCTTCCCAGCCCTGGCCGCTCTCTTATACGCTACCCTGCTCGGCCCAGCTTTCCATTACCTGTGGCTATACGCCGGCAGCGGCAACGCCAATTTCTTCTACGCCATCACGCTGGTGTGGAACCTGGCTCTGCTGATCCTGGAGACGGACTTTGTCTACGCGGCTCTGAGGGATGAGTGGGAGGCTGAGAGGCCCGAGGCTGTGGGCAAGGTAGCGAGGCAAATTTGAGCACTTTGCATTGAGTGATTTGCTTGCTGGTGTGGAGAAGAGCATCATGCGGAGGAAGGATCGGCGAGACAGAAACATGGAATCATACCTATACAGAAGAGACGAAACATCAGATTTCACAAAGTTGAGAGAGTCACCAGAGTGATGATCACAGCTGCTCATGTGAGGAAAGTGAAAAACAAACAGGGAAATGCTTCGATCTCGAAATCCGCCTTCAATCGTATTGTTACACCGCTCAGTCTATCTACCATTATTACTCGTTGCCTTATTGATTCTGATCGGCAGAGTGTTTGAAAGCAAACGACCCAATCAGTCAGTTCGCTAGAATACACGCTCGCTCGCGATTTGCATTCGTTCTTGAATTCTCCAGCTTCTCCTCCGCTGTGTTAAAGTACGCAATGCTCGCTTTTGACCAACAAAACAAAGAATGACAAGAAAGCAAAAAGACAGTCTCCTCCATCAATCGAGACTGCCAGAGCAGAAAAAGAAGACGCCCTGTATCGTTCTTGCGACTGGCAAGCTGTCCCAGAGAAAGGAAGAAAAGACAAGCGGAGCCTTGCGCTGAGCTCAGCTGCAGTTGATTACACAGGCAACGTGCTTTGCGCGCATCGTGTGGTTTGTGTTTTACATGTCGACTAGTCATCGTCGAGGATGACGGCGTCGGAGTGAGAGTGGCCGGGAGTCTTTGCGTTTGAAGAAGGTCCGCGGATGTCGTGGATAGGCTTCGCTGGGGCGTTGACGGCCGTGAAGCCCGGAGTCGGAGCCGGCTTCGGCGGCTGAGGGTGCGCGTGAGCATCGGAGTCGCTGGCTCCACGAGATGTGCGCTCAGGCTTCGGGTGGTTCTTTCCGGGTTGAGAGACTGAAAGCTGGATTGCTGACGGGGGACCCGGCGAGCTCGTCACGACTGTGGGACTGCTCACGGGCTGGCTGGGGACGGTAGGGCCGTGACCCTGCTTCGAGGCTGGGAAGGAGCCTTGACCAAATGCTTGGAGGGCAGCTGGGTTTTGCGCATGGGCGAAGGAGAAGTTCATCATCTGACCCGAGCGAGGTAGGCGAAGGTTAGGCGCATACATCAATCGCATCTTCTCTTCGTCGCTGAGGCCCTGCGGTCCATCTGGACGCGGAGCGCCTGGCAAGGCCGGCGAGTTGCCACCGAAGGTCCCGTTTGATGGGGACTGCGATGGTCCATGGGCGCCAGGAGGCAAGGACACACGTTGAGAAAGGTGAGCATGGGGCTGTCCTGGTACCTGTGGCGTACTGCGTCTGCGACCAGTTGGAGGGGCGTACATGTGCTGTTGGAAGGGCGCATTTTGCGGGTAGCCGCCCGGCATGCCCGGCGGTGCCATGCCATACATCGGGTGCAGTCCTTGCTGCACTGCTGCCTGCTGTCTTCTGGCTTGGTCGTCTTTGAAGCGATCCAGACGCTTTTGGTGTGCAGTGATCTGAGCACTGTAGGCCACGGGTTTGTAGGGCGGTTCCGGTTGAACCCTGTTGCCCTGGTTGATCAGGTGGTCGATCTGGAGGTAGAGACGGCTGACAGCATCTGCGAGATCCGCGGGCAGGATCAAGTTGACCTGCAAGCATCCAGACTCGACGACATCACGGAAAGCAGCAATTGCTTTGCCCTCGGGTGTGTCGTTCAAATCAGGCATTTTGGGAGCAGGCTGCCCGTTCAATGATGCCGCTAGGCTTTGCGGAGCTGCGTTGTTGCCAGAGTTCACTGCAGGAGGCAGCATGCGAGCCTGAAGCATTGTTATATGCTGCTGTCGTTGTTGCCGGATACGCTGATCTGCCCACGAGTGCAATGCATCCATGATGAACTGTATGCCGTATGTTAGTGGGCCGTCCGGGACGCCGGTATGCTTAAGATAACGATTCTGCTCGACCTCGATTTGCGGTTCTCGGTCGCCTGTAGTGTTGTTCTTCGAGTTACTGTCAATCACGTCGCCATTCTTGGAATCCTTCTTCTCCGGATGGTCTCCGTTCGGGTGGTCTTCCTTTGGGTCGGCTCCCTTGTCGTTGTCTTTCTTGACAGCGTTTCTCTTGGCGCTGTTCTCACTCTCATCGTCGCTCTCATCGTCAAACATAGCCAGAAAATTGTCGACTGGAACTGCTTTGTCTAGTGTACAAGTCAGTAAACGAGCATCGAGAGATATTGCTTGGCACTTACCACCGCTCTTAGCCTTTTCCTTCACGTCCTGTCTCATCTCCACGTTCTCCGACATCTTCGAGGTCTCCGGCAATTCCCCGCTCGCTGGCGGCGCGGGGTTCCTGGCAGGTGGCACGCCGGGTCCGAACACCGTCAGTGACGCCGACAAAGCCTGCAGCTTCTTCACTTTCACATCAACCGGAGCGTGGTATTTGACTGTGATCACTTCGGCCATAAGAGTGTAGGGCACAGGTTTGGGAGGTTGCACTGCTTGATGAGGCTGCTTGCCGTGCATGCTGTTGGACTGATGCATGCCATTGGGGAGTTTGCTGCCACTGGGGAGCTGTCTGGTATTGGAGGTATGCGTGGCGTGCTGAGCAGGTGGAAACCGTTGATTGATGACGGTTTCCAGCGGGGGAGCATGCGGCAGACCATGATTGCCCATAGGCTTGGCGCTCGGGAACCGCACCTTCTGTCGCGGTGGATACTGGCGAATGCTTGGCTTCTTGGGAACTTGCACTGCTGGCGAAGGATGCAAAGTGACGGGCGAAACAGACGTAGTAAGAGGTGTCGAAGCCTGTTTCTTCCGAGGCTGCCGAGGCTGCTTTTCCTTCGCATCCGGCTTCGTTCTGACAAGAGGACGGTTGGGCTTCAAAGTCGGGAGGGTTAATTCTTCAGCCTCCTCAGCCTCATCAGCCTCTTCGTCATCGTCGCCATCGGCAACGTAATAAGACATGAAGTCGCCATAGCTTTGCCGGGCTTCTTGTCTGGTTTCAGTTTTGGTTTTCGCGGTGAGGCCGTCGTCGGAGCTTTCCGAGGCTTGACGTCTGGTTTCTTGTCTGGTTGCGACCGTGGGTGACTCATCAGAGCTTTCTTGGGCTTCACGACCGGTTGCGTATTTCGTCTTGATGGAAAGAATTCCACTCCTCACTGACGCCGTCACAGAAACAGGCGATGATAGTCCAGAAGATGTAGCCGGTGACTGCTTGACCTCGGGTTCCTCGATCTCGTCGTCCAGCATGACTACGTCCTCCGAGTAGCGGCGTCGCGCGGCGGATGCCCGCTTTGGCCTCGAGACAGCAATGGTGTCGCCATCGGTCGATGACGGCTTGCGCAGGTTCAACTTGAGCCTGGGTCTTTTCGCCGGTGGTTCCTGGTCCGCATTTGAGTTGGACCTTCTGGTAGTCCTGGATGACATTTCTGATGCTGTCGCCTTGTGGGATGGTCCAGGGGGGCTCATGGTTGGCTAGCCGCCACTTTGGGCTTTCGCGCCAACGGGGCTGGCGAAGTGAAGTGAAGTGAAGAACAGGAATGTTTTATTTCCAAGCGACTGTCCGTCCGACATCGATGGATGATGTAGTCCTAGGATGATGTACGCGTACTTGTTTGCCTCCAGAAATCCAGGCAGCGGAGGTGTCGAAAAGAAGTCGGCTGACCCACAAAAGCGAGGCGCCAATCACAACGCGCCGTATGCGTGGCGTGTTTGTGAATTTGTGAAGCAGTGATCTACCGCGACGATGTTAGTATGTGGCGCCTTGATGAAGACGCGACAGAACAGGCAGGCCAGCATGCGCGGCGACAGATGGCATGAGGAAGGAGAGAGGCAGGCAAGAGCAATCCTCAGAGTTCTCCACTTTCCTAAACGGTGACTCGTGCACGTGACCTGAGTTCAAACTTTAGGTGCCGGCTTCACTTCCAGGCTGTGCTGCTACCAACCAGCCGTTTTGATCTTGCGCTGCTGGCGGCAGGAGAGGTCATACTGGCTACGGGTACGCGTTATTCACTCATCAGTCATGTCCGCTACGTGATGGTCTTTGTTCTCACGTCTCACATTTCGCACACTATTCACAGACATGAAGTGAGGTGAACACCATTCCGACATACTCGCCAAGATGGGGGTGACAAAGATGACTTTTCCCCCCGACACGGCACACTGGACATGAGACGGGCAGCAAGCATCATCTGCTGTGCGACGGGGCTTCATGTCACACGCGTGTTGTCCTTTGTATCACATGCTTTACCTTTCCATCTCAGGCGCTTGATCTCAGCGATGGAGTCCGTTCGTCGACGACGGGCGCTAGCCGCTAGCTCCCGCACCTCAGGTGAGACGACGTAGCTCCATTGGAAGCTTGCCCAAGTGTCAAGTCAACTTATTGCGTTGCGACAAATAACAAAGTCCACCCCAGGCATACTCAATCGTTCACCATGAGACTCTTCAGTGGAATTGCGCTTCCCATTCTGGCCGCGGCGTCGGCAGCATACGGTGCAAGCTGGGGCTTCGAAGATGCCACGCTTACAGTTCAAGAGAAGGGTGCTGGCGTTGGCGGTGGTGTTAAAGAGAAGTGAGTCTTTGGATACATGCGCCAATGCTTCGATATGTTGCTGACAGCCGCAAAGGCTCTCTTTGACCTCCGCTCTCTCGCCTGCCGTCAGCCTCTCCGGGTCCGACAGCCTCAAGATCGTTCTCACGACCACCGAGGGCAAGACTGGCAAGAAGCCACACCAGGCATTTCTCACACTTCACGAACCCACCACAGGGCTTGAAGAGTCGTTCCCGTTCACTCTCAAGGATAACGGCAAAGGCAAGGTCGAAGTGGTACGTTCATACAAGACGATTGGCATAGCAGGACCCAGCTAATATCTGTCCAGTCCCAAAAAGACCTCCCGTTCCAGTTCTTGACCTCCACCAAACCCGCCCGCGCTTCGATCATCCTCGCCTCATTCGGTTCGACTACTCCCATCTACAAGCACGTCTTCGACCTGGACGTCGCCCGCGACCCTGCGGCTCCTCTCGCTCTCCCACCCGCGCCCGAACGCTACACCTCTAAGCCCGAGATCAACCACATCTTCAAAGCAGATGCACAATCGCCGCCTAAGATCATCTCTGGCGTTTTCATGCTCGCAGTGCTCTTCACGCTGCCCGCTCTGATGGGAATGTGGGTCGGCCTTGGTGGAAACTTCGATCACGCCGGCAAGGCATTCGGCGCGAGCCCAATTGCACACGGTCTTTTCTTTGGAAGCGTTGTCGCAATGGAGGGTGTTTTCTTCCTGTACTACTACACCTGGACGCTCTTCCAGACGCTCCCCGTCGCAGGCGTTGTGGCCATCGTCGCATATGTCAGCGGAAGCCGTGCTTTGACTGAGGTTCAAGAGCGCAGACTTGCTGGGCAGAGATAAAGACGCATGATTTGGATTCGATCAATGATACCGAGAAAAAGAAAAGGAGAACATGTGCTTTAGCGAGACAATATAAAACGTGTGGAATGGGCGCAAGGCCAGAACAGCCTGTTATGTACAACGACCATGCAAGCAATGAGGAGTTGCCAACGGTACCTTCAATCGACTCTTCCCATCTTCTTTGGAATTGGTGGCATCATTCTGAAACTACGAAGAATCTGGTGGTGGCTGTCAAGTACGGGTGCACGCCGGACGCTGGAAATTGATCAGTACACCGACGTGCATGTAAACACATGCAGCGACACGTTTCTTCCCAGTACCCGTTTATTTGGTTACATGTACCTAGACATGCAAAGGCGGCTGACGATGCGGGTGACATCCGGTTAGGTAGTACGTCTGCGTCTGCGTCTGCCTTACATGAACGCCAACAGAACCATGTATCGGACGCTTTGAGCGAAACCTCGTGAAATTAGGCCAAGTACATTGAGTGATCATCATGTCTTGGAACATCAGACAATGCGCTGCTCCGTGCTTGGTCGACCGACGCGATCTGCCGTGAAGAAGACGCTGCATAGAGATCTCACCACAAACCTGTGAAGACCAGGCCCCAGACCACAAGGCAAAATTGGCGGACAAGAGCCGCCGCCGCCGTCACCATCAGCATGCGAATCTCACCCGGGGCCCAGCGGCGTGGAAGCGTTCACAACAATTGCAGACATGCCCAGAGGGAGTTCCGGGCCCTGCAGCCACAATCGGGCTCGCGTACTCAGGTAAGTGAGAAGCCATTGGACTGGCGGACTGAACGACCTCACACCGGAGACGTCGCATCTAAGACATGGAATCTACACGTACAACAGCCCAAGGAAAACGCCATAGAGCCATCTCCTCCTTTTGCGCCTTGGGCGGCTCGGGAGTCGAGAATCTGAATCTAGCCGGGCGCCTCCCTCTCCGCAATCGTCGTGGCATGGAACTGGCAGCTCAGGGCATGGCGTTTGTCTTTCTTCTTGCAGATTCCACTAATCTAAGAGTCCAAGTCATCAGGCCCTACATACTCTTTCTGCCCTGCCTGTCCGGGTTGCCTTGTCTGTCACACTCGGATATAGCGGTTCAGCTGCATGCGTTATGCTTACAGCTTCGCCGCATGTGTCTCAGGCGTGGCAGGGCGGACTTGCTGTGACGGCCCTCCTTGTTTGTTGTCAGTCAGGCAGGCAAGAGAGTGGGTCGCAGGCAGAACATGATCGAGGATGTCCGCGTTACCAAGACTTCACTCCTACATGAACGACGGATCGGTCCATATTACATAGGCATTCTGCCCATGGGGAACCCTGGCCTCTTGCCCTCACTGACCTGACCAACCACCACTCTGCCGAGTTTCAACTACACACTAGCGCTATACAACATCTCACGCCTCCTCCTTCTCCTCATCTTCTCTCCGACTTCCAGCCTCACGGACTCTCTGCCGGACATCTTAACTTCCATTCCACTTCCTCAAGTACAGTATCTCCCCGCAGATGATGAGTGGCGCGGCCTGGCGCAGGACGTGTGGGAGCATGCAGGCTCCTCTAAAAACGCTGTGCGCCGCACATGGCTCTGCATTCCGTGACACAAGAGTCGCAGGACCCAAGCGAGAACCCCTGGCTGTCTTGGTGCGGGCGTGCGACCTGACGGCGTTTCTTGCTGCTTCGGCCGGCAAATGCGTTTTTTTCCTCTTGCACCACAAGATGACGGGAGGGAGAAAGGTTAGGTCGTACCTTTCCCTTGGGCAGCCATGTACTTAGAAAGGGCTGTCTCTGCTGTTTGCTAGCTGTTTGCTGCTTTGCTTTCTTGTTGTCTGTCAGTAAGGAACTTGTTGGTCGTCGAATCGAGATACTCCCAATCTTGACGATATCATGGCGCCCCGTTTGGTGCAGAGGTGCGTTGTTTGCTGTGCTGTGGTCCATTGCTCGCCACTTGCTAATTTTTTGCAGTCACGCTACAGAGGGAGACATTCCTGGAACTGTGAATCTTGCAGCTGTCGATGGAGATGACACTGCTTATGGGCAAGCCCTTTTTCCAGTGCCCGCCGAAGATCCCAATGATCCGTGAGTGGAGAAATGTCAACCATGGTTTAGCAAAAATTCGTTCTGACTCGACCAGTCTTCAATGGCCGAAATGGAAGAAGACCATGATCCTCGTGATCTGCTCGCTCTACTCCTTCCTGAGCAACACTGCTTTGCTGGGTCCAGCAGTCTACATCACCATCTTTGCCGAAGACCTACACGTTTCCCCGGTCAAAGCCTCCCAGCTCATCTCCTACCCAACTTTGGTCTACGGCATGGGAACGCTCGTGACGGTACCCATGTACCTGAAATTCGGTCGTAGACCCATTCTCCTCGGAAGCATTGTCATCTACCTGGCTTCCCTTATAGGTTGCAGCCAATGCACTACGTTCGAAGCCTTGATGACATGCCGGATCATCCAAGCCCTTTCCAGTGGGATCTGTGAGGCCATTCCGGTGCAGCTTGTTAACGATGTCTTTTTCCGTAAGTCGGTCTGCAAATCAATGTTTCTAGATGCCATCAACTAACTCTTTCAGTCCACGAACGCGGAACCAAACTCGGAATATACACCGTCGCCCTCTGCTGGGGCTCCACCGGCCCTCTATACGCAGGCTACATGCTCGCAGGCGGCTACGGCTGGCAGCTCTTCTTCTACGTCGAAATCGCTTTCGCCGGCGCTCTCTTCCTCCTCGCCTTCCTCTTCGTGGAAGAAAGCGCTTACAAGCGAAAGCCCCCAGTCCTGTCCCCACCGACATCCTCACGAGCCTCAGCGACCTCAGGCGAGCGAAAAGCCTTCGATGGCCTTTCCGATGTCGAGAAGGAAGGGCACATCGACTCATCGGAGCACCAAATCGACTTACGGACTGCTCTCGACACACCGCCGCGGCGCCGTACTTTCTTGCAGACCCTCAAGCCTTGGAGTGCCATCGACCACGAAGCTGAGGCGTTCATGACTGCTGCCCGCTCGTTCACTTACCTGCTCGTACCATCTGTCATATGGACTATCACCAGCTATGGCATCTACATCGGTCTCGGAGCGCTGGTGTTCAATTACACCTTCCCGATCCTCATCGTCCAACCACCCTACAATTGGGCACCAGTAAGTCTCATCACCTCAACCAACCTCTCCTCCAGTAACAACGAACCAACTAACCCTCCCCCTCCCAGCAAAACTCCGGCCTCATCGCCCTCGGCAACATAATAGGCTATGGCCTCGCCGTGCCCCTAACCTTCACCTCCGACCTGCTGGCCGCCCACCTAACGCGCCGCAACAACTCCATCCGCGAAGCCGAAATGCGCCTCGGCGTGCTCCTCCCCGCCATGGTCCTCGCGCCCTGCGGCCTGATCCTCTACGGCCTCACCGCCCACTTCCGCCTGCACTGGGTCGGCTACTTCGCCGGCGTAGCGCTCGTGGACTGGTCCAGCTATTTTTACTTCACCTTCACCCTCGCATACGCCGTCGATAGCTATACCGCTAATACGTCGGAACTGGTCATCGCGCAGTGTTTGGGGAAGAGCGGGATTAGTTTCGCGTTTGGGTTGTATTTGTTGGAGTGGGTCGAGGTTAGTGGGTATGCGGTTGTTGTGGCGGGAATTTTCACGGCGGTGCTTGTGGTTAACAATTTTGCGTTGGTGCCGTTTTTGGTTTGGGGGAAGAGGGTTAGGAGGTTTTATGCGCGGAGTTGGGTGGGGAGGAAGAGGGGGGAGGAAG